>CM060941.1:564961471-565562556 GCA_030765085.1 Allium cepa
TCTCGGGTACCCAAATTTTTACGGATAGTCAAGGGATTCAGGTTAGCTTTGACGAATTCTGGAGGAGCAATGGAGCAGGAGGCTTCAGCGTTGTAGATATCTATCTAGTTCCGTTGTGTTAGTTAGAGTGTGTTGTATTAGAGATGTATGTAGTGAGAGATGTATATAAATTTGTCAGATGTATAATATTGTATAACTCTTATATATGTAAAACTATGAAATTGTTATGTGATGTATTATATTTTATTCCATTCCGCTGTGAGAGTCCGTGATTGTTGTTCTTTCTCTTTCTTTTTTATTTCTATCCCTTTCTTTCTTCATGAGGATACGTCTTTCTGGTAGTAGAAGGGCGGGTCGTCACATCTATTGTTCTACCACTATTCTACTTTGTCTTTTTATAAAACTTTAGTTTGTTTGTATTATTTTTTACCTTACATTCATCTAATTTTTTCTATGGCTATTATAATCCTAACCACAAAATTACTTCTATTTATATATGACTCTACCTATATATATATATCTTCTATTCTTTCTTCTTTTTGCGTTAGCTCTCAAATAAAAATTTAAGTTTCAAATACTTTTCTCAAAATGTCGTCTCAACACAATTTAGAATTATCCGATCTCTCTTATACTTCTCCTTCTTCGGGATCGGTAAATTTACCAATTCCAACACCGATTTACGAACTGGTTCTGGTTGTTCCTCCATCCACTCATATTGGATATACTCCACCTATTAAAGGAACGAGATGGTCTCTCTTCTTTGGTTCACCATCTACAAAAGAGAAAATAGATGATATTCATAACTACCAACGGGAAACACTACAATTACAGCATGAGCTGTACTATGAACAAAAAGTTAATGCCAAGCGGTTAAGCTTTTTGGAATAAGTCGCGTTAAGATTCTTTGGTTCTTCCTCCAAAAACATAGTTCACCAACCGTCTTCCGTTCGTTCTCCAAATCGTCACAATCCTAGGAAACCATCACTGCAGCGTCCACCAATATCACCAAATTCTTGGGAACGCGACAACAATGGTCTCTACTTCGACCTTTTCAAGAGAACACTAAAATAGAAGAAGATGCATATCACACTCCAAGCTCTTCTTCCAAATCTTTTTAATTTTGTTTTATATACTACTATGCATATGTTATTTTTCTTTTCTGATTGTTTGAAAGTTGTATTATTCAAAATATTTATTTGTATATGTTGTTTGCTATAAACAATAGGCTGATATGAGTTTCCGGGCAAATTTAGCCTGCCGTTTTATATAAGACAGACGGTTGAATATTATGGGAAGAAAAATGTAACCTCAGATTCAGATGGCTGAATCAAATAATTCAAACATTTGAATTTGGTCGAAAATGAACTATTTCTTTGCAGGTTGAAACTTAGAGCAATTTAGACGTCTTAATGAATATATTCAGATGGTTGTATTACTTCTAAGTCATTTTTTAACCTTCCTCTATTTTTCTTCTTCCACTTTTCCCTTGTTTTTTTACCTTCTATATATTGACTTTTTCATTTCTTTCTCATTCATTTCAGAACCCTAGCCACCATTTTCAATCTTTTCAAACTTTTATCTTCCTTTTTTACTCTCTAATGGCACTAAGATCTAAATGCACAAGAGAATCAACTCGGACCATCAGAAGATCAAATTCGACAATGGCTATGGAATGATGTTGCAATTTCCCAGTATAATTCTATGAAGAACACCAACATCTTCAAAGGAGCTTTCATGAAATTCCTAGATTTTGCGGCCTACCGAATTAGAGAGTTGGCGGAGCAATTCCATTTTGATAGTCTAATTGGGTATGCTTCTAACAATGTCAAAATTAATCATCTTTTGATCAAAATCTTTCTTGCAAATTTGAATTTAGATCACCATAATCCCCAACATCGACAAGATTGTGTTTGGTCAATAGTTTATGGAGTAAAAAATTTCTTTCCTTTACAAATACTAGGTAATATTCAAAATTGTCCCTATCAAGCAATTGATATTGATGATATTGAAGTTGATATGGATCATCGAGATGACCTTTCACATCGTTTCTTGTCCGATCAACTTACAAATTTGAGTAATTTAAAATCAACCTTCTTAAGGCCACAAGCTCGCCTTATTCACCGTGCTTTTATTCGTTCTTTACAACCAAGAATAAGGCATTATGAAAAGGTTTATAAAGAAAATTTCCAACCTCTTTACTCAATCTACTCCAACCAACAAGTGAATTGGGGCAAAATTATTTTGGATGAATTTTAAGACATCACAATCCAAAGAAAATATAAGACCATCCATTATGGTGCTTATATTATGCCCATCCTTCTCAATGTCGGCATTCCAATGCTCGACTTCGATTTTTCGACTATTAGTGAGTTAGGTGCAAAAACTTTAGGATTGATCGGTTTTCCTCATCGTCCTCCTCCATAACAAATCATCTCCTTTCAACAATGGTCTCAAAATGTTCAACAGATACTTCACAACCTCGTAAAACTAGTATTGGTTCCTCTTCTCATACTCAACATGAAGAAGAAGAGGACGATGATTCAATTCAAGTAATTGGCCCGAACACTTCTTCCAAACAAGCTATTATCACTCTTTCCCGAAATCAATCGAAAATTCATCGAGAAATTAAGTCTCTTGAAAATAAAACGGAAAGAAAATTCAACTCAATCATGGGCTTTCTAAATAAAATATGGAAAGAATTTCTTGTTCCGATTCTACATCCACCGAGGCATACAACCCACCTCTATTTCAGTGGTCTACTTCAAGTTCGAGTTCTGATAATGATGATCCTTCTCTTTCATGTTTGTTTTAATTATGTTTGTTTTAATTATGTTTGCTTTAAATTATGTTTGTTTTAACTATGTTTGTCAAGTTGTATGAAATATTTTATGCTATCTCAATTAAACATTATATATATTGCTTTTCCTTCATGCAATAATATTCTTCTTGCATTATCTTCTGTCTTTTTGCCGATGATAAAGGGGGAGAAAGTTAATGATTGTGCATATTGACAAGGAAAGTAACAATATTATGAATATTTATATTATTGGTTATATAGTTGTCATCATCAAAAAGAGAGAGAATGTTGGAATCTCGATTTTACATCGTTTTGATTATGACAAGCTATATAAAAATTGTGTATACTAATCATTTTTATAGGAGATTTGTTGCATATTCATATTCAGAGTTTTGAATCTAATTGTGTTGTGTCTAGAGTCTTTATTTCATTTAGAATTTTGTTAAAATCTCTCCTAAATTGATATATTTATAAATTCATATACACACATGCACGAAAATGCACAGCTGGCTGAATTCAGACGGCTGAATACATTCATTCAGACGTCTAAATGCTGAAACAAAAATATTGTTTCACCATATTCAACCGTCTGAATGAATATATTCAGACCGCTGAATAAGGCCAGAAATAGCCTAAAACCTTGTTGTTTGCACTTCAATCTACTTCAGACAGCTGAATTATTTTGATTCAGACGGCTGAATATTCCCAACTGCTATTTTCATGAATAGACGCTTCTCTTCATTGAAGAGAAACGTTTCAAAATCAACGGTTTCACCTGTTCTTTTTAATATAGTTTTTCATCTATGGTTGCAACCTTTTAAACTCTATAAATAGATTACAGAATTCAACAAACAATTCACCGAAAACCATTTTAATATTCTTGAATTCTTATCTATTCTCCAGTTTTCAAATTGCACTCAAACTGCTTACATTCTCTGATCATTGATCACTCTATCTTCCATAATTCTCAAGAACATTACACTATATATCATAAAGAAGAAGATTATAGGAAGATTGTACGTAATTGACTTATCAGTGCTATTCAAAAAGCATACTATAGTCGAATACTTTTGTTATTTGTAAAGAAGTCTTGTTTGGTTGCTCAGGCGATAGAAGTCCTATTCAGTTGCTTAGGTGGTAGAAGTCCTACTTGGTTGCTCAGGCGGTGTACACCTATTCCTCCGGGTAAATTGAGGGTTGTTAGTTTAAACCCAGAAGGAGTCTGGGACTGAACGTAGAACGGAAGTTCGAACCAGTATAAAAATCTCTTGTGTCATTTAATTTACTGCTTTTACTATTTACTTACTTATTCCGCACAAGTAGTTTATCCATATTACATGATCATATAGCACAGACACTTTCATATACTTCTCTATTTGGATCTAAATATTGGATATTGGTTCTTTCACATACGACAAGGTGTTTGTGACTATTTTTGGCGCAAATAATTATCTTAGTTAATTTTTATAAATTATCTCAAACTGATAAAAAATTATAAACTTAGGTAATTTATTATTATTATTATAAACTTAGTTAATTTTTTTTATTATTATTATAAATTTAATTAGTTTTTAAAAACTTGTTTGATTATTATAGAAATTAGTCAACTTAGTTAATTTTATAAACTTAGTTCTTGTTATTATTATTATTAATTATAAAACTTAGTTGACTTAGTTAATTTATTATTATTATTACAAGCTTAGTTAATTTTTATGAAAATATAGTTTATTATTATTGTTGTTGTTGTTGTTATTGTAAACTCATTTATTTTTTATCAAACTTAGTTCATTATTATTAGTACTACTACTATTATTATAAAATTGTTAATTTTTATAAAACTTAGTTAATTTATTCAAATTATTGTTTATTATTGTTATAATTGTTGTAAACGTAGCTAATTTCTTATAAAGAAAAAAAACACAACACTCTGACTCCAAAAATTGGATGGTACTTTAATTTGCAACTCCTAAATTTGATGATACAAGGTGATTCAAATAATTAGATTCAGTGGAAATATCTTAATTGAAATTGCACCAAGAAAAAGATATAAGGTGACTTGAATAACTCGATTTCAGATAAGCCCCCAAACAGTTGCTCTGGCATTGTTTAGTGCATTGTCGCGTTCGAGTTGTTTTCCAAGTACATTTTCTATGCCTGCCATTTCAAGTGCAATTCTCACTACTTCCTCTACAATGACTCTTGTACCTGGAGAAGCTGGTCCCAGCATCACCTTTGATGCTCCATAATTACCATTAGCTCTATTTAATACATTAAATCAAACAACATTTTAAATTTACTCCGTTAGTGACCACTGTCACAGTGTGAAGATATATTCAAAAGTACTTGCAACTCAAACATGACTATACTTTAAACGACTTAAACAACTATATGAACCGTTAATTTTACTTTTTCTTTGAAAGTCCCTATGTCAAACATACATCTTAATAACATTTCTAACTGCATTCACCAACATTGTTGAGTCCATAATCCATATCAATGCATCATAGACACTTGTATTAAACGCAAAATGCACCTCGAATTCACAACTGTCAATCAATCACCTAGTATAAAATATTATGCAAAATTTTTGAGTATTCAGAATAAAATTCAGTATATGCACAACCGATATCATAGCCTCTAACATCAATAGCCTAAATCTATGAGCTACAATTACCATTGGTTAATCGTGTGTGACTTTCGATGTAACATTAAATCATGAATAAAGTGAACAAACATAAACAATCGTGTAAAAATAAAACTTTTGAATGCCAACTAATCACCTATATTCAAAGGTTTAGTCTGTGTCAGTCACGAGTGTGCATGTTTTGAATACATATCTAACTATATAAAATGAGTGTATCGTATTATCACAATTTTAAGCAATTAGGTTTTGATCACCTGGGTCACATATTATATTAATATTCAACTTTTTGTAATTTATCTATTTTGATAGAAAGTGTCTTTGTATATTTCATAATGAACAAACTTTTTAATGGGACGCCAATCATAAAATTAAGCTATAATATGCCTATCCATTTTGTTGTCATGTTTTCTGAGCAAGTGGACGTGATATTTTAGTTTATTATTTTAATTTCTCAGGTTTTAGCTCATTGTTAACCATTGTCTTAAAGCAGTTCTTATCATGTGTGAAATTCTGGGTTTTATAGTTGTACTAGAATTTATACAGTTAAACATTTATTATTACTCATGTTAGATGGTTGACCAAAAATATAGCTGCTTTGATTAGCATATACTTGACACTGTAACCTAGATGAAATGGAATTTCTTGAAATTAACTTGTAACCAAACACTATATAAACAAGCATAGACAATACATCTCATAAGCAAAATATAAAGAAAAATCATCAACATAATCAGTAGTAAACAAAACTCGAACATCAAAAAATATGCCAGTAACGGCAGCAGGGTTGTATAGGATATTTGCACTTGTCACAGTCTCATCCATGTTTGCCTCCCCATTAGTACAAGACTAGCTTAAATTTCTATACTCTTCACCACTAATTCCATACCCAGACAATAATAGTATAAATAGTATTCTACCAGAAACAACACTAATTCCAAATCCATAAATAATAATATTATACAAGAAGAAGCACCATTATTGCTTCTCTTATTATAGCGATTGCTGCTGCACAAACTGAGCAAGCAGTAACCAACGGGATGCGGCCTACTACCAGTATTAAAGGGGTGCAGCCTACTTCCAATACTAATTTGATGTAACTTACTAGAAAAGATGAGGAAAAATTAAAACAATGTATACTTCCTCTACATAATCACATTTACTCAGTTAGCAAAGGCAATGTAACTAGTAAAGTTGTCCTATGTAATCATGTTTACTCAAACATAGAGAAGTAATATAACTAGTAATATAACAACCTTATTTTCACTTCTTCAACAAATCTTATTTTCTATCTTTCCTCTTAATTAGTTATTATTTAATTTTGAGTTACTCTTCTTGTACAAAGCACAAGCCCTGGTTTTAAACTAAAGAAAGAAGCAATCTTGTGACACCTACCATAATTTTGCACTTTACATCGTACAATAAGAGAGCTTCCATGGAACAAACTTATCAAACTGTTCCTTTATTCTAATTTTGTGAGAATCCGTTTATCTTAAATAAGTGATAATATCGGAACAACAAACTACAACCATAGATATTTTGGTTTATAGAATATAGTCTTAAGCTATTGTTGATAAATTGGGTAGTATAAGAGTAATCACTCCAAGGCACGAAAGTATCGTTGTCTTTCAAGAATGTTTCCTCTTTTTTATTATAGCGAGTGTTATGAAAACTTTCTTTCAGGATACAATGGAGATTATCTGTGCAAGTTGTGATTACTTGCACAGACCGGAAGAAACACTCAGAAGAATCTTGCCAGACGAGTTAGGTATAGAAGAAAAGAGAAGTGGTTCTCTGCATTGATGGAATGCTCTATTATATAGGGAGTGAGGTGTCTCTTGGTCTACAGTTTCCTATCCGAATGGTCGTGACCATTTTCTAACGATGTTACCGTCGGCTGTTGAATTTGAATTCAACAGCCAATAAAACGTACCGTTTTGGATGGGGCACTGCCCCGCACCCCACCGGGGGTGCTGCCCCTTGGACCCCCACACTCCGTTGGGGGCACTACAGGTTGAACCCCGTAGCGAGGACGTTGCCCCGCACCCCACCTTGGGGGGTTGCCACCCCCCTGGACCCACGCTCCGTGGGGGATCTTATTTGAAAAAACATTCAACATTCCCACCTTTTTTAAAAACCTCACTTATAAAACCAATATTTTAAGCATTGTCTTAGAAAATAGTACATATATGAAAGTAGCTTACGGCTTTGAACTTTCACTTAGTGTAAACAACTCAAAGTTCGTCAAGGTGCTATGGTGAACGTGTCTTGAACCAAGCCTTTTAGTGACTTACCGGAGTCATCACACATACTAGTTTTATAATAGAGTGTAATTCTTTGTTCCTACGAATTAAACGGCCTTGCGTAATATCCTGATTTCATGAATGCTATAATGAAGGACTGATCTCATAGAAAGCGGCCTAACTTTATCATTCATATAGGTGGGTTTTAAATAAAGTGATTCTGCGAGTCACTCCTCCTTATAATTGAACCCATTAAGAATTTTCTTCATCTTCTATCTTGCAGAAATTATACACTAGAGATTTTTCTTTTGTAATGGGATCTATTGTTGTACTCCAGTGTATCTCCAATTTCATACTTCAACTTGTTCTTACCCTTTGAACTCTGTCTGTTTTTCAAAACATAAGTAGGGTTCCTATTGAAGAATGAATTCACATAGACCTTAATCCCATTCCTATTGATGTTTTCGCAATCATCTCTCTAGCCAGTCCTTTCATCAAAGGAACTGCTAAAATTATTTTTTGATTCAACAAAGTCGACTGTAATTACACCTCGTTTGAGTAATCCTCTAATAAATTGATGTTGAAGGCTAAGATGTCTTTGTTTACCATTGTAAGTCTTTTTTGCTACTTTGTACAGCGTAGCTTGACTATCGCAATGTACTTTAATAGCCGGAGTAGGTTTTGTCCAAATCGGAATATCTATCAATAAATCTCTTAACCATTCAGCCTCCTTAAATGCATCTGTAAGTGCTATAAATTCTGCCAACATAGTTGAGTCAGAGATGCATGTTTGTTTCTTTGAACTCCATGATATGGCAACCCTACCTATTGTAAATATCCATCCTGAAGTGGATTTAGAGTTAGACTCTATATTGTTCCAACTTGCATCATTGTAACCTTCAAGTACAGTCGGTTCTCCCTTGAGAATTAAACCATAATTCATAGTCCATTTCAGATATCTAAGAACTCTTGATATTGCGTTCCAATGCTCTCTTTCTGGATTACTAGTGAATCGACACAAAATTCCTATAGTATGTGCTATATCTGGTCTAGTACAATGCATGGCATGCATAAGACTACCAATAACACTAGCATATTTTAACTGATCGCAACATCTACCAGTATTTTTTATTAATTTGACACTAGGATCAATAGGTGTTTTTGCTAAAGGGAGATTTAAGTGATCGTATTTCTTAAGGATACTTTCAATATAATGAGATTGTGTCAATAAGATTGATCCTTCTTTTCTCACTATTTTGATTCCTAAGATTACATTTGCTTCTCCCAAATCTTTCATGCCAAAATTAGATTCTAGAAACTTCTTGATTTCTAATATAATTTCTATACTTGAACCAAATATTAGCATATCGCCCACATACAAACAAACAATTACACATATTCCATCTTTATATATAGAATATATACACTTGTCTGCTTCATTTACTTTGAATCCTTTTGACAGCATGACTTTATTAAATTTTTCATGCCATTTCATTGGAGCTTGTTTTAATCCGTAAAGAGATTTTAGAAGTTTACAAACTTTCTTCTCTTGTCTGGATAAAACGAATCCTTTAGGTTGTTCCATATACACTTCTTCTTCCAAATCACCATTTAGAAACGCAGTTTTTACATCCATTTGATGGACAATTAAATTGTGAATTGAAGCAAGTGATAATAACAAACGTATCAAAGATATTCTTGCTACTGGAGCATATGTATCAAAGTAATCAATACCATGACGTTGTTTATAACCTTTAGCAACCAACCTTGCTTTGTATTTATTAACAGAGCCATCGACATTTGATTTTCTTTTAAAAATCCATTTGCTCCCTATTGGTTTTGATCTCGGTGGTAGATTAACCAACGTCCATATTTGATTTGCCAAGATAGAATTCATATCATCGTTAATCGCATCTTTCCAAAAACTTGCATCACGGCAAGTTACTGCTTCCCTATAAGTCTGTGGATCATCATCATTACTAAGAGTTATCTTAGTCTGGTGTGTGATTTTATTTATATCTCCTTCTACCAGGCACGTCAAAAAATCCGGTCCAAAGTTCTTTTCAACCCTTTGCCTCTTGCTTTTACGGGGCTCTGTATCCAAACTTGGTGCAGTCGATTCTTTATGAATCTCTTTAGCAGCACCATGAATTTTGGTATTATCTTCCGAGGAAGATTTAAACATAAATTCAAAAAATTCTGCATCGATTGATTCTATAATTTCATTTGTTTCTAATTTCAGAAATCTATATGCAGAGCTATTCTTGGCATATCCAATAAATACACGTTTATATGTTTTGTTTCCTAACTTTGTCATTTCTGGGTGTGGTTTTCTTGCATAAGCCAAGCATCCCCGTACCTTTAAACGACTAAGATTAGGTTTTCGATTATACCATAGTTCATAAATAGTTTTGCTAATTCTTTTCTAGCAATTCTATTTAAGATATAACATGCACTTAAAAGTGCTTCTCCCCACCAGCAATCGGATAAACCGAAACTTAACAACATACAATTAACCATATTCAATAAAGTTCTATTTTCCGCTCAACAATACCATTTGATTTTGGTGAATATGGTGGTGTAAATTCATGGACTATTCCATTAGATTCACAAAACTCTAAGAGTTCTATTGATTTATATTCACCACCTCTATCAGATCTTAGCACTTTAATTTTATGATTTAATTGATTTTCAACTCCTGCCTTATATATAAGAAACTTGCTTAGAACTTCATCCTTACTTTTTAGTAAGTATATATAAGTATATTTTGAATAATCATCAATAAATGTCACTAAGTATTTGTTTCCTCCTCGTTAAACTTTACTATGTAAGTCTACAACATCGGTATGCACAAGTCCAAGCAATTCAGATGTCCTACTTACTAATTTGTGTGATTTACAAGTTAATTTTCCTTGTACACATATTTCACACTTATCGAAATTCTCAATGTTGCATTTCGAAATAAGTCATAGATTATGCATATTTCGAATAGAATTATAGTTAATATGGCCTAATCTACCATGCCATAAGGGTAAAGATTCAACCATATAAGCAGAAACTGATTTTATTAAATTCATTTTGAACATTCCATTACATGAATACCCCTTTCCAATAAATACATTATTTTTTGACATAACAACACTATCTGATTCAATGACTAACTTAAACCCTCCTTTGGTGAGACGATCTCCGGAAATTACATTCTTCGTCATTTCTGGAACATGAAATACGTCAGCCAAAGTCAGAACCTTTCCTGAAGTAAACTTCAGAGTAATATTCCCAATACCAACAACTTTGGAACAAACATCATTACCCATCTTGACTTCTTTTAGTTCGCTACATTCTTTATACGTCTGGAACTGTGACTTATCATTACAGATATGAATGGTTGCACTATGTTTAACCACCATTCATCTTCAACTCCAATAGAGTTGGCTTCTTCTACAACAGCGACCAGTTTTGGTTCATTTTCAAAATCAACAACAATGTTAACCTGTTTATTCTTTTCTTTCTCGTCTCTTATGCGAATTCTACATTCTCAGGCATAGTGACTAGGTTTCTTACAGTAAAAGCAATCACCTTTGGGCTTCTTAGATTTGTCATGTTTATTCCCTTTGGAATTGTTCTTTCTTTTCTTCCCATTACTATGATTCTTAGAGATTTCTCCCTGAACCACATTTGCTTTTTCTGTCTCCTGATCATCTTTCTTATCTCTCTTGTGAGATTCTTCCTCAACACGTAAATGTCGTATGAGGGATTCCAGAGAGTGTGTTTTTTCTTCATGCATCGGTTTCTTTTTATAGCCATTCCAAGTACTAGGCAATTTTGCAATTACAACTCCTACTTGAAATGCTTCAGGAAGTTCTATTTTCACATCTTTTAGTTTACTAATAAGCAGATTTAAATCATGGGTTTGGGAAACAATATCAGCATCATCATTCATCTCATAATTAATATAATTACTTATTAGAAACTTCTGATTACTTGCCTCTTTAATGCGGTATTTGACATCCAGAGCCATCCATAGAGCTTTTGCGCCATCAATAGTTTTGTGTGCACTGTATACTGAATCTGAAAGTGCATTGAGAATGTGCCCACAACAAAGAAAGTCTTCATTCTTTCGCTTCTGCCTTAATTCCTTTAACTCTTTCTTTCGTTGATCAGAATCTGTAGTACTTTCTTCCAGAATTGGTTCTAAGTCATCGCTTATTATATGGTTCAGACCAATAGTGATGACAAAAAATAAAACTGTTTCCTGCCAGTGAGTAAAGTTATTTCCATCAAACCTTTCAAGGCGGGTGAGATCATGATTCATTACTTGGAGAGATTGAGCTGTAATTCTGTTGAGCGACGAGTCTTGAACAGAAGACATTCTTGAAACTATTGATAAATGTAGGGTAGTATAAGATTAATCACTCCAAGACATGAAAGTATCGTTGTCTTTCAAGAATGTTTTTCTCTTTTTTATCACGCGGTGTTATGAAAACTTTTTTTTAGGATATAATGGAGATTATCTATGCAAGTTGTGATTACTTGCACAGATCAGAAGAAACACTCAGAAGAATAATGCCAGACGAGTTAGATATAGAAGAAAAGAGAAGTGGTTCTCTGTGTTGATGGAATGCTCTATCATATAGGGAGTGAGGTGTCTCTTCGTCTACAGGTGCCTATCCGAACGGTCGTGGCCGTTTTCTAACGATTGTTACCGTTGGCTGTTGAATTTGAATTCAATAGCCAATAAAACATACCGTTTCGAATGGGGCGCTGCCCCCTGGACCCCCGCACCCCGCCGCGGGCGCTACAGGTCGAACCCCATAGCGGGGGCGTTGCCTCCACACCCCCACCTTGGGGGGTTGCCACCCCCGGACCCCCCCTCCGTAGGGGATCTTATTTGAAAAAAACAATCAATGGCTATGAATTAAGATTACTGACCATAGTACTTAACTCATGTACCAGACAACTAATTTGATACAATTTGTCATGAACCTGTGCAACCTAAAAAACAAGGGAATGATTTGATATGCATGGTTAAACAAGTTTTCTCTGGTGTTAGAATTTACTAATGGAGAGTTAAAATATGTCAAAATGGTAAGTATTACTTAAATGGAAAGAAGTATCATCTGAACAAAAAGTTGAAGAATCCAACAATGACCACACTAATATTTGCAATCAGCATACTATTTCAAGGCTGTAGATTGGAATGTCCAATATTGATTGTTCATAAATCACAAAAATCAAAATTATGATACCACTATGTTGTTCCATCTAGTATTACTACAAATAAAAACACTATATAAAAAAAATAAATCATTGTGGAGATGCCAGTGAACTTATAAAGATTAAGAAAAAGGTAAAATGGAATCTAATGTTCACCATAATCACTACTCATTAGCACAATAACTACAAACAACAAAAAAAGAAAATAAAAATCAACATATTAGAATAAAATTAGCACATTTACATGATATATGGAAAGAATTCAAAAATTGAATAGGTTATGGAAAATTGATCAATCATATAACTAATTGGCATAAAAAATAGAAAGGTAAGGTGTGTAATAATGGGAAACAATACCTTAGAGAGTTCCATGGGGCATGGAATGGTAAGTGACTTTCTTTAGATCTGAAGAGAGATTTCTACGAAGCTAAGCTATCTTATTCACCTACATTAGACAACAAGCTTTCCCTTTTGGATCAGGAGAGATCAATGCTGAGTTAATCATCCCTCTATGGAACTAAAGCTATGGAGGTAAGCTGTTTAATTTGCTTACCCTAGAACATAGAGAACAATACATCTCCAGACCTTGAAGACTTCCCTACGAATCGATGGAATTAAGATTAGGGATGTTAGGATTTTGGTTGGGAAAGCCGGGATTTGGACAGGGAAAGTTTGGATTTAGCTCTCTTTGAATGAAAATTGAGAAATAAAAACGATGCGAATGAAAATGAATTTCAGACCAAAATAAATGTAGCCGCCTATTGATGCCAAAAATAGGTATCAACACCCAATAGAATCTAGAAGAGATTAAATGAAGAATGAAATTAAAACATAAAAAAACCATAAATGAACACTCAAATTTTTATAGTGGTTTGGAAATCTTAGCATACGTCCACTTTATATTTTTATTGATCTTCCACTTGATTATGGTTATAAGAATGTTCAAATAAGTACAAAAGTGATGAATAAAATGGCATAGCCTCGGCATAGAAAGAAATGTCCCTCTTTTGAATGCCATATCTGCTATATTTATAGGGGAAGACGTGTACTGATCGAAATGAAAATCTTGGCAGAAGGTTCGGGAGACTAACACGAGGCTACCCAAAAATTTCTATACCCATCGGAACACATAATAGAGATCATTACTGGTCCCTATAGTGCATCCAAATGGGCTATGATCCCTATGAGGGATGCCACATGACGTTAGCTACTTGTTTCCCAAATTTCATGCAATTCCGACATACAATTTGTAAGATACCACATTTTTCGTGAAGCAATGTTGCTTGAATTCTGATTTCTAGTAATCCCTCCAATAAGAGTTATGTCGATCCCTCCGACTTCCTCCAATTGGAATGACATCCCTAGGGAGTGTTCCACATGTTGTAGTAAGCTTGTACCCCAAGTTTCATGTGATAACTTGTGTAGATTTTGAGTTGCTGACTGATCATCGCTGCAAAATTGAGTTGTGGAATCGATACGATATATTCCATAGTGTTGAATATGGATCGTACCTGATCCATCTTCAGGGAGTAGTGATCTTTCATGCTTCTACTTCATACTATCATCTATGCTTGATTTTTGGACCCCATAGTCATCGGTCTAGGCTACTGGCCTTAATGATAGTCGAGTCTAACTTGTCCAGTCAATTCCGATATAACCGGATCAAAATGGCAGATTGCATTTGCCCTCTAAAGTACGTCTTATTATGTACATGATGTGCTTTGAATTGAAGCAAGTTAGAGTCGCTGGAAAGAAATCCATCTAATTTCCTAAATCGTCGCCATCCTTTCATTGAATTATCTTCCCAAAGTGTTGTATGATCATCATGACGCTTGGTCGATTTTCAATAGCATAAATTCTGGATTGATTCCATCAGTTGTTATCTGTGCCCGTAAGTATGGAGCCAGGAAGCTTTCGCTATCTGGTCTGGTCATTTCTCTAATAACTCCAGGTGGAAATTCAATTTCGATAGATTTCAAGAAATCGAATTTTCTCAATATAAATGTGTGCGTTCAAGTACGCGTTTTTGTCATTGGCTCCCGGATGCATTTGTATGCTCATGAGTCATCACCAATTCCTTCTAGTTTAATTGCAACTGGATTGCAATTCCCTGTTTATATATTATTTTATAATGAAATAGGGGTTGTAATAATTCATTTGATGAGAAGGGACTTCAAGTTCTATAGGGAAGACAACCTCAGAGCTGTAAGTAAGGGCGAATGGAGTATGGAAATTCATGGAATTGTGGTGATTCTATATGCCCATAATGATGATGAGAGTTCGTCGATCCGCTTGCCTCTAGCCTTTCTCAAAAACTTCTTTAGAACGGACTTTATGCTTTTGTTAAAAGCTTCGACTTGCCCATTAGCTCGAAGGTGAGTGATTGCTGTAAATCTCTTTTCAACATGATGCCGATGATAGAAGTCTTTAAATCTAGCGCTATCGAATTGGGTTCCATTATTAGTTATAACTATTCGTGGAAGCCCAAAATAACAGATGATGTTCCAAAGAATGAAGTTGATTATTTTCTTCGTGTTGATCGTGGTTAAATGTTTAGCTCCATCCTATTTGGTGAAGTAATACACTGCTATGATGGTGTATTTCACACCACCTTTAGAAATCAGCAAGGAGTAGACGATGCCAACACCCCCAACTGGCAAACAACTATGGATTGACCATATGAGTAATTTCCATCGGCGGGGCTCATGGAATTTTTGCAAAATCTAGCATGTTTCGCATTGTCTAGTGTGATCAGTTGCATGTCGATTGACAGTTGGCCAGTAATACACGTAGCAGAGTATTTTCTTTATCATCGTTTTCCCCTTGGTGTAATCATTGCATTCTTCTTCATGGAATTCTCTCAAGACTCGTTTGATTTCATCATGGATGATACACCGAAGCACGGGAATGGAGAAAGCCCTTTCTATATAGGACTCCTTCTTGGATGATCCAACGTGAAGCTTTAAGAAGGATCTATCGTTTTTCATTCCTCCTTCAGGAATAATTCCCCATTGCAGATAATTTTTGATAGGAGTCATCCATGACTCCTTTTTTGGCTCCGTCTTCAAAATCTAGTCGATCTCCATTTTTCAATGCTTGGAATGTTAAGTACTTGAACCAGGACAAGTCTATTTGCTGTGCATCCCTAGAACTGGCCCTCTTGGCCAGTGAGTTGGCTTTTTTATTTTGTTATCTTAGGATGTGTGTAATGGTGTAATACTCGAAGTCGGCCAGTAGCTTTTGGACCAAGCTGAGATAAGGAACAAGAAGCCGCTCCCTAGCAAGATAATCTTCCTCGACTTGACATTCTACTAACCAGGAATCACAAAAGATATGTAAAGTTTCCACTCCCAGTTCTCTGGAATGTTTGAGCCTGGTGATCAAGGCTTCATACTTAGGTTCGTAATTTTTACAGGGAAGTCGAGTTTCAAGGCATAGCAGATCTATCATTCCTCAGGAGTAATTAACACAACTCTATTACCAAAACACCGACCATTGGATGCTCCATCCGTGTACATGTTCCATCAGTTGTTCAGTTTTCCACTGATCTACGGATAGTCGTTCGATGCAGCGAATTCAGCTATGAAGTCTACTAATGTTTGTCCTTGGATAGCACGCCGACGGAGATAAGTGATATCGAATTGGCTTTTCTTGATATTCCATTTGAGTAACCTTTAAGACGTCTAAAGTTGTCATAGGACCTGTCATACTCGGTGTGGACGTTGATGGGGTGAGCCTGAAAGTAAGGGCGAAGCTTTCGTGATGCAATCAACAGGCAATACACGAGCTTTTCCAGCTTTGGGTAGTTTCTCTCAACACTTGTCAATTGCTTACGAACATAATATACTGGCCTCTAGATCCGATTCTCATTATTTAACAGTGTGACACTTATGGCATGTACCGGCACTTCTAAATGGATGTATAAGTCTTCACAATCCAGTGGCTTGGATAGGATGGAAGGCCTTTTTAAGTGATCTACCAAAGCTTGAAATGCATCTATGCAATCCTTTGTCCATTCGAAGTTCCTCTTCCCTTTCCCGACCAAGGCAAAGTAAGGAATACACTTATCGGTGGCCCTGCAGTAAAGCGGCTTAGGGTGGAAACCTTCGCACTTAAGCTCTGTAATTACTTAATCGTTATTGGCATTTGGATGTTTCAAATTTCTTGAATCTTCTTAGGATCGGCTTCAATTCCACGTGAGTTGATGATGAAACCCTAAAATTTCCCTGACGCAACGTGGAAAGAGCATTTTAAGGGATTTAGTTTCATTCCATATTTTCATAGAACACTGAACATTTCCGCTAAGTCATTGATGTAGTTATTTGATCACCATGACTTCACAGGCATATCATCAATATATACTTCCATCAATCTCCCGATCTGGTCTTTGAACATCCTATTGACTAATCTCTGGTAAGTAGCTTTAGTGTTATTTAGTTCAAATGGTAACACAATATAACGATATAACCATAGATTGGTAATGAAGTTGGCATACCCATGGTCAAGGACGTGCTTAGGATCTGGTTGTATTCGGTGTACATACCCATATATGAAAGTAGTTCATATCCAATGGTCATGTCTACTAGCTGGTCGATCCTCGAAAGTGGAAAGCTGTCTTTCGAGCATGCCTTGTTTAGGTAAGAGTAGTCAATGTATGTCTGCCACTCTCCATTAGCTTTTCTCATAGGAACTGGATTGGATCCATTTCAGGTAGAGGGTGTCGTGGGTAAACCTATTGTTTTTTAGTTTACCCACTTCTACTTTAAGTGCAGCAGATCTCTTCGATCCATGACGCATTTCTTTTGTTTCTTCGGAACATACCTAGGGTCGATATTCAATGCATGGCTCATGATAGTTGGTGAGATCCCATACATGTCAGAATGGGTCCAAACGAATATTCACTTGGAGAAAACCAGCTAATCCTTCAACATCGTTGCACTAAGATGTGATTCGATCTTCTGAACCTGTGATGGGTCGTCGTGGCTGACAGTATGTCGATTGTTTGCTCAACGGTTGCAGCCTGGGATTCTTTAGGCTCCTCTTCTTCATCTCTGTGGTTTATATCTTTATAGAACCAACTGTGATGTTGTTGCTTGATATTAGCATTAATTGTGAGCAGAAAAATGCTTAAATGGATTTGCACAAGCAACAAGATCTATTTTGATCCTTTTTTAGCGGAACTTAGCAGTTTTTGATTTGAATTTAACATATTAGACCATGTGAACTAAAAACTAAACAATGGGACATGCAATATATGACTTTCATACTTGAACTAGCATACGGCCTTAAACCATATGTTTATCACTACAGACTTGGATATATTAGCATATTTGTATTTGTACAAATTGTAACATATGCCCGAGTGAACTTGAATATGAATGTTAGATTCCTATATGCCGATAGTCGATCCTTGAGTTCAAACGTAATCTTTTCATGTAACAATCAACGTGAAATCCAGTTGGGATGGTCAATGATAACGATCACTCCATTCGAATCCTAGAATCTTGTCATGAACTGTTGTGTTTGATAGTGGTGGGTTTTAGATGCTTTTAGTGATTAGTTATGATGGTTAAAGATCAAGCTTAAAGGAGCATTGAATCAAACACCAAGTAGTGTTTAGACTTGTGTATTCGAGTAATGCACTTCCTTTCAATGTACTCATGATCTATTACTGATTGTTCGAGTTAGAGTGATGGTAAGCTGCCAACGAGCTTGATCGATTTGACAGTGCTATCTCTAGGCATCCTTACGATCATAGCCTCGATTCATCATAAACACCAGTTATGAGTCACATTGTTGAGCTATCACAATTAGTCTTTGGATGATCACAACTCTACCCCGGTCTCAAGTTGATAAATATACTGCATGAACAGTCGAGTCTCGTCCTAATCGTTTTTATACTCCCACCTAAGCACCAAGGACTTAGAGTTGGTTGATAATTGATCGGTTCACCGTCGTTTTGTTTCTCGCTCATGCTCCCAAGTGTAGGGCATACGTCGATGAGTAAGAAGGCAAGTCATGTTCAATCAATGATTGATGCTCTCTCTGCCGGATCAAGGGCAAGGATCAATGTACAGATGGTCGAGTTACATCCATTTCGTATTGCTCTTCTAGTTGGATCATGGTAACAGTCAACGAATGAACTATCGTGTCGCATTCATATGGAGTTGGACGGTCAGTCACGTCCGTTTTGGTTCCTATTCTCCCACCAGATCTAGGATAGAGTCGGCTAAGGTGTAGTCGAGTCATGCTCATCCGGTTTCATACTCCTCCCGACAGACCGATGGAGGGTGCTGTAGAATTAACTATCAAGTCGCATTCATACATGGTTTATTCTGCTATCCATGCTGTAATATCCCCTATCTAGAGTCCCAAAGCTAAGCGCTATAGATGCTGCAGTCATCCATAATATTAACTTCCAACGACTAAATACGGCTATGTTAATGGTATCCATAATATAAGCACTTGAATATGAAATAAAATCATAGATTTCCAAAAAAAACATTTTACCGATTACATTTCAAAACATATGTTTGACATTCAAATTATGTAATCTCATAATCATTTCTCAGGTTCAGATAAAATATAATTATTACATCAATACGCCAAGAGCGACATATGATGATGCTTCCTTGGTTGACCAGAGTACTATATTGTAACACCCAATTTTTTGGTAACATTATTTAGGATATTTAATTATCTAAATAAAATAAAATAATGTGTTGATTAGAGGTTTGAGATTTGATTTTAATTAGGGGTAGCCATGCCATTTAACAATGAATTAAAATAGGAGTTAAATTAAAATAGAGGAGGAGTAAAATAGGAAAGATGTCATTCCTATATCCATTCCCTTAGGCCACGTATCCATCCATACACGTTCATTTCATTCTTAAATTTTTTAAAAGAGGCCGGCTACCATTAACATGAGTAAGAAGAAGAAAATCTAGGAAGAAGCTAATTCAAATAAAATTCATTCACATCTCAATCTCTATAATCTCTAAAACTAAGGTGAATAATGTTTACATCTCATTTTTTATTGTGTTTTCTGTTTTTAGATGAATGCCGAATATTTTGCATTGATTTTCCATGTTTTTGAATGATGGAATATTTATGTATACTTGTTGATGATTTATACACGTTTATATTGATTTTAGGATATCTTTTAAGGTACAAACTATAATAAATGACATCCTTATGCCTTGCAAATTTTTATGAAGATCAAAAATAATATTTTGGAGATGTGTTTCAATTTTTAGAATTTTTGGAATTAATGTGGATTTTATGTGAATTTTCTAGTATATAAAATGATATTTTGGGTTATAAATTATTTAACGGTAAATAATAAATGGTTAAGGTCTGAAATTTTTATATGTTAGAAAACATACTAAAAGAGATTTTCAACAATTTTTCATATTTTTTCTATGTATTTTAATGGGTATATAAAATTATTTAAGGTATCAAACTTAAATGTTTTATATATTTTAAAAGAATTAAGGGGCCTTTTTGCAAAATTATTAGGAACTGTTAACTCTGCAAAATGGCGGCACTTTTGAAAATATAATATGGCAACCAATCAGATTTAGACAAACAAGGCAGATTAGGTACAAAAGAAATAGTTTAAAAGTACAAATAAATAGGTTTTTCACTGTTTCGTCTCTGTTGGCACCAGGTTCCGCCTCCATACTATTGCCTCCAACACAGTTGAGACCAATGCATATGGTATCAGGCAACTGTTTTGTAATGAATTAGATGTGGGCAAAAGGTATAGGATCGAAATCATGAGGTTTCGAAAGGGTTGAAGCTTTGTTTTGACTTTAAATGCGCCTGCTTACTTTCGACTAAGGTGCTTTTGACTTGGTTGGGTTTCGACCGGGTCAAATGGTTTAAAAGGAAATGTTTTCGATTGGATTTCACCTTTGTTTTTAAATGAATGATTTCGACTGAGTCGAAGCCTTTAGCTACCGCTTCCAACATTTCAACCCAGATGGTTTCGAAAGGATTGTTTTGTTTTCTAAAAACATGGCCACCACTCCAATGCTTGCGAAGGGATGGTTTTAACACCATCACTTCTTTACTTAGGAAATGGTTTCGAAGCAGATGCTTTTGACTTAAATGTTTTAAGAACCTTTTTTCTAAAGTGAAGTAAAACCTAAATGGTTTCAAAAGATATAAGTTTTTATGGTTTCAAAAGGTATTTCCACATGTTTTAAATTGAACCCAAGTGATTTTGAAAGAGTTGAGTTTTGATGCTTTGATAAGGTTTTTAATGAATGGTTACTCGAGGGTTTCGATGGAGTCAAAAGGTATGGTTTTTTTTATTAAGTAGAAAGGGTTAAAGGAAAAGGTTTTTCCAAGGGTTTTGAAAGGCAATGTTTGAAGGTTTTAAAAGAAGGATGTCCTGGGTTTATAAAGCTTTCCAAAGGAAGGATTTCCAAAGGTTTCAAAAGGGTTTTTAGAATGGTTTCTAAAGGAAGGTTTTGGCCTTTCAGCCTAGATAAATAAAGAGTTTTACTTGGTTTCGAAAGGGGTACTTTCAAGGGTTTCGAAGGGGTTGTTTAGTGGTTAGAAACAAAGGTTTCGAATATAATAATGGCAGAATAGCCCAAATGTTTTTAAGTTAAAATGACTTTAACTTATTTGAGAGGGTTGTTAATCCTCATTAAATATCATCAACACTATTTTGAGTAAAGTATATATAACATGGAAAAATAGCGTAGCGTAAAGCTAAATATGTATTTTCCATGTATATGTATGGATTTAAAGGTTAAATCATTTTGTAAAGGTTTTTCAAGGAAAATTTAAAGGGTAGTTAATCCTAAAAAGAATGAATCGGATTAGAAGACCACATAGGACATGTGTATGGTCGTGTCCTATACTCATTAGCTATTAGCCCCTAGCTAATTTTGTCCCGAATTCTACTGTGTATGGCTTAGTTACAAGTAAGACTAAAATGTTGATTACACAAAGAACAAAATATTTATGTACATATGTAGGTTATTGGTAAGGCACAAAACCATCAAGATCAGTTAACCCATGGAAATGTAAGTTTAGGACAGACCGTCCCAAAGTTTTTCTGACAATTGTTTAGACCATTTGATATTGTATCTGGTAGGCCCAAGTCAGGCAAAGTGGTAGTTAGCCTAGTTTGAGGACAGTTAGTCTAGTTTACGGGCAGTCGGCTTAGATTTCAAAAAGATAGTCCATTTATTACCTATTTTTAACATATTGGATATTGCTATTATTATTATTATAATCAGTTTGATTAACCAGTTTGGTTGTAGGAAAGGATTTGTAAAATATATGTTTTAAAGAGTACACTAGTGAGGGGAAACCCGTTCCGCTTAGCGGTGCAATCTCACTAAATATTAGTAAACCGAGATGTAATAGAATTATTCACACTAAGTTTATGTCTGACTCATAGTTTTTATTTCTCCTTAAACTCTTGGGTGCTCAGAATTGATTTGAGTAGGCTGAGGGTTGAGGTTTTTAGGTTTTGTTGTTTAGGCAAATAATCTTTCGGAGACGAGCGGGTGGCTGATGGACAGTTATTTAGGAGTTTCATTTTTGATCCCTCTGTGTATATTAAGTTTGTTATGATTATATTGCTTTGATCAATCAAAGGGGCATCGTCATATGTCACTTTTGGCTTATTTTTTAAATGTTATATTTAATCATTGCCTAGGAAACGATAAAGGATTATGTAACATGAATATGAACTATTTTTTTGAAATATAGCAAAGTATTGTTTTTGAAATATGTGATTTTGATTATATACATGTGCTTCTGATATTATGGATACCATTTTCATTACCATATTTCTTCACTAGAAGTTAATACTATGGATGACTGCAGTATTTGTAGCGCTTAGCTTTTAGCTTCCAGATACGGGATGTTACAAGTTGGTATCAGAGCATGGTTTATGAATTTTTTTTAAACTAAAAGTAGTTTTTAAATCATAATCCTAAGGAATTAGAGGAAGATTGGGGTATGGGATAACACTATATTAACGTAATTGTATTTGCTATATATAAGTATACGCCATATCTCTAGTCTCCTATCTTTGTTAGGATATATTTTTCTATATCTCATGAGGTTTGAATACAGATATGGATGGTAGAAGAGAAAGAGTTAACCCAAGAGGGGAGGGCACCAAAGGGAATGCCAGACCTAATGTGAGGAGGGGTCAAGGTCAGGCACAAGCAGAGAAAGTGGGTGCTGGAGTCCCACAAGCTGGAGTGGAAACTATGTACCAATTTTTCATGAATATGGTGTAGACGGAAGTTGCTACTGGAGTAATGGGAGAAGGAGTTCAAGAGGCTCTAGTTTTCAACAATTATGTTGTTCTGAGCAGAGATTGTATTAGGCTTGGAGGGAAGCCATTTATTGAAATGAAAGATGCCATTGAAGTGGTGAATTGGTTGCTGCATTATGAGAGAATCTTTGCAGATTTAGGGCTCAATGATGAGTAGAAGAGGAGGTTGGCATCTAAATAGCTTCAAGGAGCTGCTATGTTCTGATGGAATAGTGTGACTGTGGCAGTGGATGAGGAGACTATGACATGGGCAGAGTTCAAAAGGAGATTCCAAGAGAGGTTCATGTCGGCG
This sequence comes from Allium cepa, assembly GCA_030765085.1. Classification (NCBI taxonomy): domain Eukaryota; kingdom Viridiplantae; phylum Streptophyta; class Magnoliopsida; order Asparagales; family Amaryllidaceae; genus Allium; species Allium cepa. The sequence continues at coordinate 564,984,974 of CM060941.1, forward strand.
ATGTACATTCTGTGTTGATCCGGAAGTTTGCTGAGCTAGAACAGGGATAGATGACTATTCTAGACTATGCCAACAGGTTGGAAGAGTTAGCGAGATATGGTTATCCACTGTTGATATAGTGATGAAGTGGAATGAGAAGTTCATCAAGGGGTTGAAGCCTAAGTTAGCTAGGGCTAAATTACCTCACATCAGATATCCTTCTGATGTTGTTGTGCAGATAGACTTGCGACATGAGGAGATTCTTGATTCTCTGGAGAAGAGTAAGGCTATGGAGGTTCAGGTTAGGCAGGGCTAGAAGAGGAAGTTCTTTCCTAAGAAAGGTGCTCAGAAGGGAGGAGCAGCTAAATAAGGGAAGTCTGAGATTGTTTGCTTCAAGTGCGACAAGAAGGGGCACTTTACTAATGAGTGTCATGTTGGAAAGGCAAAGGAAGTAACCGGGAAGAAGGGTGTCGGTTGCTTCAACTGTGACTAGATAGGCCACTATAAGAACCAGTGCAAGGAGCCCGCTAAGGATGGAAAGGGAAAGGTGCATGCATTGGAGCCTGCTACTTTGAAGCCGACAGCTTAGGAGAAAGGGAAGGCAGTTTTGAGAGGTACGCTTCAGATTTGTGGTACGTCTGTTAGCGTTCTATTTAATATTGGTGCATCACATTCTTTTATATCTACATGTTTGATAGATAAGCTTAACCTAAAACCCACATATTTATTTACTTCCTTACGGGTTGCGAATCCAATAGGAGGGTATGCAACTCTAGGGTTGAGATGTGACCAGTTAGAGTTTGACTTGTTAGTCATATATTTGCTTGCATTTTGCATATGTTTGATTTGTGGGGTTAGAATTATTCTTGGGATGAATTAGTTAAATGAGTACGATGCTAGGATTTTTTGCCAAGATAGGAAAATATCTCTTAGACAACTAGATTGTAACAACATGATTGTTTATACCATAGAAGGTTTTGGAGGTGAGATGTATGCTTTGTTCGGTGCTATGGAATCGGATGGTGAGTTGAGCCAAGTTTTCGTGGTTAGGAAATTTGCAGATGTTTTTGAGCCTATAATTGGATTGCCATCAAAACGAGCCATTGAGTTTTGGATAGATTTAGTTCCAAGGGTGGAACCAGTGAGTAGGCTGTCGAGCAGGATGACTCCTATAGAGATGAAGGAGTGAAAGCTGTAGTTGGTGGATTTAAAAGGCAATAGTTTCATTAGGCCAAGTAGTTCGCCTTGGGGTACAGCAATAGTGTTTGCTAAGAAGCCGGAAGAATCATTGAGGCTATGTATCTATTATTGTAAGTTGAATGAGAGAACGATGAAGAATCAATATCCATTGTCCAGGATTGACGATTTGTTCGACCAATTGAGCAGAGCCAAGGTATTCTTGCAGTTGGATTTAGCGATAGGTTTCCATCAGCTCAGAGTAGCAGAGGATACTGTACCTTTGACGGCGTTTAAGACCAGATATAGGTCGTGCGAATTGTTAGTTATGCCATTCGGAACGACTAATGCGCCAACTTTCTTTGTGGATTTGATGAATCGGGTTTTCCAAGAGTACTTGGATAGGTTCGTATTGGTTTCATAGACGATATCTTGATATGCTCTAGGGATGAAAGAGAGCTTGAGGTTCATTTTAGAATGGTGCTTGAGACGCTAAGGCAGCATCAACTGAAAAAACAAAGTTTTCGAAGTGTCATTTCTGAAAGAAGGAAGTGAAGTTTCTGGGTCATGTAGTCTCAAAGGATGGGTTGTCAGTGGATCCGACTAAGATTGAAGCAGTGAATAGTTGGAAGAGACTCGAGACAGTGATGGAGATAAAGAGTTTCCTTAGGTTGGCTGGTTATTATCGGAGGTTTATTAAAGACTTTTTACGGATAGCGGCACCGATGACCAAGCTAACAAGAAAGAATGTAAAGTTTATGTGGACTGATAAGTGTTAGAAGCATTCCAGAGTTTGAAACACTTATTGATACATGCACCTATGTTGGTTGTTCTAGAGGGGAATCGGGATTTGATGGTTTTTATAGATGCATGCGGAACAGGATTAAGGGCTGTGCTGATGCAGAGAGGGAAAGTGATTGCCAATGCTTCTAGACAGCTTAGACGCATGAGGTCAAGTATCCGATGCTTGATTTTGAATTAGCTGTAGTTATTTTTTCTTTGAAGGTGTGGAAACATTATCTTTTAGGAGAGAGGTTTGAGTTATATACAGATCATAAGTCGTTATAATATTTGTTCTCTTAGAAGCAGCTAAACATTAAACAGTAGAGATGGTTAGAATTTATGGCTGCTTATGATTTTGGGATTGAGTACACACCGAGGAAATGCAACAAGGTTGTAGATGCACTCAGCAGGAAACATCAGAATGCAGTGTTATCGATGATTGCTGAGTGGAAAAATTTAGAAGCATTAGCAGATTGTAGAGCGCAGCTGAGATATGAGGCTGGGTTTAGTGGAGATATAGTTGTATTATCTTGTTTGGAAGTTTGACCAGTAAAGATTGAAAGGATTGCTTATAAACAGACGGAGGATCCAGTGTTAGCTGAACGGATCAAGAAGTCGAGAGATGGAACCAAGAGCGATGACTTGAAAGATTTCAGCCTTGACCAGAATGGGAAGTTGAGAAAGAAAGGAAGATTGTGTGTTCCGAGTGTAGGAAGCATAAGGATAGAAGTCTTGGAGGAATGTCATCGTTCGATGTTCTCTATTCATCCAAGAGGTACTTAGATGTATCAGGATATGAAAAGATGTTTCTTCTGGGATGGTATGAAGCGGGATATTAGTTTATGTGTTAAGCAGTGCCTGATTTTCCAACAGGCAAAGGCCGAACATCAGAATCCAAGTGGGTCGCTTTAGCCATTAGATATTCTAGTATGGAAATAGAATTCCGTTTCTGTGGATTTCGTTGACGGGTTGCCAAGTTCAGGTAGGGGAAATGATAGTATATGGGTCATAGTGGACAAATTGACCTAGAGTGTCCATTTCATTCCAGTTAAGTCAATTGAAATGGCACCTGTTTTAGTGAAGTTGTTTATGAAGGATGTGGTTAGAGTGCATGGAATTCTTAATAGCATAGTTAGTGATAGAGATTCCTTATTCACTAGCGAGTTCTAGAAGAGTCTACAGAAAGTTTTGGAAACCAAGCTTAAGATGAGTACCGCTTACCATCCGCAGACAGATGGAAAAATGGAAAGAGTTAACAAGATCTAGGAGGATTTGTTAAGTGCTTGTGTTCTAGATTTCAAGGGATCATGGGAAGACCATCAATATTTAGTCAAGTTTTTTTTATAATAATAGTTATCATACTAGTATTGGGATGACACCATTTGAAGCTTTATATGGAAAGCCATGCAAATCTCCCGTTTGTTGGTTGGAGACCGAGGATATGTTAGTTCTTTGTCCAGATTTGGTTAGGAAAGCTGCAGAAAAGATTAAGGTCATTCGGGCTAGAATGAAAGAGGCTCACTCTAGGCAGAAAAGTTATGCAGATAAGAGATGGGAAGATTTAAAGTTCTCGGTTGGAGATCAGGTTTCGTCAAAGTATCACCGATGAAGGGAGTGATTAGATTTGGGAAATCAAGAAAGTTAGCACTGAGATTCGTTGGACCTTTTCCTATCTTTGAGAGGATTGGGAAACTTGCATATAGAGTTGAGTTACCAAGTAGTTAGCCAAGTGTCCATGATGTTTTTCATGTTTCTCATCTCAGGAAGTGTGTTAAAGACCCAGAGACTACTATTGCGCCGACTACGCTAGATGACTTAGTGGTAGAACCGGACTTGATTATTGTGAGAAAGCCAGTTCGTATTGTTGCAAGCGATGAGAAGAGGCTTAGAACCAAAACAGTCAGATTAGTCAAAGTCTAGTGGAGCGACGATGACAGCTGCACTTGGGAGATTGAGAGCAGGATTAGAGATACATATCCTAACTTGTTTGATGGCATGTTTTACCTTCTTGTTTGATTTGTTGTGTACCTCATTGTAATTTTGAGGACGAAATTCTTTAAGGAGAGGAGTTTGTAACACCCTAGATTTTGGTAACATTATTTAGGATATTTAATTAGCTAAATTAAATAAAATAATGCGTTGAATAGGGGATTGAGATTTGATTTTAATTAGGGGTAGCCATGCGATTCAACAATGAATTAAAACAAGAGTTAAATTGAAATAGAGGAGGGGTAAAATAGAAAAGAGGCCATTCCTATATCCATTACCTTAGGCCGTGTATCCCCCAATACACGTTCAGTTCATTCTTAATTTTTTTAAAAGGCCAGCCACCATTAACAAGAGTAAGAGGAAGAAAAGCTAGAAAGAAGCTAATTTAAATCAAATTCATCCACATCTCAATCTTTATAATCACTAAAGCTAAGGTGAACAATGTTTACATCTTATTTTTGATTATATTTTCGGTTTGTAGATGAATGTCGAATATTTTTCAATGATTTACCATGTTTTTGAATGATGGAGTGTTTATATATACTTGTTGATGATTTATACATGTTCATATTGATTTTATGATAGGTTTTAAGGTAAAAACCTTATTAAATGACTTCTTTATGCCTTGCAAATTTTTATGAAGATCAGAAATAATATTTTGGAAATGGATTCCAATTTTAAGAATTTATGGAATTAGTGTGGATTTTATGTGAATTTTCTAGTAAAGAAAATGATATATTGGGTTATAAATTATTTGTGGGTAAATAATAAATGGTTAGGGTCTGATATTTTTATATGTTAGAAAACATATTAAAGGAGATTTTCTACAATTTTTTTTAGATTTTTCGTAAGTATTTTGATGGGTATATAAAATTATTTAAGGTATGAGGCTTAAATGTTTTATATATTTTAAAAGGGGGAAGTGGCTTTTTTGCAAATTATTTGAATTTGTTAATTATGTAAAATGGCAACACTTTTTGAAAAAGTAATATGGCAACCAATCAGATTTAGAAAATAAGGCAAGTTAGGAACAAAAGAAATAGTTTAAAAGTACAAATAAATAGGTTTTTCACTGTTTCGTCTCTGTCGGCACCAGGTTCCGCCTCCATACTACGAACTCTGACACAGCCGAAACCAATGCATATGCTATCAAGCAACTGGTACGTAATGAATTGGATGTGGCGAAAGGTATAGGATTGAAACCATGGGGTTTCGAAAGGGTTGAAGCTTTGTTTTGACTTTAAAAGAAAAATGCGCCTGCTTGCTTTCGACTAAGAAGCTTTCGATTTAGTTGGGTTTCGGCCAGGTCAAATGGTTTAAAAGGAAATGGTTTCGATTGAATTGAATCTTTTTTTAAAATGAATTCTTTCGACCGAGTCGAAGCCTTTAGCTGTCGCTTCCTACCTTTCAACCCGGATGGTTTCAAAAGGATTGTTTTGTTTTCTAAAAACATGGCCACCTCTCCAATGCTTTTGAAGGAATAGTTTTGACACCATCACTTCTTTACTTGGGAAATGGTTTCAAAGCAGATGCTTTCGGCTTAAATGTTTTAAGACTCTTTTTCTAAAGTGAAGTAAAACCCAAATGGTTTCGAAAGAGATAAGTTTTTATGGGGTCGAAAAGTTTTTCCACGTGTTTTAAATTAAACCCAAGTGCTTTTAAAAGAGTTGAGTTTTGATGCTTTCAAAAGGTTTTTAATTAATGGTTTCGAAGGGTTGGTTCCATGAGGGTTTCGACATAATCGAAAGGTATGGTTTTTCCTGATCTTTTCGGAAGGGTTAAAGGAAAAGGTTTTTCCAAGGGTTTCGAAAAGCAATGTTTAAAGGTTTTAAAAGAAGGATGTCTAGGGTTTATAAAGCTTTTGAAAGGAAGGATTTCAAAAGGTTTCGAAAGGGTTTTGAGAATGGTTTCGAAGTGAAGGTTTTGGCCTTTCGGCCTAGATAAGTAAAGAGTTTTACTTAGTTTTGAAAGGGTTCCTTTCAAGGGTTTCGAAGGGGTTGTTTAAAGGTTTTAAACAAAAGTTTCAAATGTAATTATGGGTAGAATAGCATAAGTGTTTTTAAGTTAAAAAGGACTTTAACTTATTTGAAAGGTAGTTAATCCTCATTAAATATCACCAACATTACTTTGAGTAAAATATATATAACATTGCTAAATAGCTTAGAGTAAAGCTAAATATGTATTTTCCTTGTATATGTATGATTTAAAGGGTTAAATCATTTTGGAAAGGTTTTTCAAGGAAAATTTAAAGGGTGGTTACCCCAAGAGAATGGCTTAGATTAGAAGACCAGATAGGACTTATGTAGGGTCGCGCTCTATGCTCATTACTATTAGCCTCTAGCTAATTTAGCCCAGAATTCTAGTGTGTAGGGATTAGTCACATGTAAGACTAAAATGTTGGTTACACACAGAACGAAATATTTATGTACAAAGGTAGGTTATTGGCAAGCCAGAAAACCATCAAGATCAGTTGACCCAGGGAAATGTAAGTTAAGGATAGACCTTCCCGAAGTTTTTTCTAATAGTTGTTTAGACCATTTGATATTGTATCTGCTAGGCCCAAGTCAGCCAAATTGGCAGTTAGCCCAGTTTGAGGACAGTTAGTCCAGTTTGCGGGCAGCCAACCCAGATTTCGGACAGATAGTCCATTTATTACCTATTTTTAGCATAATGGATATTGCTATTATTATTATTATAATCAGTTTAATTAACCAGTTTGGTTGCAGGAAAGAATTTGCAAAATATATGTTTTAAAGACATATTAGTGAAAGAAAACCTGTTCCTCTAAGCGGCGTGGTCTCACTAAATATCAGTAAACCGAGATGTAATAGAATTATTCAGTAAACCGAGATGTAATAGAATTATTCACACCAGGCTTTACGTTTGAGTTGTAGTTTTATTTTCCCCTTCAATTCTCGGGTGCTTAAAATAGATTTGAGTATGATGAGGGTTGAGGTTTTATTGTTTTGGCGAATAAATCTTCTGGAGACAAGTAGGTGGCTGACGGATAGCTATTTAGGAGTTTCATTTTTGATTCTGCTGTGTATATTAAGTCTGTTATGACTACATTGCTTTGATCAACCAAGGGACATCGTCATATGTCGCTCTTGGTGTATTTTGTAAATGATATATTTAATCATTGCCTTGGAAACATTAAGGGATTATGTAACATGAATATGAATCAATGTTTTGAAATGTAATCATCAAAGTGTTGTTTTGAAATCTGTGATTTTGGTCATATTCATGTGCTTCTGATATTATGAATATCTTTATGATTACCATATTTCATCACCGGAAGTTAATACTACGGATGACTGTAGCCTTTATAGAGCTTAGCTTTTGGCCTCCGGATACGAGATGTTACATATATGGACATAACTGTCTTAAATACAATGCATCGGAATAAAAGTAAACAAATCAGCGAGTCCTAGTTAGCTATCCGTCAGCCACCTGCTCGTCTCTGGAAGCTTTATTCGTCAACTTACTAAAACCTTGAAAACATCAACTCTTACCTACTCAAATCAATTTTTGAGCACTCGAGAGTTTAAGGGGAAAAACGAAACTTCGAGTCAGACATAAAGCCTGGTGTGAATAGTACTATACGTCTCGGTTATTTGATATTAAGTGAGACCAGGCCGCTTATCGGAATGAGTTTCCCTTCACTAATATTCTTTTAAAACTTGTCTTTTGCAAACCTTTATCCTACAACAAAAAATGGTTAAAATTATAAAACATTATTATGTAAACATACATATCAGGTAATAAATGAACAATCTGTCCGAACACTATAGTTTTGTTTGGCTAACTATTAAATTTTGACTAACTAGGGCCTACCAGATAATATAGTCAAAATAATTTAACACTTGTTAGACACTCCTCTTTTGGACGGTCTGTCCTTAACTATCTGTTAAATACTCCTCTTTTGGACGGTGTGTCCCAAACTTAATATCTCCCAAGGTCACCTGATCCTAATGGTTTTGCAAGCTCACCAATAACCTATATGTATACAAATATGTATTCCTTTTTATGTGTAATCATAATTTTAGTCTTACTTATGACAAAGTCCTGCATACTGGAATTTTGGACTAAGTTAGCTGAGGCTGATAGCTAATGTATAAGGCACGAGCCTATAGCAGTCCTATCTGTTATTCTAATATCTGATTCATTTTACTTAGGGTAATCTTCTCTTAAACTTTCCTTGAAAACCTTTTTCATCTCAAATTTATTTATGACCTATAAACAAAACTTAAACAAGTAAATTATGTACTCTATGCTTTACTCAATTCACCTTGCCATGTTATATATACTCAAATCTTGGTTGATGAAAACATTTAACCTTTGAAAGTACCCTTTTTGAATCCATCAAAAGTATCCTTTTCATATCCAAATATACCCATTCTTTCATCTATGACGAAAGGCCAAAACCTTCCTTTGGTGACCATTTACATAAACCTTTTGAAATCATTGAAATACCTTTTCCTTCGAATGCTCAAAACCTTAGACATCCTATCTTTAGAAACTTTATACATAACTATTAGAAATCATTGGAAAAACCTTTCCTTTAAACCTTTTGAAACCATTGAGGAACCACCCCTTCAAAACAATTCGTTCAAGACCTCTTGAAACTGTTGGAAAACCACTCCTTTTAAACCTTACTTAAAAACCTTTCGAAACCATTAAAACCTTAAATCTTTCGAAAGCATTTGGGTTCAATTTTAAAACATGTGGAAACAACTTTTGAAACCATTCAAAACTATCTCTTTCGAAACCTTTGAGTTAATTTTTAGAATTTCTAAGGGTTACAAACAATAGGGTCGAAATCAACTCTTTCAAAAACCAAAACCTAAGTAAAGAAGTAATGGTGTCAAAACCATCCTTCCAAAAGTATTGGAAGAGCGGTAGCAAAAAGGCTTCGACCTAGTCGAAAGAATATACTTAAAAACAAAAGCGCAACCTCTTCAAAACCATTCTTTAAACCCGTTGACCTAGTCGAAAGCAAACCTTAGTCGAAAGCTATATTGTCGAAAACAAAGCGGGCGCATTTTTACTTGAAACAAAGCAGCACTTCGATCCCTTTGGAACCCCTGGTTTTGACCTCATACTTTTCGCCTTCTTTCCAATTCACCACGCACCAATTCTTTGATGCCATGTGCATTGGTTTCGATAGTGATGGAGGCGGAGGAACTAAGTCGAAAGCCATCTAAGTTGGAAGCAGGGTGCTGAAAGTGGCGAAACATACATTTTACATGTAAAACTGATTTTTAACCTTTTCAAGTAATCTTTTTAACTAACCTTCCTTGTTTGTTTAAATCTTATTGGTTGCAAATTTTCTTTCTAAAAGCACTGCCAAAATTTCATAAATAAAGACTTTTAATTTATTTACAAAATAACCCTTCTCCTTTTAAAAATATATAAAACATTTAAATCTCATACCTTAAATAATTTTATATATTCATCAAAACACTTAGGAAAATTTTACAAAAATTCCACAAAATCATTTTTAATATGTTTTCTAACATATATAAATTTTAGACCCAACTATTTTTAGTTTAACCGTAAATTATATATAACCCAATAAATCATTTTCTTCACTAGAAAATTAATATAAAATCCACATTAATTCAGAAAATTATGAAAATTGAAACTCATCTCTATATTTAAAATCACGAAGTATTTGGATGTCATTAGATAGGGTTTTCACATCAAAACATATCATAAAATCTATATAAATAAGAATAAATCATCAACACACATATATTAACATTTTGCCCTTCAAAATCTTGGCTAAACTATGCAAGATAAATTTAGATTAACTTAAAACTGAAAACATTTAAGAAATAAGAGATGTAGGCATTATTCAACTTAGCTTTGTGATTTAGGATGTGAGATTTGATCTTGATTAAGTGATTTGATACTTCCTCTTGAATCCTAGGTTTATCTTCTTCATCCTTGCTAGTGGTGGCCGACCTTAGACTTAAATTTTTTGATAAAGAAATGAATGTATGAATGAGTTCCAAGGGTATAAGAATATTCTTATTCTAACTTTTCCCTTATCTATTTCCTTTGTCTATTTTGTTTCATGTTATCTCATTTTGATTTACTCATTAACATGGCACGACTACCCTTTTTAATCACAAATCTCAATCTATTAATCGACCTACATTATTTAATTTAATTTAACTAAATAAATATCCTAAATAATGTTATTAAAATTATGGGGTGTTATAATCTCCCATCCTTAAAGAATTTCGTCCTTAAAATTACGATATGGTACATAACATCAAACATAAAGATAAAACATACCATCAAACAAATCAGGATAAGCGCCTCTAATCCTGCTCTCAGTCTCCCAAGTACACTCTCTATCATCGTCATTCCACTGGACTTTCACTTATCTGACTGTCTTGTTCCTTAACCTCTTTTAATCTCTCGTGACTATACGAATCAGCTTTCAACTATAGTCAAATCTGGTTCTACTACTAAGTCATCTAACATAGTCGGTGCTTTAGTAGTTTCTGGATCCCTAACACACTTCCTCAGATGATATACATGGAAAACATCGTGGACTCTTGTTAAACTACTCGGTAACTTTACTCTATACGCGAGTTTCTCGATCTTCTCTAAAATAAGAAATGGTCCTAGGAATCTCGATGCAAACTTCCCTGTCTTCCCGAACCTGATAACACCTTTAATCGGCGATACTTTTACGAAAACATGATCTCCAATAGAGAACTCTAAATCTTTGCATCTTCTATCTGCATAGCTCTTCTGCCTAGATCGAGCTTCCTTCGTTCTCGCCCTTATCAGCTCAATCTTCTCTGTAGCTTCTCTAACCAAGTTGGGACCAAGGACTAATCTATCTTCGATCTCTAACCAACATGTGGGAGATTTGCATGGTCTTCCGTACAAAGCTTCAAATGATGCCATCCCTATACTAGTCAGATAACTATTATTATGAAAACTTGACTAGGTGTAGATGGTCTTCCGATGATCCCCCAAAGTCTAATACACAAGCTCTTAACAAGTCTTCCAAGATCTTGTTAACTCTTTCCGTTTGTCCATCTGTCTACGGATGGTAAGCGGTACTCATCTTTAGCCTCGTTCCTAAAATCTCTTGTAAACTCTTCCAGAACTCGCTAGTGAATTAGAATGAGATAGGAATTCCATGCATTCTAAAAACATTCTTCATAAATAACATAACCAATACAGGTGCCATCCTATTTGACTTAACGAAAATGAAATGGGCACTCTTGGTCAATTTGTCCACTATAACCCATATACTTTTATTTCCTCTATTAGATCTCGGCAATCCGTCTATGAAATCCATAGAAATAGTATCCCACTTCCATATCGGAATATCCAATGGCTGAAGCAACCCACTTAGCTTCTGATGCTTGGCTTTCACCTGCTGACAGTTCAAACACTGTTTCACCCATAAGCCTACATCCCTCTTCATTCCTTTCCAGGAGAAACTTCTCTTCTTTTTTTGATACATCTTCATTCCTCCTGCATGAATAGTGAACTTCGAGCGATGGAATTCCTCTAAAATTTCCGTCCTTATGTCTCCCGCATCTGTAATACATAATCTACCCCTTCTTTCTCAACCACCTACTTTGGTCAAGACTGAAATCCCTCAAGTCGTTGCTCTTTGTTCCTTCCCTTAACTTCCTGATCCTTTCAGCTAACACTGGATCCTCTTCCTGTTTAGAAGCAATCTTCCCAACCAATATCGGTCGGACTTCTAAACAAGATAACATAGCATATTCTCCATTAGACCCAGCCTCGAATCTCCACTGCACTCTGCAAGTTGACAACGCTTCCAAGTCCTTCCATTCTGCTATCATCGCCAACATTACATTCTGGTGCTTTCTACTAAGCGCATCTGCAACCTTGTTGCCTTTCCGTGGTGTGTACTCAATTCCAAAATCGTAAGCAGTAATAAACTCTAACCATCTCTATTGTCTCATGTTCAGCTCCCACTGAGAGAACAAGTACTTCAACGACTTATGATCCATATATATCTCAAACCTCTCTCCCAAAAGATAAAGTCTCCACACCTTCAAAGCAAAAATAACTAGAGCTAACTCCAAGTCATGAGTCGGGTATCTTACCTCATGTAGTCTAAGCTGTCTAGAAGCATAGGCAATCAATTTACCTCTCTGCATTAGCATTACTCCTAATCTTGTTCCACAAGTATTTGTATAAACTACCAAATCTTGATTCCCCACCGGAACAACTAATACAGGTCATGGGTCAATAAGTATTTCTAGCTCTGCAATGCTTACTCATACTTATCAGTCCAAACATTCACATCCTTTTGCGTTAGCTTGGTCATCGACGCTGCTATCTGTGAAAAATCTTTTATAAACCTCCAATAATATCCAGCCAATCCAAGAAAATTTCTTATCTCAGTCACTATTTCTGGTCTCTTCCAACTATTCACTGCTTCGATCTTTGTTGGATCTACTACCAATCAATTTTTTTTGAAACTACATGACCAAGAAACTTCATCTCCTTCTTCCAGAAATGATAGTTCGAAAACTTTGCCTTCAACCGATGTTCTCTCAAAGTCTCAAGAACCACTCTGAGATGAACTTCATTCTCTTTCTCATCCTTAGAGTATATCCAAATATCATCTATGAACACCAATATAAATTTATCCAAGTGCTCTCTAAAAATTCGATTCATTAAGTCTACAAAGAATGTCAATGCATTAGTTAATCCGAACGATATAACTAACCATTCATATAACCCATATTTGGTCCTAAACGCCATCAAAGGTATACCATCTTCTGCTACTCTAAGCTAAAGGAAACCTGTAGCCAAATCCAATCGAGAAAATATCTTGCCTCCACTCAATTGATCGAACAAATCATCAATTCTAGGCAACGGATATCGATTCTTTATCTTCTTCTCATTTAGCTTACGATGATCGATATGTAACCTTTATGATCCATCCGACTTCTTAGCAAACACCTCGGTTGCTACCTAAGGTGAACTACTAGGTCTGATAAAATTCTTCCCTTCCAAATCCACCAACTGCACCTTCATCTGTCTCATCTCTGCAGGTGTCATCCTACTTGGCGGCCTACGAACTGGTTCTTCTCCAGGCACCAAATCTATTCGAAACTCAATGGCTCATTTCGATGGCAATTCTACTACCGGCTCGAAGACATCTGTGAATTCTTTAACCATGAAAACTCGATTCAACTCATCTTCTAAATCCATAACACCTAACAAAGCATTCACTTCATAGCTAGGGCTTTCTACGGTATATTCAATCTAATCACTACAATTAGGGTGTCTAAGAGATATTTTCTTATGGTGGCAAAATATCCTAGCATCGTACTTACTTAACAAATCCATGTCCAATATAATTCCGAACCCTTCAAAGTGAAATATATGCAAAATGCAAACAAAGGTGTAACCTAGCAAGTCAAACTCTAAGTGGTCACACTTCATCCTAAGTGTCGCATACCCTCTTATCAGATTTGCATCCATAAGGAAGTAACTAAGTATGTGGGTTATAGATTAAGATTATTAACCAAATAACGAGATATAAAAGAATGTGATGCACCGGTATCAAACAGAACACTAACAGTCATACCATGAATCTGAAGCGTACCTCCCAATATTGATTTCTCTTTCTCCTGTGCCATTGGCCTTGAGGTAGCCGGTTCCAATGCAAATACTTTTCCTCTCCCTTCCTTTGTTAGTTCCTTGAATTGGTTTTTATAGTGGACAATCTGATCGCAGTTGAAGCACTTGATGTTCTTCTTCCCGATCACTTCCTTCACCTTTCCAGTACGACACTCATTACCGAAATGCCCCTTCTTGTCACACTAGAAGCACACAGCCTAAGACTTTCCCTTCTTTGCTGCTCCACCTTTTTTAGCACCCTTCTTATGAAAGAATTTTCTTTCCTGACCTGCCCCACCTGGACTTCCTTTGCCTTACTCTTCTCCAACAAATCAAGCATCTCTTCATGTCTTAAAGCCATCTCTACAACTACATCACAAGGGTCTCTAACATGAGGCAATGCAGCCCTTGCCAACTCAGGCTTCAACCCCCTTATAAACTTCTCAATTGTATTGAACATAATATCCATAGTAGTATACCCATACATAGGCAACTCCTCAAATCTTCTAGCATTCTCCAAAACAGACATCTCCCCCCGCTCCAACTCAGCAAACTTCCTGAGAAAAGCATACTACGCCATCACAAACATGAATCTCTTTTGAAACCTTCTCCTAATCTCGGCCCATGTCATCTCCACTTCATTTACTCCAGCTGTCACACTATTCCACCAAAATAAAGCTTCTCCCTGAAGTCGTCTCATAGCAAGCCTCCTCTTCTGCTCATCATTGAGCCCCATGTCTGTAAAGATCATCTCACAACGCAGCAACCAGTTCTCCACTTCCATAGTGTCCTTGGTTAAAGGGCTTCCCTCCAAGCCTAGCATAACCTCTACTCAAGATAGCATAATGGTTGACCATCGAAGCTTCTTGAACTCCTACTTAGCATTTTCTCCAAACATTCCAGTAGCAACACCCGCCTATATTATATTCACAAAAAACAGATGCATAGCTCCCATATCCACTTATGGGACTCTAGCACCAACATTCCCTGTTTGTTCCTAGCCTTGATTTCTCCTGGTATTCGGTCTGGCATTTCCATTTGTGATGGTGCTTCCTGCAAGACTCACTCTTCCACTTCTAGCGTCCATATCTGTATTCAAGCCTCGTGAGATACATATGAATAGCCTAAGAGAGATAGAAAACTAAATACATAGCGTATACTTATATATAGTAAATATAAGTACGTTAATATAGCACTATCGCATACCCCAATCTTACTCTAATTCCTTAGGATTATGTTTTCAAAAATCATTTTAGTTTAAAGTTTTCATAGACCTATGCTCTGATATCAAGTTGCAACATCCCCTATCTAGAGGCCCAAAGCTAAGCGCTACAGATGATGCAGTCATCCATAGTATTACCTTCCAGTGACTAAATATGGTTATGTTGATGGTATCCATAATATCAGAAGCACTTGAATATGTAACAAAATCACAGATTTCCTAAAACAACACTTTACTGATTATATTTCAAAACATATGTTTCACTTCAAATTACATAATCTCATAATCATTTCCCAGGTTCAGATAAAATATAATTACATAAATATGCCAAGATCAACATATGATGATGCCCCTTTGTTGACCAGAGTACTATATAGTCATAACTGTCTTAAATTCAACACAGCGGAATAAAACAAAACAAAACAAAACATCGACTCCTTAATAGCTATCTGTCAACCACCTGCTCCTCTCTATAAGCTTTATTCGTCAACCTACTAAAACCTGAAAAACCTCAACCTTCATCCTACTTAAATAAATCTTTGAGCATCCGAGAGTTTAAGGGGAAAAACATTAACTTCGAGTCAGACATAAAGCCTGGTGTGAATAATACTATACATCTCAGTTATTTAATATTAAGTGAGGCCACACCGCTTAGCGGAATGGGTTTCCCCTCACTAATATCCTTTTAAAACACATCTTTTGAAAACATTTATCCTGCAACCATAACTAGTTAAAACTATAAGCATTATTATCTAAACATACATATCATATAATAAATGAACTATTTGTCCAAACTATATAGGTTTGTTTGGCTAACTATTAACCTTTCGCTAACTCGGGCCTACCAGACAATATAATCAAAATAATCTAACACCTATTAGGCACTCCTCTTCTAGATGGTCTATCCTTAACTTTCTATTAAATACTCCCCTTTTTGGACTGTCTGTCCCTAACTTAACATCTCTAAGGGTCACCTGATCCTAATGGTTTTGCAGGCTCACCAATAACCTATATGTATACAAATATGTATTCCTCTCTATGTGTAATCATAATTTTAGTCTTATCTATGACAAATCCCTACACACTGGAATTTTGGACTAAATTAGCCGAGGCTAATAGCTAATGCATAGGGCGCGACCCTATACCATTCCAATCTCATATTCTAATATCCGAGTCATTTTTACTTAGGGTAACCTTCTTTTAAATTTTCATGAAAACCTTTTTCATCTCAAATTGATTTAGACCTTTAAACCAAACTTAACCAAGGAAAATATATACTATATGCTTCATTGAAAATCACCTTGCCATGTTATATATATTTTATATAAATCTTGGTTGATGAAAACATTTAAACCTTTGAAAGTACCCATTTCAAACCCATTGAAAGTATCCCTTTCGTAACCAAATAAACTCTCTTTTTCATCTAGGTCGAAAGGCCAAACATTCCTTCCGAAACCATTTACAAAATCTTCTGAAACCATTGAAATACCTTTTCCTTCGAAAGCTAAAAACCTTAAACAATCTTGCTTTAAAACCTTTAAACATAGCCGTTCGAAACCATCGAAAAAACCTTTCCTTTAAACTTTTCGAAACCATTAGTGAATCACTCCTTCGAAACAATTCATTCAAGACCTCGTGAAACAGTTGGAAAAACCACTCCTTTTAAACCTTTCTTAAAAACCTTTCGAAAGCATTTGGGTTCATTTTAAAACATGTGGAAACAACTTTTGAAACCATTCAAAGCCATCTCTTTCAAAAACTTTAGGTTAACCATTAAAAATTTCTAAGGGTCACAAACAACAAAGTCGAAAGAAACTCTTTTAAAAGCCAAAACCTAAGCAAAGAAGTGATGGTGTTGTAACCATCCTTCCAAAAGCATTAGAGAAGCGGTAGTAAAAGAGCTTCAACATAGTCGAAAGCATATGTTTAAAAACAAAAGTGCAACCTCTTTAAAAACATTCTTTTAAAACCATTAACCTAGTCAAAAGCCAATCAATTCGAAAGCAAAGCAGATGCATTTTGACATAAACAAAGCAGCTCTTCGATCCCTTCGGAACCCCTGGTTTTGACCTCATACCTTTCTCCTTCATTCCAAGTCACTGCTCACCAAGTCTTTGATGCCATGCGCATTGGTTTCAATAGTGATGGAGGCGGAGGAACCATGTCGAAAGCTATCTAAGTCGGAAGCAGGGTACCGAAAATGGCGAAATATACATTTTACATGCAAAACTGATTTTTAACCTTTTTATGTCATCTTTTTAACTAGCCTGCCTTATTTGTCTAAATCTTATTGGTTTCAAATTTTAGTTTCTAAAAGAACTACCAAAATTTTAGAAATAAAACTCTTTAATTTATTTACAAAATACCCCTTCTCCTTTTATAAATATATAAAACATTTAAGTCCGATACCTTAAATAATTTTATATATTCATAAAAACACTTAGGAAAATTCTAAAAAAATCTAGAAAATCATTTTTAATATGTTTTCTAACGTACATATATTTCAGACCCAAATTATTTATAATTTAACCGTAAGTTATTTATAACCCAATAAATCATTTCTTCACTAGAAAATTATTATAAAATCCACATTAATTTAGAAAATTGAAACCCATCTCTAAAATATCATCTTTGAACTATATCTAAAATTTCAAGGTATTTGGATGTCATTAAATAGTGTTATTACATCAAATCATATCATAAAATCTATGTGAATAAGCATAAATTATCAACAAACATATATAAACATTTTTTCCTTTAAAATCATGGCTAAACTATGCAAGATAAATTCGGATTTCCTTAAAATCGAAAACATTTAAGAAATAAGCAACGTAGTCATTATTTACCTTAGCATTATGATTTAGGATGTGAGATTTAATCTTGATTAAGTGAGGTTAGGTGGCTATTACCTTAATTGAACAAATAAATAATGAAAAGCAATTGGCGGAAGGCTATAAGAAATGAACATAGCGCACTAGCAAATTGACTAGAAATAATTCGGCATGCAGAAAAAATATATCTTGAGGAGTGATAGCAGAGTCGTGGTTTGATTCATAGCCAATATATCGCCCCATAAAAATAGGAAATAATGCACTCGGGAGTCATTCGTTTAGTGCCGACACCTTGATTCTTCCTCTTGAGTCCTAGCTTTATCTTCTTCCTCTTTGCTAATGGTGGCCGACCTTAGACTTAAAATTTTGATAATGAAATGAACGTATGAATGAGTTCCCAACGGTTTGAGGTATAAGAATATTCTTATTCCAACTTTGCCCTTATCTATTCCTTTGTCTATTTTGTTGCATGTTATCTCGTGTTGATTTACTCATTAACATGGCACGACTACCCCTATTAGTCAAAAATCTCAATCCATTAATCAACCTACTTATTTAATTTAATTTAGCTAATTAAATATCCTAAATATTGTTACTAAAAATATGGGGTGTTACAATGCTCTGGTGTCCAGAGTTATTCAATGGACGTTTGGGTCTCCTCCATTTATGGTTGGTGCAGATTGATATTGACCCTTGATCTCATGGTATGATATAGTCGTCCACCCGTAACTTCGGATGTCATTCCGATTGGTTTTTGTATTGAGGCCTCCTTGTAGTCGTTCCCATAAGTTGTAAAGATCACCCAACGGGAGCTATAGTAAGATGTCGTGCTTATCTTGTACTAGTGTACTCTCGTTTCCATTCTTGGGTTAGCAGAAATAGTTAGTTGACGGTCGAATTCCATCTATAGTGAGTTTATACTCTTTCCGTCGAGTTCACTAGGAGCTTATGGAATATTAAGTGGTCGAATTGCACCGATCTATTTGTTTATACTCATGTCCGCACTTCATGGATAAGAGTTTGTTGGCAGGTGGTTGAACAACACCAATTTTTGTTTATACTCCAATCCACACTGGTGAACTAGAGTTATTTGCTGGAATATCGAACCATGTCCATGTACTAGTTTAGGTTTTGGGCTTGCCGATGTCTGGGAAATGCTTGGATAGTTCGTTGTACCTCAAGCGCAAATAAGGTTGTGGATGGACGTATCACATCTTCTTTCGATTGGACGGTCGAACCACATCTAATTTAGGCTTGGGCTCTTAAACTGCCCTAGCATCCAGGGAATGAGTCGATGCATGGACGGTCATAACATATCCACTTCCATTTGGATCTAGGTTCTGCCTAGCCTTGGGAGTAAGATGAGTGTTCTAAAGAACTTCGAGCTTGTGCAGGGGAGGAGATGGTCAGATCACGTCTACTTTGAGTCGTATATTTGCCTCCAAGTAAAGGGCAAGAGTTGAGGAGCGGACGGTCAAACCGCATCCACGTTTTGTGTTTATACTCTGGTCCATGCTATGGGACCAGAGTTTTATGATGGGTGGTTAGTCATATCCATTTGATATTTATAGTCTATTTTGCGCTCTAGGAACCAGAGTTGATCGATGGATGGTCGAGCCACATCCATCTTTTTGTGTTTATACTCTGGTTCGGACTCTATGGACCAGAGTTTTATGATAGTGGTCAGTCACACCCGTTTGATCTTTATACTCAACTAAAGTTGATCGATGGATGGTCGAACCGCGTCCTCCTTTTGTGTTTATACTCCGATCCACACTCTGGGGAGCAGAGTTTTATCATGGGCGGTCAGTCACACCCGTTTGATGTTTACACTCCGGTCCGTGCTCTGGGAACCAGATTTAATCAAAGGAAGGTCAAACCACGTTCATCTTTTGGTGTTTATACTCCAGTCCACATTCTGGGGACAAGAGTTTCATGATGAGTGCTTAGTCACACCAATTTGATGTTTATACTTCTGTCCGCACTCCGGTGACCAGAGTTAATCAATGGACGATCGAACCGCATCCAGCATTTTGTGTTTATACTCCAGGCCATACTTCGGGGACCAGAGTTTTATGATGAGTGGTCAGTCACACCCATTTTCCATTTCAAGTCCTTGCCCCTAAGTTAGGGTCATATGGTAGCGGATGTGCGATCGAATCATGCTCATCTTATGATGCTTCGAAGGTCCGATTATGGAGGTTGGTTGGTGCCCAACTGTAGGTGCTTAGTTATCTACATCGTATGCAAGTATTTTAATTCAAGTTGATCATAGTTCCTAACATAATTGAAATTAAAATTGAAATAAAATAGTTCAAAGAAGTTTGGAATAAATCTCATTGATATGTGAAGTAGCATCGTGTTCTCACTATTCCACTTTACCTCTAGCTCCTTTCAATGGGATGTCGACCGTCAGTGGTCCAATTGATGATCAAAGTTCTTTATTAATAGGCATCGAATGTTCCCTGTCCGCCATTATGTAGGGCTTGCACATATTGTTGAAGCTTTCCTTTCCGGATCAACTTTCCGATCACATCTCGGAGGTATCTGCAATCGTCGGTGTTATGACTATGTGTATCTTAAAATATACAACATTTCATGGATTTCTTCTGTGTTGTGGTGGACTCTCTCGGGGTTTCTAGTATTAATTCGAGTCGTGAGTATCCTAGTGATGTTTTTGATTGAATCATTCAAAGGAGTATGTGAGTCGGCTTTTAGGATTCTTATTTGTCTCCTAGAATCCGAGTCCTCATCTAAGGCCTCAATGCTACCCTCGCTTTGACTTCCTTCAGCCAACAGACTTGCATTGTTCTTCTATCTAGTATGTCTTTCCTCCTCCTTGTGTAGGCACTGGTTCGCTTTGTAATAGAAGTGATCCAAGGTCGTAGGAGGCTCTTCAGCTAACCAGTCGCTGAAATCCAACTTGGGGTCGATTCCTTTATCAATGCCATTAGTTTCACATCCTTGGTGGGACTGCTTACTTCAGTAATGGCGATATTGAACATATGGAAGATACCTTTAAGAATCTCGCTTGGTGCTTGGATTAGGTTGGATAATGACCTTACATCTTTAGGGCGTGTTGCATGAATTTTGAATTTCTTGGCAAATGTCTGAGCCAGTTAGTTGAATGAAGAGATAGACCTGGGCGATAATCGTGTAAATCATATGGTTGCTACTTCTTCAAGGAATATAGGAACGCGTCTGCATTTGATGGCATCCGTCGCTCTAGCGGAAACCATGTACCACTCATATTTCATGGATTGCTACCGGGGGTCTGTATTTTCAAAGTACGCCAGCATGATCGGCATATTGAATCTCCTTAGATATTCTACTCGTAGAACGACTTTAGTTTTGGGTTCTAATAGGGGGAGATGCTCTGATCATTGTCAGTCTGGTCTTGGCTCTCTCTCTCTCACAAGCCATCGTACTACAGCAACCAAGTAAGGTGTTTGGAAGCTAGTAAGTTGAGGGCAGTCGCAATCTACCCTGGGAGCTTGACCGGTAATCGATTCTAGTTTGTGTCATATCATCTTGGTTCTCCAGCCTCTGGGAGCACCATTTTAGTAGTAGTTTCTTGTCCAATCCTTGGCTACAATTCGGTAGCCACTGCTTGATCTCATATGTCCTGATCAGTGATAGGAATTAAGGGAAGTGGATAGAATGTACCATTCATAAGTTGAGTTCTGAATCCAGAATGCGGGGGCACTACGCTATGGCACGAGTTTTCAAGTAGATCTATTTTCAAAAAAATGGATCGTACCTGATTCATAATATTTTTTTAAAGAATGGATCATACCCGATCCATTTTTTTGATATAGGGGTCGATTGTATAGGAATTGGCTGTTTGCTATAAGAGAGGGATCAGTCATAAAAAGGGATCAATCATATGAGGGATTAGTAATATGGAGGGACTGGTCATATGAAGGGATCGGTCATATGAGGGATCAGTAATATGGAGGGATCAATATTGATGTCTTCAGATGTCTTTGGAGGGATCGATAATGCTGCTTCAAAGGGATCAGTATTGACGCCTTTTGTAACACCCCAAATTTAAATGACATTATTTAGGAGATTTAATTAGAATAAATTAAATATAATAATGTAGATAAAGATATTGAGGTTGATTATTAAATTAAGCGGTCGTGCTTATATAAACTAATGAACTTATAAATGGTTAAGTATTAAGCAATTGAATATAAGGGCATTAGGGTAAATTACCACCCACATTCCCTCTTATACCATTTTCATTAGGATATACATGTTCATTTTATCTCAAGCAAAAGTTATAACCGTAAGAAAGCAAGTCCGGCCATTAGGAAGAGAAGAGAAGATCAAAGTAAAGCTTAGGATCAATCTAGAAGAAATCAATCTCAATCAAACTTCATCCTCATCCAATCTAAGGTGAATAATAACTTCTATGTCTCTATTTTGATTTTATTACATATGGATTCGGATTTAATCATAAATATGTTTTATGATGTATATTGATTGGCGATATCCGTGATTTATGATTTAAACAAGGCTGTTCAAAGGATATATATATATATATATATATATATATATATATATATATATATATATATATATATATATATATATATGGTTTTAGGGTAAAACTAAGATTTAATGACTTTGAAATTCCATGGGAAAATTTTATGTTATAGAAAACATGATTTTGGATTTGGGGTTCAATTTTTTCAAAATTTTCCAAGTCGTGGAGAATTAATTATGAATTTTCAAAGGAAAATATGGTTATTTTGGTTTATAAATTTATTTTGGAAAATATATTAAGAATTTGGGTCTGAAATTTTTATATGTTAAAAAACATGTTTAAATTGAATTTCTGGAATTTTCGAGGATTTTTACTAAGCGATTTAGTATGAAAATTAGATTATTTTGAAAGGAGGACCTAAATGATTTAATTATTTTATAAAAGGAAGGGCTTATTTGTTAAAGTTGACATGATTTTCGATCTGAGAAAATGTGGTATTAGCCAAATTATTTAAAAGTTTGTGAAAACCAATCATACGTTTACAAGTATGCAAGTTTGTTACATAAAGTTTACTTATTTTCGCAAAATCAGGTTTTACCTAGAAAAGGTGGTTCCACCTTCTTTGGCAGACCTTTCGACATAGATCTCTGGATTGAGGCCTTTTGACTTCATTGACTAACAAGGTCGAAAGCAATGCACGTGATATCATTACGGTGGTCTGTAATGAATTGGACCAAGTCGAAAGGTAAGATGTCGTAGGGTAGCTTTCAAAGGGTTGCTTTCGAAGGAGATAGTCCCTTAGTTTACTCTAATTTGAAAAAGAAAATCACTAGCTTGTATTAAAGAGCTTTCAATAAGGTCTAAAGCGATGATTTCGAAAGGTTTCAAAGAGATTTTAAAAGAGAGTTGACGCCTTTATTTTGTTTAAACCTTTCAAAGGGGTAGAAAGCAAGAGCTTTCGATGTTTTCGAAAGGATCAATGGTTTTTATAAATACAAGCCACTTCCCAAACCTTTCGAAGGGTCCGAAAGCAGAAGCTTTTGACGTTGTTGAAAGGTCCAATTGTCTTCTCAAATATTGTATAAAGAGTGGTTTTGAAAGAGATGCCTTCACCTATGACCCAAAGTAATATTTTGAAGTATAAACCCAATGATTTCGAATGGTTTGCTTTCCAATGGTTTCGAAAGATTTGCTTTCCAATGGTTTCGAAAGGTTTGCTTTTAAATGGCCTTGAAGGGTCCGAGTTTCAATGGTTTTGAAAGGTTTGATTTCCAATGTTTATGAAAGGTTTACTCACAAATGGTTTGGAAGTTATGCTTCCACTCTTATTTAATGATACTTCAATAAAGTCGAAAGGTTTCGAAAGAAGTGCTTCAAAGTATTTAAGAGGCTGGAGCCTATTGTTTTAAAAGAAATGATTAATGCTTTTGAAGGGGTTGAAAGTAGAAGCTTTCGACATTGTCGAAAGGTTTTAAAGCCCATACTCTAATTTTTAATGGTAAACCCACGGCTTACATAAGGCAGTTTTGTAACGACTTTAAGTATGAGATTTTGAAGAAGTATTGCCTTGATAAAAATATAATTTAAAGGTGTTAACTATGTTTTATTAAATGTATTTCAGGGACTTTATATCCACAGGAGTGGTATTGTTAAAATTTTTTTTGCTTATTCAAATATGAATATATTCACATGATAACCCACAATTGTATTTTAGTGAAAAGGGGTAGAAGAACTAGCTAGGTTAACTCAATAGTGAATATAAATTTCTTAAACTCCTGAATGAGTAGAATTGCATCCAAGGAGTTAGGTTGACCAAAAATATAGGATGCCTAAACTTTATAGTTATTGGTGTAACCAAAAAAGTTCACAGTAAACCATGAAAACTATGATTAAGTAGTTATTGGAGTAAACCCAAAAGGTTCATAGTTAACCCATGAAAACTATGTATTAAGGGCAGTTAACAAGGGCTAATTGGTTTGTAGTGAACCAATGAAAACTATGTCCGAATTAAGAATTGACATCAGTCAATAGGTTCCTAGTAAATCCGTGAAAACTAGGGTAAGAAAGTGGCTATTGGAAGTATCAGTAGGTTCGTAGTCAACCCATGAAAACTAGGATGTGAAATGAGTTACTGGATAAATCCATAGGTTCCTAGTAAACCCATGAAAACTAGGATAAGGTGATTAGCTATTAAAAATACTAATAGGTTCAGGGGAACCCATGAATTAATTAAGTTAACTAGCAGGAGCCTAAATGTTCTTAGTGATCCCATGAAAACTATGGATAGGACAAGGTGTCATATTAAATGGGGAATGGGAAATCCTAATTGTTTTCAAGTATGCATATCATCTTAATATTTTGTAAATGTATCCATTGTGGATGCAGGAGTACAGTATATGGTTTTATAAAGGTTTTAGGATACTAGTGAGGGGAAAACCCATTCCGCTAAGCAGCGTGGTCTCACTGGATATCTAAATGGATTAAGATGTTAGATTAATATTCATACCAGGCTTTTTGTCTAACTCGAAGTTTTTGTTTTCCCCTTAAATTCTCAGCTGCTCAATTGATTTTTAGTAGTTTTAGGTTTGAGGTTTAAGGTTTTAAGATTTTCTTCTTAGAGGAATAAAGCTTCCGGAGGTATGTAGGAGGCAATAGTTATTTAGAGTATCTTTTTTGCTATGTATTTGTTTTAAAGGAAGATTTATTAGCCTTAATATATACTCTGATCTACCAAAAAGGCATCTTTATATGTCACCCTTAGCGTAATTGTAATAATTATATTTTGCTGGACGTGGTTACGTTTTGGGATTATGTAATGAACATCAAATGTTTTGATTTGAATATGGAAATATGTTTTTGAATTGTTAAAAAATTTCCATATTTCTATCATCTATGTATAAATGTATCTAGCACCGTCGTATTTGGCCGTCGAGAATTAATAACTACAAATGAATGCAACATTTGTAGCCGTTAGTTTTGGACCTCTGTAACGACCCGATATTTTCAACCATTCGCATCCGCACATGTCGGACTTGAATTGCTCAAAATACCGCGTTGTAAATAAAATTTGGCAAATCTCAGAATATACAATAAATACATAATCACAGATCACAGACACAGAGTATTTAATAATGCAGCGGAATTTAAAAGAAATAGTAGTTCATGAAGCTACTATATAAAAATAAGATACATCAGAGTTAAACATGATACAACAAAACGTAACAAGATACATCAGGTACAAATCAGAATACAACACTGAAATCACTGGATACAGAAAGCAAAATAGATGGCTGGATCTTCAAGGAAAGCTCCAACTCCGAAGGTGAATCTTGAATGCTAACTCACTCAATCTGACTCGAGCGTAAAGCAAAATACAAAACACTCGAGTCAGGACATAAATACTTATGAACTGTAAATAAACTCAAGTGAACAGTAACAAAAATGCATCAGTAACTTAAAGAATGCTTGGGATCCCCATCCTTTAAGGATCCGTTAAACTATTTACTATGTAGTAATATTGCGCTACTATAATAATGTCTACAGTAAAATAAACATACTTTTAAATAGCGTTCCGGGATACCCATATCACCCTTCACACATAATAGTCCCAGTAGTCCATCCAATATCATGCCATCTCCACTCTGGGTGACTGTCAGAGGATACCACACGGGCTACGGGAGAAAAACAAACTCGTAGTAAAGGCTCGGTATGGTAGGTGACACGGCACACAAGGCAATGCCAGGGTAGATATACCAATTACGCACACGGGCTGGTGGTAACGCAGCAGCCACATACGCCCACCTCGGAACACACTCCCATATCAAAATCGGAGGATGGCCATCTAATCAATCACCAGTAAGAGTATAGTATCGAAGGAATGTGTCCGATCGGAGGAATGACCTCACTTGGCCCGAGATCGCTCCTGTTTTAGCCACCTTATGCCAACTCACGGGAGTTGGGTCCACGTAATATACCTCAAGAACGTCGCCACCATCCTACTTCATTCTGGAATCTCCACCGCGTAAACGGTTGTTAAAGTGGTTTTCGGAGTTGGCAGAGAGTATGACAACTTCCGATCCCGGTCTCTTTAACAACCAAACGTTATTATAACGCCGTGGTTATTTCAAAATAGTTTATACTTCAAAACGATCAAATCATTTCATTTCAAACTATATTCCTTTCAAAATAGTTTACACTTCGAAACCTAAACCATTTTTATTTCAAAACTATATTTAAATCAAATAGTTTATCATTTCCATTTCAAACATAAATTCACCTTAAAAAAATTCATAATACTTTCAAAGTATAACTTTTCCGAAACCAAAATACTTGAAATCATTACACTTTGAAAATCATAACATTCCGAAATCATTCATTTGGAATCAATCTTTTAATTCTTTACACTTTACAAATTTATTCCATGAAACCAAAATTTTCAATTTCCAACTTAATTCAATTCAAACCATCAGTTTCAATTAAATTTGCCAATAACTAATTAAAATCATATCAATTTCAAATATAGATTTGATCCATAAATTAAACTATTCAATTTTTAATATATTTCAAAGCTTTCATATCCCGCATTTCAAAAACTAATTTTTTTTATAATTTCATATATCTCAAATCTAGTTTCATTATTACTTAGTTTTGAAATATTCATTTCATAAATCCAATATTATTTAAATAAACTTACATTACAATTTAAACCAAATATCTTTTCATACAAATATAAACTTCAATATTCCTTTATCAAATAAATCAAAATCAAATATCATTCCACATTCACATTCTTTGCTTAAATAAAGATCAAATCATTTCCAATCATTTCAAAATCATTAAAATAATACATCCTTTCAAAACTTCATAATCAAATCATTATTTGAATTCAAATCCAAATATTCAAATTTAAATATCATTTAAAAATCAAATATTTCATTCATTTATTATTTCAAACATCATTACAAAATACATTTCAAAATTCCATTCAAAAATTCATTTATCTCATTACATCTCATTCCGTTTAACACATAACCAAGTAAACTTTATTTAAAATTCAAATTCAAATTTAAATTCCTTAAAATTCAAATTTAAATATTAAAATACATTCAAAACTTCTTAAATTTCACAATTAATCAATTTCCAAAAGTTAAACATTTAACACTTTAAAATATAACTCAAACAGTGTTAAAATCTATAACATTTCAAACATTGTCAAATTATAGCAATGACAGCATTTATAAAGTGCTATCGTAGCTTATAGCTTCCAAAAATGGTTTAGATCAAGAATAACGGCATTTATAAAATGCCGTAATAGATATTTAGTTATTTCAAACATTGTTAGATTCAAAACAATAGCATTTAAAAATGCTGTCAAAAGACTACAACATTTTGAAAATGCTATAAAATTCCAGATTTCATTTTGCCTTTTCAAAAATAAAAATAAAACTCAAAATTTTTATTATATCTTAAAAATCATATTTCTAGACTTCAAAATTTCACTTTTAAAATCATTTTAACATATGATTTAACACAACAAAAATTTTAGATCAAATATTCAATTTAAAAACTCCATTCATTTATTAAGTCAAAATTCACTGTTTATTAACATATAAATTAAATAAAACTTAAAATTTTACTTCAAATACAATTTCAAAGCTTTAAATTTAATTTTCATTATTTATTTACATTTTAAAATAAAATTTAAAGTCTAAAATCACATTTACTCCAAATTTACATACTTGAATTCACTTAAATTCACAATTTCAAGATTTAATATTTAACTTTCTTAAAACCATAATATATATATTTTTAAATCAAAATTTCATACTTTTTAAAATACATATTTTAAAAAAAAATCATTTAAAAATATACCACGGGGTCTGTATAAAATTTTCTAACCTAGGTCAAGTGATACGGATATATATCATTTCAATCCGCAGTTTACAAAGAAAACCCGGGTTCTATCATTTAAAACCCGCAATCCCAAGTCAAATAAAATACAATAAAAATCGCTCAGGCCTATCATTTCAGCCCATAACGATTTTTCCCTATTCTAAAGTCCGTTCGGGTATGTATCATTTCAACCCATAGTGATTATATTCTAACAGGGAACTTGCAGTGTGATCTTATGCATAAACAATATAAACAATGTCAATGTCGCAATATATCAAATGTCAGGTGATAACTAACAGTTTTAACATGGTAATAACATGGCATAGCATATCATATGATCATCATTAACTTGCATAGACATTTTATATTACTATACACTTGCCATCAATTTACTATTTCATAAGTAAATATGTCAGAGTGAGAAAGACTCGCCTTTTACAAAGCTAGAGACAAACAACACACACAAGAGCGATTGCAAAGGCACGACAAGCACGATTTGATTTGAATTGATGGAGACCCTTGTAAACAACACAAAATATAACATACATAAGCACAAATATAGATATCGACATACAAATATAATCAACAACTTTAGTTTGCAGAACAGTTGCAAAACAAGAGAGATGACCAAACCTTAGAAGCAAAAGACTTGCACACGACAACATAAACTTGTCACATAATCAAATGGGCTTGACCTCACCACACTAGGCTCATCCTAGGTGTCAACATGGCTCAGCCATGGCCTAAAGACAAGTCTTAGGGCATGAAAGTGGAAGGCAAAGGCAAAACAAGTGGAAAGTAAAGGAGGCAAGGGGTTTGGGTCAAGGAATGGAAGGTTTTGGTGTACATAGGCTCGGCCTATGGTCCTATGGGCTCGGCCTGGTGCATCTTCAGGTCAGGTCAGAGATGATGATGATGGCTATAGGTCATGGCAGAAAGTGGTGGTGGTGTTAGAGGTGGTGGCCAAGGCTAAACATGAAGGAAATGGGAATACAAGGCTCGGTTAGGCAATATTTGGAGTTTTAAGCAAAGTTTTGTGGAGATGGCTTCAATTGGATGCCATGGTTTGTCATGGTCAGAGGAGGAGGAGATGTTTGCTGCTGTAGATGGTGGAGGAGATGGTCAGTGGTGATGGAGGAGAAGTGGGGCCGAGCAAGCAAGAGGAAGAGGAAGGCTAAATCAATGAAGAAGAGGGAAAAAATGGAAGAAAGAAGCCATTAGCTTGCAATTTTTTCTCAATATGTAGCCGTGAGTTTGAAATGAGAAGAAAGATATTTTTCACGTGAATTGAAGATGAGAAACATGGCTATAGGGTAGAGGGATGTACGGCTAAAGCAAGGAGAGGAAAAGGCAAAAGCAAATGAAGAGGCGGAAAAACGAAGAGCCTTGAGCAACTAAAGAGACACAAACTCTTCAAATTTCCATTATTTTCTTTTTAAACCTTATATAACTGAAATATATATATATATATATAAAATCATATAAAATACAAAAATTTAGTAAATAAACAAAAATAAATTAATTAATTATTAATTATATATAGTTTAATTAAATAAAACAGCAAAATTTGCAACTAGTCTTGAAAATATGAAAAATAAGTGCAAAGAACTTGGGAAATTTTTTATGTACTTAAAAGTATTATAAAGAAAAATAAGAAAACAAAATAAAAAAGGAAATCACAAAAGTAAATAAATCAATTTAAATTTAAATATAGTTTAGATGAAGAAAATAGCAGAAAAATGGAAACTAACCTTTAAAAATAGAAAATAAATTCAATGAGCTTTGGACAAATTCAAACATCACTTTAAAATATTCAAAAGGTAAAAATATATGTAACATAACATATAATACAATTTAGAATAATATATGACAATTAAAAAGATTATTTGTATAATTTAAAATAAAAAGTAGTGTTAAATAAAACAATTTACACCCAATTTTGTAAAAAGCATAACTTTCACAGTATTATTCGGATTTCAACGAAACGAAAAGCAGTGTTCTTGAAATTTTATTTACTTTCATAATAAAAGAAAAAATTAAAATTTTCAAACTTTTAAGATTTAAATTTAAAAGTAAAAGTTTGACCAGATTGACCAAAATTCACATTTTCTGGAAATATTCAATTTATGCATGATTGAAATTCTAATCCATATCAAAATCAACATTTATATTTCAATTAACAAAATATATTCATTTTAATAAATAAAATAAAGTTTTTAAATTAGGAATTTAAATTAAAATGATTAAAATATACAATTACAATAACCAGAAAATACAGGGTTGTTACACTCTCCCCCACTCAAAACTTTTCGTCCCTGAAAAGGAATGAGGTATGGGAAAGCATAGAAAAAGATAGAATGAAATAGTATTAAGACAAGATGACAAGAAGATTAAAATTATACCTGATAACTCTTGCTATAGGTAAGTTTAATAAGGTGGAGATGATTTTCCCAACATCCTCCAGAATCAAGAACACAAGCACGAAAAAAATCTTTTAGAATCTGATTCACCCTTCCCGTTTGACCGACGGTCTGTGGATGGCAAGCAGTGCGTAGATTCAAAGATGAGTACCAAAGATTATTAAAGATTATAGAAAGATTTCTAAACAGACTGGTATATGCAATAACCTCCCATTTTGTAGCAAGATAAGGGAAATTAGGACAACCAAAAGATAGTTTGAAAAACAAAATAAAGTAATAAATTTGAAACCATAAAATTTCAACTTAAACTGGAAATTAATTTTACATAAGTCAAATAAATCTTAAGCATCTCTAATTTCATTATCTTATCATCCAATTATCTTAAATTAACAAATCCCTAAAATCGTGTATTTGAAAAATCTTTTATTATACTCAAAATGTACCAAATAAAATTTAATTCTTCTTCATTTCTAATTAAAATTAAGTTTATTTCTCTCAGTATATCTTATCACCCATGTTAAATGCATTTATACTAATTATAACTGCTTTAATTTATTCTCAGTTTCTTTAACATCATTTTATATTGTAAATTATTCCATTACCCTTTTCTTTATTTACCTCTGTTAATCCCTTTTATAACTAAAATTTAAGTATATAACATTTATTATAACCACTCAAATTTTATTTATAAAATCTTTTTTTTATATTGTATATTATCCAATTACATGTTCAACTTATGAAAATTAAGGTAAGTTATATTGGAATGAAATTGTGTATTATACAAATAAAATTGTCTAATTCAATTATTTCAAGCTTGAATATTTATCCAAATCTTGAAATTATACCTAGAAATTATCCTTGAAGATAAAATTTAGGAATTAAATTTCCGATAAATTCCAAACTATTTAGAAATAAATAAATGCACATATACTATATATATATATATATATATATATATCCATTCAAATTTAAATCATATATCAACATAAGTTATAAATCCAGTATTATTTAAGAAATTCAAATCAATTAAATTTCCAAAACAAACCTGTAGCAAGACTACAGAATGGTCTCTTCACTTCGAAACTCGAAAATGAATGTCGATGATGCTGCAGTCATCACCGAAATTATTTTCCAGCGACAAAGAGAAGAGCATTAAATTTAAATTTAAAATTTTTTGGAAACAAATTTCTATTCGAAAATACTTTAAATAATATATCCTTTAAAACTTTAAATACAAGGTTTGAATCCATCAGAAATTAAATTCTCAAATTCTTGTTTAAATTCATTTTAAATTTCCAAATAAATTTATAACCATGTTTATAGTTCAATTATTTATATATGAAACAAGAGATAATGATACATAAAATCAATTATTATTTCTTAACAATCAATTCAATAAAATCTAGAAAAAGATTTATAATATAGTTACAAAATTTATTTCACAAAATTTATTTCATTACTAAATTTTAAAAACGTGTCAGTTTGCTCTGTTCAAGTGTTTTGGAAATCTTATTGATAGCGTTGATCAGACGAATCGATTAGAAACCCAAATCAACATCAACAACTCAAACAACACAGTATATAAATCATTTTAAATATTAGTTTACAAATACACTTCAAGAATAATTTGAAGATAAGTTGGAAACAAAGACGAGATGATTAAATAACAGAATAGGGAGATGGATGAGTTTATATAAATCGCGAGCAACCTTAACCGGGTCAACTGTGACTTAAAGAATAAGATCGATGTGGATTTTCTGGGTAAATCTACATTCGACCTCAAGAGATAAAGTTTGGGATAATAGGAGATACTAGCATCTAAACCGAGGATAAATATAAATCTCTGGTGAATCGATGCTAATTGTGAAGGAGTTTTACCCCTTTTACAAGAAAATTAGAATACTGGTGCGACCGCCAATTCACTATACAGATCATTCGAAGTGGAGTTATGGGATACTCCGAAATCAAATGAAGATGAATAGTGGGGAATAAGAATGGATTTTGGAACCGCAGGGAACGTTCCAAAATTCCAAGGAATCGAGTCAAAAGAAAGAGATTCAACTCGAATGAAAGTGATTCTGTAAATACATCTACTCTATATGCTGAGTTTTGCCTAGAGCTACCAAAGCTCTGATACCAACTGTAACGACCCGATATTTTCAACCACTCGCATCCGCACATGTCGGATTTGAATTGCTCAAAATACCGCGTTGTAAATAAAATTTGGCAAATCTCGGAATATACAATAAATACATAATCACAGATCACAGACACAGAGTATTTAATAATGCAGCGGAATTTAAAAGAAATAGTAGTTCATGAAGCTACTATATAAAAATAAGATACATCAGAGTTAAACATGATACAACAAAAAGTAACAAGATACATCAGGTACAAATCAGAATACATCACTGAAATCACTGGATATAGAAAGCAAAATAGATGGCTGGATCTTCAAGGAAAGCTCCAACTCCGAAGGTGAATCTTGAATGCTAACTCACTCAATCTGACTCGAGCGTAAAGCAAAATACAAAACACTCGAGTCAGGACATAAATACTTATGAACTGTAAATAAAGTCAAGTGAACAGTAACAAAAATGCATCAATAACTTAAAGGATGCTTGGGATCGCCCATCCTTTAAGGATCCGTTAAACTATTTACTATGTAGTAATATTGCGCTACTATAATAACGTCTACAGTAAAATAAACATACTTTTAAATAGCGTTCCGGGCTACCCATATCACCCTTCACACATAATAGTCCCAGTAGTCCATCCAATATCATGCCATCTCCTCTCTGGGTGACTGTCAGAGGATACCACACGGGCTACGGGAGAAAAACAAACTCGTAGTAAAGGCTCGGTATGGTAGGTGACACGGCACACAAGGCAATGTCAGGGTAGATATACCAATTACGCACACGGGCTGGTGGTAACGCAGCAGCCACATACGCCCACCTCGGAACACACTTCCATATCAAAATCGGAGGATGGCCATCTAATCAATCACCAGTAAGAGTATAGTATCGAAGGAATGTGTCTGATCGGAGGAATGACCTCACTTGTCCCGAGATCGCTCCTGTTTTAGCCACCTTATGCCAACTCATGGGAGTTGGGTCCACGTAATATACCTCAAGAACGTCGCCACCATCCTACTTCATTCTGGAATCTCCACCGCGTACACGGTTGTTAAAGTGGTTTTCGGAGTTGGCAGAGAGTATGACAACTTCCGATCTCGGTCTCTTTAACAACCAAACGTTATTATAACGCCGTGGTTATTTCAAAATAGTTTATACTTCAAAAAGATCAAATCATTTCATTTCAAACTATATTCCTTTCAAAATAGTTTACACTTTGAAACCTAAACCATTTTTATTTCAAAACTATATTCAAATCAAATAGTTTATCATTTCCATTTCAAACATAAATTCACCTTAAAAAAATTCATAATACTTTCAAAGTATAACTTTTCCGAAACCAAAATACTTGAAATCATTACACTTTGAAAATCATAACATTCTGAAATCATTCATTTGGAATCAATCTTTTAATTCTTTACACTTTACAAATTTATTCCATGAAACCAAAATTTTCAATTTCCAACTTAATTCAATTCAAACCATCAGTTTCAATTAAATTTGCCAATAACTATTTCAAATCATATCAATTTCAAATATAGATTTGATCCATAAATTAAACTATTCAATTTTTAATATATTTCAAAGCTTTCATATCCCGCATTTCAAAAACTAATTTTTTTTTATAATTTCATATATCTCAAATCTAGTTTCGTTATTACTTAGTTTTCAAATATTCATTTCATAAATCCAATATTATTTAAATAAACTTACATTACAATTTAAACCAAATATCTTTTCATACAAATATAAACTTCAATATTCCTTTATCAAATAAATCAAAATCGAATATCATTCCACATTCACATTCTTTGCTTAAATAAAGATCAAATCATTTCCAATCATTTCAAAATCATTAAAATAATACATCTTTTCAAAACTTCATAATCAAATCATTATTTGAATTCAAATCCAAATATTCAAATTTAAATATCATTTAAAGATCAAATATTTCATTCATTTATTATTTCAAACATCATTACAAAATACATTCCAAAATTCCATTCAAAAATTCATTTATCTCATTACATCTCATTCCGTTTAACACATAACCAAGTAAACTTTATTTAAAATTCAAATTCAAATTTAAATTCCTTAAAAATTCAAATTTAAATATTAAAATACATTCAAAACTTCTTAAATTTCACAATTAATCAATTTCCAAAAGTTAAACATTTAACACTTTAAAATATAACTCAAACAGTGTTAAAATCTATAACATTTCAAACATTGTCAAATTATAGCAACGACAGCATTTATGAAGTGCTATCGTAGCTTATAGCTTCCAAAAATGGTTTAGCTCAAGAATAACGGCATTTATAATATGTCGTAATAGATATTTAGTTATTTCAAACATTGTTAGATTCAAAACAATAGCATTTAAAAATGCTGTCAAAAGACTACAACATTTTGAAAATGCTATAAAATTCCAGATTTCATTTTGGCTTTTCAAAAATAAAAATAAAACTCCAAATTTTTTTATATCTTAAAAATCATATTTCTAGACTTCAAAATTTCACTTTTAAAATCATTTTAACATATGATTTAACACAATAAAATTTTTAGATCAAATATTCAATTTAAAAACTCCATTCATTTATTAAGTCAAAATTCACTGTTTATTAACATATAAATTAAATAAAACTTAAAATTTTACTTCAAATACAATTTCAAAGCTTTAAATTTAATTTCCATTATTTATTTACATTTTAAAATAAAACTTAAAGTCTAAAATCACATTTACTCCAAATTTACATACTTGAATTCACTTAAATTCACAATTTCAAGATTTAATATTTAACTTTCTTAAAACCATAATATATATATGTTTAAATAAAAATTTCATACTTTTTAAAATACATATTTTAAAAAAAAAATCATTTAAAAATATACCACGGGGTCTGTATAAAATTTTCTAACCTAGGTCAAGTGATATGGATATATATCATTTCAATCCGCAGTTTACAAAGAAAACCCGGGTTCTATCATTTCAAACCCGCAATCCCAAGTCAAATAAAATACAATAAAAATCGCTCAGGCCTATCATTTCAGCCCATAACGATTTTTTCCTATTCTAAAGTCCGTTCGGGTATGTATCATTTCAACCCATAGTGATTCTATTCTAACAGGGAACTTGCAATGTGATCTTATGCATAAACAATATAAACAATGTCAATGTCGCAATATATCAAATGTCAGGTGATAACTAACAGTTTTAACATGGTAATAACATGGCATAGCATATCATATGATCATCATTAACTTGCATAGACATTTTATATTACTATACACTTGCCATCAATTTACTATTTCATAAGTAA
This sequence comes from Allium cepa, assembly GCA_030765085.1. NCBI lineage: Eukaryota > Viridiplantae > Streptophyta > Magnoliopsida > Asparagales > Amaryllidaceae > Allium > Allium cepa. The sequence goes on from CM060941.1 coordinate 565,020,855, forward strand.
ATATGTCAGAGTGAGAAAGACTCACCTTTTACGAAGCTACAGACAAACAACACACACAAGAGCGATTCCAAAGGCACGACAAGCACGATTTGATTTGAATTGATGGAGACCCTTGTAAACAACACAAAATATAACATACATAAGCACAAATATAGATATCGACATACAAATATAATCAACAACTTTAGTTTGCAGAACAGTTGCAAAACAAGAGAGATGACCAAACCTTAGAAGCAAAAGACTTGCACACGACAACATAAACTTGTCACATAATCAAATGGGCTTGACCTCACCACACTAGGCTCATCCTAGGTGTCAACATGGCTCAGCCATGGCCTAAAGACAAGTCTTAGGGCATGAAAGTGGAAGGCAAAGGCAAAACAAGTGGAAAGTAAAGGAGGCAAGGGGTTTGGGTCAAGGAATGGAAGGTTTTGGTGTACATAGGCTCGGCCTATGGTCCTATGGGCTCGGCCTGGTGCATCTTCAGGTCAGGTCAGAGATGATGATGATGGCTATAGGTCATGGCAGCAAGTGGTGGTGGTGTTAGAGGTGGTGGCCAAGGCTAAACATGAAGGAAATGGGAATACAAGGCTCGGTTAGGCAATATTTGGAGTTTTAAGCAAAGTTTTGTGGAGATGGTTTCAATTGGATACCATGGTTTGTCATGGTCAGAGGAGGAGGAGATGTTTGCTGCTGTAGATGGTGGAGGAGATGGTCAGTGGTGATGGAGGAGAAGTGGGGCCGAGCAAGCAAGAGGAAGAGGAAGGCTAAATCAATGAAGAAGAGGGAAAAAATGGAAGAAAGAAGCCAATAGCTTGCAATTTTTTCTCAATATGATGTAGCCGTGAGTTTGAAATGATGAGAAAGATATTTTTCACGTGAATTGAAGATGAGAAACATGGCTATAGGGTAGAGGGATTTACGGCTAAAGCAAGGAGAGGAAAAGGCAAAAGCAAATGAAGAGGCGGAAAAACGAAGAGCCTTGAGCAACTAAAGAGACACAAACTCTTCAAATTTCCGTTATTTTATTTTTAAACCTTATATAACTGAAATATATATATAAAATCATATAAAATACGAAAATTTAGTAAATAAACAAAAATAAATTAATTAATTATTAATTATATATAGTTTAATTAAATAAAACAGCAAAATTTGCAACTAGTCTTGAAAATATGAAAAATAAGTGCAATGAACTTGGGAAAATTTTTATGTACTTAAAAGTATTTATAAATAAAGATAAGAAAACAAAATAAAAAATGAAATCACAAAAGTAAATAAATAAATTTTAATTTAAATATAGTTTAGATGAAGAAAATAGCAGAAAAATGGAAACTAACCTTTAAAAATAGAAAATAAATTCAATGAGCTTTGGACAAATTCAAACATCACTTTAAAATATTCAAAAGGTAAAAATATATGTAACATAACATATAATACAATTTAGAATAATATATGACAATTAAAAAGATTATTTATATAATTTAAAATAAAAAGTAGTGTTAAATAAAACAATTTACACCCAATTTTGTAAAAAGCATAACTTTCACAATATTATTCGGATTTCAACGAAACGAAAAGCAATGTTCTTGAAATTTTATTTACTTTCATAATAAAAGAAAAAATTAAAATTTTCAAACTTTTAAGATTTAAATTTAAAAGTAAAAGTTTGACCAGATTGACCAAAATTCACATTTTCTGGAAATATTCAATTTATGCATGATTGAAATTCTAATCCACATCAAAATCAACATTTATATTTCAATTAACAAAATATATTCATTTTAATAAATAAAATAAAGTTTTTAAATTAGGAATTTAAATTAAAATGATTAAAATATACAATTACAATAATCAGAAAATACAGGGTTGTTACAACCTCTAAGTAGGGGGATGTTACATCTTTGGAGGGATCAGAATTGCTATTTTGAAGGTATTAGTATATATACCTTGTAGAGAGATCGATATGTATACCTAGTAGAGGGATTGGTATATATACCTTTTGGAGCGATCTGTGTAGATGGTGGAGGGATCGTTATATCGATCTTGTAGAGGGATCGATATATATACTTGCAGAGGGATCGATATACATACCCTGGAGAGGGATTGGTATATACACCTTGGAGAGGGATCAGTATATATACCTTGTAGATAGATCGGTATATACACCTTATAGAGGGATTGGTATAGCTGTTTCGGAGGGATTAGTATTGATGTCTTTGGAGGGATCAGTATTGAGCATGTATATGTATTTTAAGGGTCGGTTGAATTGCCTTGGTGAGGGATCCGTCATTAGGCTAACGGATCAATTGCAGGTTAGATTGGAGGGATGACCATCTAGGCTTAGAGAGAGGGATCAATCATTTTAGCTGACTTGATGCAAACTTCAAAATCTGATCCTTTGAACTTGCATACATGAGTGAATCCGATCCCTTCCAAATGGACATGAATACATGAACAACTCCAATCGGGGCCACCAGCATAATCAAATCCTCCAAAAACACGAGAAGTAGACTTAGTTCCTCTAACCTGGCTATCGGCTTCCTTTAGATTTCCTTCAAATATGAGTAGAATACAAAGTTTATCGGTGAAACGCTGGATCTATCTCGTGAATATGGAAATCCACAAGTAGATGACGAGATCCAATCCAGTTGAGAATTTGACTCTCAAAGAAAGCACCAAAATGTTGACGGCAAAAATGGGCACCAACACCCAATAGAATCTAGTAGAGATTAAATAAAGAATGAAATTAAAACATAATAAAAATCATAAATGAACATATAGATTTTTATAGTGGATCGACAACCTTGACCAACATTCACTTTATATTTTTATTGATCTTCAACTTGATTATGGTTACAAGAATGTTTGGATTAGCTGGGATCCATAAGTACAAAAGCGAAGAATAAAAATGGTAGAGCCTCGGAAGATAAAGAAGGAATCCTCTTCTGACGCCATGCCTACTATATTTATAGTGGAATATGTGCATGGATCAGAATGAAAATTTGGCAGAAGGTTCGGGAGACCAAGAGGAGGCTGCCTAAAAATTTGCAAGCCCATCGGTACCCACAATAGGGATCGGTACCGATCCCTATTACTGCATCCGAATTGGCTCGATCCTCATGATGTATGCCCCATGATGTTAGCTACTCTCTCCCCAAATTTCATGCATTCCAATGTAGGGTTCGTGAGATACCGCTTTTTGAATGAAGAAGTGTTGCTTGAATTCTGATTTCTGCCAATCCCTCCAAAGGGAGTTATGTCGATCCCTCTAACTTCCTCCAATTGGAATGAGATCCCTAGGGGTGTTCCACATGTTGTAGTGAGCTTGTACTCCAAGTTTCATGTAATAACATATGTATATATTGAGTTACTGACCGATCATCACCGCAAAATTGAGTTATGAAATCAATACGATATGATCCATAGTGTTGTATATGGATCGTACCTGATCCATCTTCGGGGAGTAGTGATCTTTCATGCTTCCGTTTCATATTATCATCTATGCTTGATTTTTGGACCCCACAATCATCACTCTAGAATATTGGCCTTGATGACAGTCAGGTCTAACTGTCCAGTCAGTTCGAATATAGACGGACCAAAATGCTGGATAACACCGCCAAAATGTTTCACGTCTCGCCAAAATTTTTTATTATTAGCAACGATTCATTTTTGATCAACACGTTTATAATAAAAAATAGTTGCATGTAAACTTGAGACACTGCCATTTTGTGCTACTAATACTAATTTTTCTTGTAGTGTAATTTACATAAGCCGAACTACGTCTAAAAATGCTTTAAGTGAATAGGGTTTTAGCCTCTCTTCTATAAAAATGTGTTAATTCAAGTCTATCCTCCAATTCAGTATTCAACTCCAATGTAGGAACACAATAGCTATCAATTTAAGTCAAATAGATTTTTTGCAACTATTTCTAATAAAAGAATAGTACTTCCACTTTAATTGAGGAGATTTTATTCTAACCTTGAGGAATCCTTCTTTTGTACCTCTATTACAACTTATAAACATCACATTTTCTCTATGGGTCTAAGAGTACCACTGTTCTTTTTTTGTCACCAAACCCGCAATTTTTCCTTCACTACTAGTTGGTATAGGGAACCTCTATTAGCATCCCTTCATGGAATAGACTAATATATGTGATGGATTTATGTTTCACCTTAACTATTATAATCTAAACATTTATTTTAACTAACAATTGTTTGCTTGTATAAGAGAGAAGCCAAAAAGTACCTTATAAGTCAAAATATATAGGGTGTAGCATATAATTAAATATATATAATAGAAAATTATAAATATGTTCTCTCATGCACCAAAATTTTGTAGGAATCACTTAACCTAAACTTTTATACCTACTGTAACAACCCACGCCTTCAGACACACGATCCAAAGCCTGGATCGATTTCTAAACTCACATCGTGCTAAAAAGTACGAATCATTACGATTTTTGATGATTTATATGGTACAGAGATAAAAATAAATATTAAATATCCTACACTTTCAGATCTCATAGCAGAAGAAATGAAATATAAATACTGAAAATATTCCAAATTTATTATTGTTTTGAAATATAATAGCTTATATAAGAAATGTCTAGATAGTGTCTCCAAATAGAAGTATACACAAGTTTGACTGATAAATAAGAGACATAAGAAAATGAATATACCTCCAAAGCGCCATGTCACCTTCTCCATGCACCATATCTTGGTTATTTCATCTACCACCTTATCCTCTTGTAATAGGTATAAAGAGGGACAAACAAAGGGGGTTAAACAAAGTCTGCTAAATGAATTGTATTAGTAATGTATGGTGTTCATAAGTAATTAAATTCCCTTTACAATCTACATGACCTAGGGTTTTCATTTGTGTTCATGGACTATGTATAAGGAACTAATAACCTACATACAAAGATGCAACAACCTGATACCAAGTGCAAAAGCCTCCCTAAGTGCACCTAACATCGAATAAGAAGCCCGGATAATGAATCACCAAACGAATATACTGAGCAGATAATCTCCAATACGAACCCTAAGTATGTATGATCCCAATAGTTAACGTATCCTACCAATCATACTTCAAAAGCCTAGACGTTACATTCACTTGAAATCACCGAGTTAACGTTTATTATCCTACACACAACACCAGGTATACATCACAATACCTACACCCACTTGCCCCAAAAGCACCGAGTAACCTTCCGTTAGTGCTCGATATCTATTCTTTATGTACCGGATCGGGTACACATCATAATGCCTTGGCCCACTTGCCCTAAAAGGCATCGAGTAACATCTAGTTAGTGCGCGTAACTATGCACTACACCGGGTATACATCACAATTCCTCGGCCTACTTGCCCAAAATGTATCGAGTAACCTCCTAGTTAATTCTCATATGCTCCAAATCATTTAATCATGATATAACCACCCGCCACATCGAGTGTTGTGCCTTACAATTTCATGAAGTGCAAACCTAGGAATAATCAAGTGTGATGCTATTCCATACCATTGCATGACTTCATTTAGTTCCGTGGATTTCCAAAGTCGAAGAAGTGGGAACAAGTTTCCCTATCCACCCTACTTGGCCTACACTAGGTCATGGTTCGACATAGGCTTTTTCTCAACCATTCAAATATCTGAACCCATTTATAAAAATTTAGCTACAGGTACTCAGATGCCTGACCCTATATTCAAATGATTGACTTCGATTCCCGAATGCCCGAATATAAGTCCAGAGTTGTGACATATGAACTGATTCCTTTCTTTTCCGTATTTTCTAAAATTCTGACATTTGGTCATCACTTTATATGTCTGAATTGATGTTTCCAAATATGTTGCCTTACTTGTTTCATACGTCATCTTCATGAATTTGATTATAGATGTGAGCATTTATTTTTAACAGTATGTTGGGTGCAATTTCTATTTTTATTTATACACAGGTTTATTTAGTTTATCTCAATGATGGAAATAACATTTCAATCAATTACCCACATATATTTATATTAATAATCTCTATATATTTAAAGGTCAATAGAATAAATTCTGGGTAAAATTTAAAGGATGTATTCAACTACATTTTTATTCATCAAAATCAATTCAGGTTATCATATAAGAACCTAGTCCATAGAATTAGAGTACTGTCAATTTACGTTACTCTTCCCTCCCAAGTTCCAACAACTATATTGTTTAACCACTTTCCTAGGGTTTTCCAATTTGTACAATACATAAGAATTATCAATTGAAAATCATTGATTGATTAAAATTCTATTTTCAATTTTAAGTAGAATACAAGAAATGCAATTTTTTGCTCACATTATAATAAATCCACTCACCTCGAAGCACTTTTTAGAAAAATCTCCCAGTAGAATCTTTAAGCTTTCCCCTTTAGTTTGATTTGTAAATTTGCCTTCCTTTTTTTATTTAATTCTCTACTTTTATTTGAAGTTTGGTTTTCTATTTGTTTAAAGAATTTGTTTTAGATTTTGAGGAAGAAGAAAAAGAAGAAATAGAGGAGGCTAGACTTCTTTATATAATGAAAGATTGGGACTTTGCTAAGTATTTATAGGTGAAAATTAAGCAAAGTCTAAGTCTAGAAAAACTATTTCTTTATTCATACCCCTTACCCTTACATATTACAAAACTCTTATCCTTTTACTTTATTGAAATGACATTTCTATTACCCATATTAATGTAATTAATTATAATTTAAATCAATGTCATTAGCTATAGTTTAAATCAATCAATTATATTTTAAACCAATAATTAATTATAATCCAAATTAATGCCATTACTTATAATTCAAATTAATATCCTACATATATACATTATTAACCATTATGGGGAATCATAGACTAGTATTTAAATGTGCACTACATACATACATACATACATACTTACATACATATATTGACATTGATTAGGAACTTTACATTTAATCAGCAATTTCTCAGTCAGTTGTAATTAACTAGTATTTATCTTTTAAAATACAAAAATTATATTTTCTCTTATTCTTTGTAAAGAAAATGATAACATACATTTCCTTTAGTTATAACAATAAATTTCATTATCTTGGTAAATAATGTTTCCCTTTGAAGCGGTTTTAAGTTGGTGCATGTAAATATCATTCTTCCTTTTCTTTTAATGTACATTAAACAAGTATACTCTTTTTAAAGTAATTAAAACATGTTCAATAATTACTTACTAAATAAAATGTGATCTATTTTTAATTAATTCTTAAACTCAAATTTCCAAATAGGCACAAAACTCGAAATGCATGCTATAGAACTGTTCTGTACTTCTTCATATGGTTTCCATTTCTGACATTTAATATATGAATTTTGGCTAGAAAAATCTACTTGACACACTAGAAAAGTCAAACTCACCTAATTCCTTCATTTATGAAATTCATTTTTTTCAACTTTATTAAAATGTGCTTTTTAATTAATTATTTATTTTTATTAAAAATGTAGGATGTTACGTATATTCGGCTTTTACTGCAACGCCATTCAAGGCGGTGTACTTAGTCTCTTGGTTGAATTGACGAAAAACGTCTTGCTTGGAACCTTTCCAACTTAAAGCTCATTAAATAAGGTTGAATATGGATTTGGCGTTAACATACTTTGCTGGATATCACTTATGAACTCCGAGTCTGAATATTCTTTCATAAGAAGCCGGTTGTTTCCATAAACAATTTTCTAGCATTTCTTAAATACTTAAGAACACCTTAAACTAACATTTAATGATCTTAACTCGAATTTGATATTCGCCCACATACCAAGTACACATGCGAAATGTGATATATTAGACTACATAACATATGTGATAATTCCTATTTCCGATACATAAGGAACCCATCTCATATGCTCCACACTAAACATTTTAAGACGTGTCTATGTATATCGTAATAATCCCAACATCCTTTTATACTACAAAAGGTGTCATTTTCAAATCCAATATCGATAATTAATTAACTAAATTATATTGATTTTAACACGAGTATATCATAGACAATCAGTTGTTTTTTTTATTTACAGTTATAAAAATATAAAAGTGCCTTTTAATATTCTTTTTTAGAAAAATACGCTTCCTCTTCATTTTGAATGAAATTCAAACTATTTGATTTCTCTATCAAAATGTTTGCTTAATTTTGAAGCTTATTAAACAAAATTGTTGTATCAATCCTTAGATCCTATCTAGTAGTCATAAATTCAGTTGTTGTCACCGATCTCGTGATATTTTGGTTTTTTCGTGTAAATAGCTTATTCTACATAATTATCTAAACTTTTTGTCTCGGTTAAATATTGTCATCCGACCTTTTGATTCGACTATATCTAGACTGATTGGACAAGTTAGACAAGGCAAACAGTCCAAAGAGGTGATTATGAAGTCCAAAGATCAAGAATGGACAATGGTATGAAGCAACGATTGCATGAGACTTAGAGATAGAATCTTTGGAATATTCTAAGCAGGGGTTAGTGCCCCCCCAGACCGTGAAGACCTGCATTCAACACCCTCTGTATCCGATAATAAACCACACATGTCAGACTCAGAGTGCACCAATTGCAGATGATCATGAGAAAGAAAAACAGGGTGAGAAGAAAGAGAGAAGAAAGAATAAGAGAGAAGTAGAACCAAAGCAATATAGATTCTCACCTCGCACTGGAATAACATATAATATAGACCAATAATCTTTACAAAGAGAAACTAATATACATAAATCAATATCGGAGTACACAATAAATAATCATCAGCTTGGACGGTTATAATAACTTGTCCTCACAAATGCTGATAATTTACAACAATAACAATGCAAAGAAACGAAAAAATAAACAGATACGTGTATACGACATGTAGATCTCCAGCTTGCCTGTTGAAGCTCCAAAAGCATCAATTCTGGACCTGAAATATACTCGGTCTAACTTGAGCATTTAAAGGGAAGAATGCTCGGATCATTCTATTAAACCAGCGTAAGAAAAACACATCTCAACTGAATATATTAAATCAGCAAAACTTTTCTTTTCAAAAAAAAGTATCTCGTAAGACCACATCGCAAATAAATACCGATAAGGTTTTTACCTTACGATAACCCAAACATTTCATACCAAATTATCTTATATTATAATAGTGTCTATTATACAAATAATATTAAAATAGATGAAATTGTTACATTATTAAATTCCAGCATACACCTTATAATACAAGCCATTCTACAATAGAAAATGGTAGGCACATATTGGATTTTGGATTTCCATACGAATGACTAGGTGAAGGGGCTACCTTATCCGAAAACTCGATACACCTCAGCGGGATGTACCTAGGGTCCAGATATTGGGTGCCTAAACCAACACAAGACCGGCCTAACCCTTCCTGGATAGCAATGAATATGTCATCACTCCAGCCATTACCGACCTAAAATCCATGGCCACAAGCATACATCAACAATAATCAGATACACGACGTCATAGCGTGTGAAGATATATCTAGAAAAGTGATGACATCTCCTGATGGGAGCGACCCATTTTAGCCTTGCTGCTCCTATCCCTGTTCAGTCATTTTTCGAGGAGTGAGACCAAAGAGGTATCGACTACCTTTCACATATCACATCATCTTTGAATGTCACATTGCCATTCCCATTGACTACTAATTGCCTTCCACAAAAATACAACCCTTGAGCTCATATGTCTCAAGGATGGTGTTAAGCTAAGAGAAGTTGCCTTCTCTGCCACCACAGATGTATGTTTGTAAAAACCAATGTATGTAATCTTAGAAATGCAATGTCAGTCACTCGTCCATATAAGTTGTCGAAGGACAGGAAAAAACCAAAGGCGCTTTCCTACCACATCCTGTCGAGGAATCCCTAGTATTAGTAGCGAATATTCTTTGCATTGGATATTTCATAACTAAGACAGCAATGCTACTATATATATATTAGGATTTTAACCCCAAACGATCAAATAGCATTCCTTCACTATGAAAAACGTAAATATCAATATCGTCGACCAACCTACACAATCGTCGTACATATGTTGGTCCGAAGTGGTTTTCAGATAAATCTGATCCCCGTCTCTTCGCACCAACAAAGCAAAAGCATTTCTCAACCTCATATAGAAACTAATTCTCATAGACTTATCACGTCTTCAATTTTCAACTTACTATCCTTCGGCCAAGAAGGAAGCTCGATAGATTGGAGTAATCACTCCGCATTACATGAACCAACATTCTCAACACAAACGATAATCAAGCCTACACAACCAGTTATGTACTAAGTGTACGACTAATTAGTTTCTATGTCAAGTTGAGAAACTAAAATGGCCAAATTTGATGGTCAGTTATTTAACTATCAAAGCAACAAAAAAAATCTAGCACATAAGTAGTCATTGGGTCTGACTTTTGTTAATCGTTTATAATTCAAAACACTTTCCAATTATTCACTACAAAATATCTTTAAAAAGATAATCTTCAAAACCATTTCACTTATTGGACATTTGAAAAACATTTTCATGTACTTATTTTAATAATAAGTAATTTACAAATCATTCTATTTTCAAACTGTTTAAACTCCATTTTATAATATCACTTTCCAAAACATCACCTTTTTTTAAAGGATTATTCACTGTCTAAAACCGTGAATATAATTCTCTTACCAAATTCATTACTTCTACACGTTTAATTTAAAGGATTATTCACTGTCAAAAATCGTGAATATAATTCTTTTTTATAAAAATCCATATTTAGTTTATCAAATTAAATTGATTTCAGATTTATAAACCAGTGTTTACGAATCCCATTTATAATTTATAAACACTTCCATACATAAAATTCCTTTTTAATAAATTTCCATTTCTATCTCATTTATAAGTCAAAATCCAATTATAATTTAATTTACTTATAAGTATCTTATTTACAAATTCATTACTTTTTTTATAACTTCCTTAATTCATAAATCTTATTTATTTATAAGATTCATTTATAACTTTATTTTAACACTTACAAAACTCGTTTATAATTCCATTGCTTATTTATTTATAAAATATCAATTTTATAAATCTTATATATAAATCATTTATTATAAGTTCAAAATCCTAATTTAACTTATTTTAACAATTTTATAAACCTTATAAATAAACCATTTATAATATATTCAAAATTCTCATTTGAACTTATTTTAACCAGAATAATTAACTTCATATTTCAAAAATCTTATTCTGATTTCATTTCACAAGGCCATGATTTTTATAACATAAAAATTATAAATTTTTATTCATTTAAAATAAATCCATTTCTTTAACAATTCAAAAATTATTAAAAACACATGTATTTTCAAAGTCACTTTGAAATCCTTTTTTAAACATGAACATCATTTTATTATTTTGAAATTCCAAAATATGTCCCAATGCTACATCGACACTAAACAAGGGGATTCAAATCAATCATATCAATCATGCCATCCAAACATCATATATCACATAACAACAGCATATATAACAATATCTGTAAATAAAACCAATACTGGCAAGGAATTCAGTTGGATCCCTCCAACCTGTCACCTGCAACAAATATACATATGAGAAAAATATGTACAATGTCGGCTTCGAGGCAGATGAGCGTACAAAGGGTCATCCGCTCATACACGGGACTATAGGGTCTCATCCACTAAAATATGCAGGAATATATCCAAACCAGTCAATATATGTATATATAATATTATATCTCATCCAAGCAATCATCAATCATCATAAATAAAATTTATTCTCACTTATATAAAAATATAAGCGAGACAGAGAGAGTGAGTTCTTTGATTGCAGTCGTCATAATATCGATTTATTTCAATTAAAATTAAGCAAGCGTTTGATTTTAACCAAAATTTCCACTAGCTCCAAATCCAACCAAACTAGCTAAAATGCAGTGCTCGTCAACATTAACCCAATGCAAATTATTTCGTGCAAAATGAACCTCATATGTAAAAGATATACAATTTTAAACATTTGAATATAAATAACATAATTAATTATTATTTTTAATTTTGTTAACCTAGCAATCCTGGCCGTTGATTCTGGAAAGGAGATCTGAGCCGCCAATTCTCCCTTCCTCTTCACATACGTGCTCCAATTATTCACGAAACCCATCATCGTGCGTCTTCATTTGACGACCCTTCCTACCATCGATCACTAGAGCACGATCGAACATCGCCGTCTCGAATCCCCGAGCACCTTGCACCATTGTCCTCGGTCCGGTCGAGCTTGGCCACCCTAGCACCGAGATCCAACCCCTTGAATGCGCTCCGTTCAAAGCCAAATCGTCATCGATCTATCGTGTAATTTTCGATCATAGCCGTTGATCTTATAGATCTGGTCGTGCTCTACAATATTGTAGTTGGAAGTTTTGCTTGATTGCTTATGGATTGAGAGAAAATTGAGGGAGAAGGATCAAACATTTCCGGCAAACGAAATATAAGTGGCGGCTGCAGCAATAAGGGTTAGGGTTTTGGTGAATTTGGTCATCTATTTGTAGGCAATATAAATCACTATTCACCCAAATAATTTTCAAACTCCAAACGAAGCATGCCGCCTGATGTTTATAATGTTTTACCCCTATTCCGAACACAATGGAATATATATCGGAGGCCAATTCCATCAAACTTGAAAGATAGGTTTTCGAATTGAATTTTTTAAATTAAATTTACTTAAAAAAATTTCTACGCGTTTTAGCTTCGTAAAACCAAACTGTAAGTCCGATTGACATGAAATTTGAAATCCTATAGTAACTCACCATTACAGATCCAATGAAACTGGTTTCATTGAAATACGAGACAGTGTCAAAAATGACTATTTTTGCACGTTAATTAAATATTAAAATTTCCAATTTCTGTAAATTAATCGTTAATTCAATTTTAAAAGTTTACTAATTCTATTCTAACTCAAATAGAATTTAATTCAACTTATAAATCATTTACATTCGCATTAAATTTAAATTTCAATTATTAATTCAATTTCAAATATTAAATTAAACAATTTAATTATCCAAATAAATCATTATATTCAAAATATTTGTTATTAAACTTATAAATTCACTTTTGAATATTTAAAATCAACTAAATATTCTAAATTCGAATGACTGAAAAACTGGGTCGTTACATTCTTCTCCCTTAAATGAATTTCGTCCCCGAAATTACTAAACAAGAAGAATGCTACAACTCCATTGACTTTTAAAACAATTTAGTTGAAATAGATTATCAATTCTTTTAAATGTTTAACTTTTCCAAAATCATTTAGTCGCAACTTTTTAATAAAAACTTCTTTAAGTTTCCAAATTCATTTATAGTTATTAACTAATACCATTTCATAAATCAATTAATATCATTTCAAAAACCAAGTCTCATTTCAAGTTATAACTCAAAAATCATATTTTGTTATAAAAAAAATTTCAAAATTTTGCAAAAAAAATTCTAACGCTTCAATTTTCAGAAAAATTTGCCAAAGTCTCCTACGCGCGATTCGATTGGAAAAAAAATCACATTATATATATATATATATATATATATATATATATATATATATATATATATATATCACAAACATACATCTCATCTTCGAGGATGAGGCATCCCGTAGGGAAAAAATATAAAAGTATGATATTTAATCCGAGATATGTTCCTTATATATTATTAGCGAGCATATACGGCTAATATAGTGTGAAAGTGAGCTCCAAATGCAAAGCATACGCCATCCGCACCTACTAAACACTTAAAAAATAATAAGTACATGTTTATATGGAAAGTAATTTCAATATACAACTTATACCAATACAACAACTATATATGCCAATATAGCAAATGAAACAAAAGCAACAAATTCAACCATCAAACAACTATCATCCAACTAACATCATACATACCAATATTTAACTAATCAATCCATAACCAAATCAATATACATTCATTTCTCATTAATATTCATTGAATTGCTTTTCAATTTAATCACATTTGATTCATTAACATTGGATTTTACTAACATTCATTTATTCATATTCAATTAGTTTACCTTTACTAATTTACATTCAAGTTACTTCACTTCCAATTTGAATTCAATTATTTAGCTTTCAAGTTCATTAATTCAATTTCCTTAACATTTAATGAATTTCTATTCAATCAACTAACATCCATCTAACAACCAATGCATATCCAACATAACCAAATTTATTTAATTTACACTTAAACGTTCATATTTACTTCGTTTACATTCAATTGGGTTTAACACATTTAATTCTAATTAGTTTATATCTAATTGATTTTCATTCAATTTCCAATTTCGTTAGCTTTTACACTTAACAACCATTACATTCAATTATTTACTTAAGTTCATTTCAACATTTTTATGTTTACTATCAATTCACAACTTAAGTTACATTAAATTTTAACAAACAATCATTCCATACAATATTCCATTTACTAATTATTTCATTAGTTCAACTCAATTCATTTTTCACTAAAGTAGAATTTCATTTAACAATTCTAGTTCATATTCATTCAATTAGCTCATTTTATTAATTCACTTTATTGATTCATTTTGAATATCAAATTCAACTTCATTTAATATTACTTAAGTTAAATTCCTTTCCAAAGTTCATTCTATTTTTTCTTAACTTAAATTTTGAACTTATAATTCTCATTCAGATTTCATTTCTTAACATTCAACAAATAGATAATTTGTTTTAACTTACTACACTCAATTTTATAAGTCATACAAACTTGTTTACTTAAGATTCATGAATATTTACCTAAATTCATTTCATTCACATGCTACTATTTCAATTTATAGTTATATAATCATTTTACCACTTAAGTGTATATTCTTTTCAATAACTTATCTAATTCAGTTTTAAATCCAATTCGGTATTATTTAACTTTCCTTTAGTTAAATTTCAAATCATATATTTTATTACACTAACTCAAATTTATTTAACTTCACTTAAGTTAAATTTTAATTCCATATTCAATTTAAATTTTCTATACCATTTTCAATTTATAAGCTCAAAAATCATTTTCTAATATTTATCAATTTCAAGCTTGTATTTTAAATTCAAAACTTGTTTTATCAACACAAATCTAAACTTCATTAGTAAATTATTAAGGTAGCAAAACCATTACATGGAAACTCAAAAATGATACTGATGATGCTGCAGTCATCGTCCTTATTATTTTCCAGCAACGGTAGTGAATTCAATGCTTTTTATTCTTTTAAAATCCATTTATTTATAAATCACATTTACAAATTTTATACTTATATAATTTCACTATTTTACTTCACTTATATAAGATTCATCCCAAATTTGTCTATCTTATTTAGATTTATAATGATAACAATTTTTATTATTTAAAAACAAAAAATAACAAATGATAATAATTAAAGATTAACATTCATTAATAGCCAACAATCAATATATATAATTATATATAAAATATAATCGAGGTAAAATTATTTCATTTACCCAATTTTGAAAACTATATTATATCCAATCTCCATGTTCAAGTGTTTAGAGATCCCTATCAATGATGTTAGCAAGACGCAACGGTCGGAATCCATAAGCCACTCCACAGCTCAATCAAAACAATATTAAAACATTTTTATATTCACTAACAAATACGCATGCATATATATATTACACTCAAACTCAATATAGGGTGCTACTGATCCCATCTATACTGAATACACATCAAAAGCCTAGGAATATACTAAACCTAAGCTCTAATACCACGCTGTGACGACGTGCACTTGGCACCCTATGAATCCGACAATAAACCACACATGTCCGACGCAGAGTGCACCAATTGTAGATGATCATGAGAAAGTAAAGAGAAGGCAGGAAGAAAGAGAGAAGAAAGAAGAAGAGAAGAGAAGAAGAAGAAGAAGAAGAGAAGAGAAGAAGAAGAAGAAGAAGAAGAAGAAGAGAGTAGCAAAACCAAAACAATACAGAATCTCACATCGCAGTGGAATAACATATAATATAGATCAATAATCTTTACAAAGATAAACTGTAATATATAAAAATCAATATCAGAGTACACAATACATAATCATCAGCTTGGGCAGTTATAATAACATGTCCTCACAAACGCTGATAATTTACAACAACAACAATGCAAAGCAGCAAAAAAATAAACAGATACGTGTATAGGACATGTAGATCTCCAGCCCGCCTGTTGAAGCTCCAAAAGCATCAAATGTGAACCTAAAATATACTCAGTCTGACCCGAGCATTGAAAGGGAAGAACGCCCAGATCAGTTTGGTAAACCAGCCTGAGAAAAACACATCTTAACAGAATTTATTAAATTACCAAAACTTTTCTTTCCAAAACAAAAGTATCTCATAAAACCACATCGCAAATAAATATCGACAAGTTCTTTACCTTACGATAACTAAAACATTTCATATCAAATTCTCTTATATTATAATAGTGACTATTATACAAATAATATTAAAATAGCTGAAATTGTTACATTATTAAATTCCAGCATACACCTTATAATACAAGGCTTTCTACAATAGAAAATGGTAGGCACGTATTGGATTTTGGATTTCCATACAAATGACTTGGTGAAGGGACTACCTTTTCCGAAAACTCAGCACACCTCTAGAGGGACGTACCTAGGGTCCAGATACTGGGCATCTAAACTAACACAAGACCGGCCTACCCCTTCCAAGATAGTAACGAATATGTCATTACTCCGGTCGTCACCGACATAAAATTTGTGGCCACAAGCATACATCAATAATAATCAGATACACGACGTCATAACTTGTAAATATATATATATACACACACACACACATATATATATAGAAGAGTGATGGCATCTCCTAATGGAAACGATCCATTTTAGCCTTGCTGCTTCTATCCCTGTTTCAGTTATTTTCCAGGGAGAGAAGCCAAAGAGGTATCGATTACCTTCCACATATCACATATCATATCATCTTTGAATGCCACATTATCATTCCCATTGACTACTAATTGCCTTCCATAAAAATACAACCCTTGAGCTCGTACGTCTCAAGGAGTATGTAAAGCTAAGAGAAGTTTCCTTCTCCGCCACCATAGATGAACATTTGTTAAAACCAATGTATCTAATCTTAGAAATCCAATGTCAGACACTTGTCCATACAATTTGTCCAAGAACAGGACAAACCGAAGGCACTTTTCTACCACATCCTATTAGGAAATCCCTAAGATTAGTAGCGAATAGTCCGTGCATTGGATATTTCATAACAAGAGACCACTGCTATTATATGCATATGAGGATTTTACCCCCAAACGATCAACAAGTAGTCCTTCACTATGAAAATCGTAAATATCAATATCATCGACCAACCTGCACAATCGTCATATATATATATATTGGTCCGAAGTGGTTTTCTAATAAATCTGATCCCGGTCTCTTCGCACCAACAACGTAAAAGTATTTCTCAACCTCACACAGAAACTAAGTCTCATAGACTTATCACGTCTCCAACTTTCAACTTGCTATCCTTCGGCCAAGAAGGAAGCTCGATAGATTGGAGTAATCACTCCGCACTACATGAATCAACATTCTTAACACAAACAATAATCAAGCCTACACAGCCAGTGTTAGCACCAAACTTGGTCACTAGCACCCTTAGAAAGATTGTGTAGAGAGATTAATGAAGAAAGTAAATTAAAATAGAGAACAGAGTATAAATTTAAATGCAAAGAACAAGAACACCAAATTTATAGTGGTTCGGCGTAATTGCCTACGTCCACTTTGGGGTTAATCTTTATTGCCTTCTCCACTACTTGAGTACAGACACAATTCGTAAATCAATTGCTTGAATACAAGTTCGAATGAAGAAGAAGAGAGTATAAAAAATGGCAGAGTCTCCCCAGTGTTTTCGGAAAGATCCCCATCTTACTATGCCCCTGCCCCTCTATTTATAGACGAAAATGGGTTGGACTCCCTTGTGGACTTGGTATCTGAATATCTTGGTCCAAATGGAATGAGCCCTGTATGCCGACCCAAACATGTCGAATAGCCAGTGCCGAACCTCCATCTTTATGCCGAACAAAAGTGAGGCCGGACGCTCTACATGCCGAACATCCCTTGGTGCCGAACGATTCTTTATGACGAACGGTAGGTGACGGCCGAACAAGGTATGTGCCGGACGGGATGTGGAGATGAGTGAGGGGTGCAGGCTGAACGAGGCGCTTGATGCCGAGCGCTATCCAATGACGAACGAGGCGCTTGATGCCGGATGACTCTACCATGCCGAAAACCCAGAGATGCCGGACGTCCATTGACCAAATGATGCCTTTGGCCGAGCGATGTTTTTGGCCGAGCGCTCCTGGATGTCGATCGTTCCCTGGACGCCTAACGTTTCTAAACGACGGTCGTAAATAGATGCCGAGCGAGGGTGTGTCGAGTACTAAGTTTCCTGGTCAAATCTCCAGGAAACACTTGCCCCCTAAGGTGTATCACGTGGTCGAACATGATGCGCTTTGAATTACGTGTCCTCTAGGCTCGTCTTTGATCCTTGGTTCACATCTTTTGACGGGGTTATGGCGCATGCCGAACGTAATGTGTATGCCGAACAATCTAGGTGAAGACGAATACCCGGGATGCCGACCGAACCAGAGTAGCCGATGCCGAACAAACCAAGGTAGCCGAACAATATCGCCTTGACCGGTTCAACCATTCATAGTCTCTTCAACTTCTTCTTCTCCCCTATAAAACCTGGTGCCTTCCTCCTTCTTCTCTTTCCACATTTTTACCACCGCTGCTTTGTACTTGCTGACCTTTCCAGTTAACAACCTCCAAGGATTCATCAATCCTTTCCAAGTTTTGATCTGATAATTAGGTATCGATCCTTCCATCAAAATCCTTTTCATAAATAGATAGGTTTTTTTATTCCCGAGTCCTCAGACGATAGGATAGGGTCGGGCCTTGATTATGGTATTCTAAGGATTTCTAGAGTTAAATGATGAGGAGGAAAGGAGGAATGACTAGAGACGAGCGTATCAGGGAGAGATGTTTTATGGTTCGGGACGGTTTCCTTGTGCCGAACGAGATTGGGAAAAAAGAATAGAGGAGGAGCAGGAGATGGTTAGCATGCCGAACGGTATGTTCTGGCATGACTTTCCGAATGATGACGGAGTGCCGAGCGTTGGGGCTCGGTGTAGCTTTGGTTCGGCATGGCTCACCATATGCCAAGCAGTGGAACGGTGGGTTAGGTAGGAAGTATGAATTGGGCAAGATGCTGAGTGTTGTTTCGGCCGAACAGAATCTTGACCGAATGATACATTGTCGAGCGCTAACTAGTTTGAACGATAGTTAGGCCAAACGAGAGTTTGGCCGAACAAGTTTCAGGCCAAACGGTAGCTTGGCCGAACGACTGCTTGGTCGAATAAACATAAATGTTGAACCATATCAAGGCCGAACAAACATAGATGCCGAACCATATCAAGGCCGAACAAAAATAGATGTCAAACCATATCACTGCCGAACAAACATAGATGCCGAACCATATAACAAAACAAGGACCAGGACTTTAGCACATTAGCATATCAAACTGATTCGAACTATAAACTTCCTAGTTTCAGTAGTAACAGGTCTGAACTTAAATCGACATAAACGGATAATTTCTTCCAACATTTACTGAATCCGAAATTGTGAACACCATAGGGCATGCTTTTGGAGACGATCAGGGACGACGGTCTTCAAAGTCGACGATCAGAAGTTCAATTTTGTATAACTGATTCTGTGACTTTCAATTTCTCAATGCTTGTATACGATTGATCGTACTAGTTAACACACCACTTGGGGGGAATATTTGTGTTCTTAATTCTAACGTCGAACATTTTTCAAGTATAGTTCACACAGGTTCATAGCCAAATTCACTATTTATCGAAGATGTCGAAAAAATCCAGCTCCGCCACGATTTCTGACAAACCAGGGCCATCCTCTCGACAGGAAGTCGCAGACGTCTCAAATCCATCCACCTCCCTTGCACATAACTTAGCCCCCGATGCCCTGGAGGAATCAATTTTCTTGGACAACCCTGTCGACTCTCAGGCTTCAAAAATCAATGAAGTCGCGCTTCGGCGAATATGCTCCATCCATGGAATACCTTTTGACGATTCCATCGGGGCACGACCGGCCACACCTGCCCTCGGTCGGATATGCAGCGTGTAATAAATTCATGTGCTAGGTTGGTAGCGTGCCACCGTTCAATCTATTTCTTCGGAATGTGCTGCAATACATCGACATCGTGCCATCGCAACTGCACCCACACAGTCATGCCTTCATCTATGGCACCTACATCCTCTTCATGACCATTTTCTCTAGGCCCCCAACTCCTGGCGACATCAGATACATATACATGATCAAAAAGCGGGGAGATAGCCCCTCTTACATGTTCCTCGATTCATACCGTAAATGCCAAATCTTAACCGGGGCGTGGAGCAAATTTGCCCCATACAAACAAGAATGGTTCTATGTGCGTTGCCCCCTGGTTTCGCGAGGAGATGGGTCGAAGGAAGTAAGTCTTCTTCTTGGAACGATACTCATGTTTTGGTCGAAGCTATGCCTATTCTAACTCTTGTTTCATCTTCTTAGGTATCAATCCATGTCCCGAAGGCCGTGGGTATTCTAAGACCGTTGAAGCTATTCGAGCTCTTCCCGTTGAGAACGAGACATCCAAACTCTAATCTCAAATGAGTCACTATCGAGGTTCGGATTGTTAGCAGAAGGTCATCGGGTAAGTCTTCCTGAAGGCATTACTGTACCCAGGCAGGTCTTCGAAAAATGGAAAAAATTAGCTGAGTTGTCACCACGCCACACCCCTGATGTACAAGATGAGGGGGAAATCAAGGAGGGTGAAACACCTGAGGCACAAGGTGAAAATTGGGGTCCATCCCAAGATCCTATAGTTGAAGTGCACGATATCGAAATGTCATCTTCTCCTTCAATGAAGAAAAAGGGATTGACGTACAAGATCAGAAAGGAGAAGGTTGGCAGAACTTCGAAGGTTACGTTTATCCCGACGGAGAAAGAGGCTTCTTCGCAGCATGTAGAAAGTTCTTTAAAGAGCTTATCGAACCTCTTTATTCTGGATGATCTGCTCAATTATGACTTTGATGATATGGAGGCATTCAAACTTCATTCGTCCATTAGAGACGACGCGGGTGCTCCAACCCAAAGTCAGGGAGAGAAAACTCCTATTAGCAAAGTGACTGGTCCGTTGGAGGGAGTCACTAGGACACACTCGAACACTTGCACTTTAATTTTCACTTAGACCTTTGTCATCACACTACTCTTAGCTAATTCGCTATTATTTGAATTCTGTACGGGTGGTATGGGGTGTTCACATGGATTCGATCGCCTTCGCGGCTCGTCTGTTCTTCACCACTCTGGACGAGACTTAGGTTCCGGAAGACGTTGAGATAGGGATGGTGACAGCGATAAAGACTATCATTCCTGGGACTCGTCATCTCGAAGGAAAACTTATTATCAGCCAAAATACCACTAGGATACCTCTTCTCATGTGGAGCAAAGTAAAGACAAGCGCGGCCATAAGAGGTCGCAACCTGATGCTCCCCGAGACCAACACTCCGACTCCTCTTCCACTCGACAGTCCCGAGATTCTTACAGAAGGGGCGAACTTTCAAAGTCGTCTCCTCCCGCTCCTGCAACAGACCCAACATTATCAGAGAGGCTGGCCAAGCTTAAAGATAAATTTTCGAAAATCTGCTTCGATGGCCTGAAATTCCTCCCGGCGATTCACCCTATTCCCGAACATGCCAAACAGAGCGCCCTTGCCTGTGCGAATGGCATCTATGTTCAACATGACGCGTTTGTTCATCTAGCCGAAAAACTTTCTAAAGTTTCCATGGAGCGCCAGCATGAAATCGACCGCCTGAAACTTGAGGCTATCCACGACAAGGATATCATTAAAGCTCAGAACGAAGAAGTCGCCACTTACGAGTCTGAGCTCGAGGTCGCCCTTTAGAGAGCTAAGGACAATGCTGAGGCCATTACTCTTCTGGAGTCAACTCATAGGAAAGAACTTGATGAGGCGGTTCAACGATGTGGGGCTTTGGCTCTAGAGAAGGACTTAGTTCAGAAGGAGAGGGACGCACTCAGCCTCCGAGTGAAAGAACTTGAGGAGCAGCTCCATAGGGAGAGGGAAGAGAAAACGCCCGCTCAAGAAGAGTCACAACGGTACTGTGATGAAATCGTTACTACTCGACTCTTAAAGGAAAATTTTGAGGCGATAAAGAGAGAAGCCCGAGAAGAGGGCAAGACGATAGCGTCCGTGGATATCGATTCGCGTCTCGAGGCGGCTAGAGAAGAGGGCAGGGAAGAGGTCAAAAGCATGTTTGATCCGCTAATTACTGAGTTCAACGCCCGCGTTCTCATGCATCGAGACTTGACTTTTTTGGGCGAGGGCTATCTTGATCTTTAGCCGAGGCATGGAAGGCTTTTATAGAAATCAGGAAGGTCGATCACGGCACCGAAGGGATCGATGAGGGGGCGTTAATAAAAGAATATCTCAAGGGAAATGAGCCTTCGGACTTGTTGGCGTCCAAAGCTATCTATTGCAAAGGCTTCCCCTCAAAGAAAGGGAAAGAAGTTATCACTGGTCCATCCAGGGTCGTGCCTCAAGCTCATGCGCCTATTCGATCGGCCGATCGGCCGATATTCGATCCAATCGAGCAGCATATTGGTTACAACCCAGAGGAACCTGGCCTTGGTGTCCATATTCTGTCTCCCATTCCGGAGGGTGAGACCCCCTTGACGGTTGAGAGCCTACCGGAAGCTGGTAGATAACTCTTCACTTTGAGATTCCAGATGTTGACATCCTGAGACTATTGTATTCTAATGCTTGTTTTCCATGCTTTCGCGCAGGTCGTTCTGATCTTGGGCCCACTCCAAGGAGCGATGTCACCAAGGAGGTGGAGGAGAAGATAGGTGAGGCTAGTCAGGTAGGAGAACCTCTCGGGCCAGATGCTCAGGTGATTGGGGCACTAGACGAAGACAAATCTGAGACTTCTTATCCCCTCGAGAGTTATGAAGTAGAGATCATAGGCGTTTCCGAACACACGTCCGAGCTGAGTATGAAGGAGCGGCTGGAGAAAGAGAAGAGAGAAATGACCAAGATCAAGATCGAACCTCAAGACGTGGACCCCGACGATCCTCAGAATAAGCCGCTGAAGATCATTCTCCCTGGCAGGTCTAAACCCGTGGATGTCCCTCATACTTCTCCGGCTGTCACTCCTCCGTCAAAGAAGGATACCAAGGGTAAATGCGGAGGAGAGGGGTCGTCTGAGAAGACAATAGAGGTGAAGAAGGCGAAAAAGCATAAGAAGTAATCATTACTCTCGTTCAACGAGAGTTAGTTTAGATTATGCAAGTACTTTTGTTTTCTTAGTTTGTGTAAATAAAATTTTGATTCCGAGCTTCAAAGGAGTTGTAATGGAAACTTATCTTTGATGAATAAAACTTAGTTTTTCTGTCTTTTCATGGCTCTTGTCGTTCATTTTCCTTTGTGATTATGATTCAGATCCAAGCTTTTGTGAATATAATAGACCTCTTGGTACATCTTCATATAGCTCAAAAATCCTTTGAGAACTATCTGTTTTTTCTTCTACGCTCCAAGCACTTAGAATATTTCCTAATACGCACGCTGAAGGCTCAATGTCTTCAAGTCATTTATTTCCAGTCCGTCTTCAGTTGACCTGGTCACTTAAATCGTTTATACTCGAGTCCGTGCTTCGGGGACTTAGAGTACTCCAGTCCGCACTCCGGGGACTCAAAGATTTTAAGTCGTTTATACTCGAGTCCGCGCTCCGGGGACATAGAGTATTCCAGTCCGCACTCTGGGGACTTGGAGATTTTGAGTCATTTATACTCGAGTCCGCGCTCCAGGGATTTAGAGTACTCCAGTCCGCACTCCGGGGACTTGGAGATTTTAAATCGTCTATACTTGAGTCCGCGCTCTGGGGACTTAGAGTACTCCAATCCGCACTTTGGGGACTTGGAGATTTTAAGTCGTTTATACTCGAGTTTGCGCTCCAGGGACTTAGAGTATTCCAGTCCACACTCTGGGGACTTGGAGATTTTGAGTCGTTTATACTCGAGTCCGCGCTCCAGGGACTTAGAGTACTCCAGTCTGCGCTCCAGGGACTTGGAGATTTTAAATCGTTTATACTTGAGTCCGTGCTCCGGGGACTTAGAGTACTCCAATCCACACTCCGGGGACTTGGAAATTTTGATTCGTTTATACACGAGTCCACGCTCCGAGGACTTAGAGTATTCCAGTCCGCACTCTGGGGACTTGGAGATTTTAAGTCGTTTATACTCAAGTCCACGCTCCGGGGACATAGAGTACTCCAGTCCGTGCTCCGGGGACTTGGAGATTTTAAATCGTTTATACTCGAGTCCACGCTCTAGGGACTTAGAGTACTCCAGTCCGCGCTCCAGCGACTTAGAGATTTTAAATCGTTTATACTCGAGTCCGCGCTCCGGGGACTTAGAGTACTCCAGTCCGCGCTCCGGGGACTTGGAGATTTTAAGTGTCCGTGCGCGTTTGTATGTTAGCCGGAATAACATAATTTTATTTGCTCGTCATAGGATCATCATTTGTAGAGACATTAGTAATTCATGGAAAAGATGGCTTCAAGCCTTTATTAATGAGAGCAAGCTAAATTGCCTTATTACATGCCAAGAATTGGAAATAAAAGCATACTAGAAATGAGTGCAACTTATAAATGAAAGAATTAGACTAAGTATAATAATGCCGCAAGTGCTCGTTGTTCCATGCTCGGGGGAGTGTCGTACCATCGACGGTCGCTAGCTTGAAAGTTCCTTCTCCAAGCTTCCGTTCGATGACATATGGACCTTTCCATGCAGGATTCATATGAGATGGGATCGGGAAAAATCGTTTCAAAACGAGGTCTCCTACACTAAAAATTCTTGGTCGGACCTTCTTGTTATAGTATTTAGCGACTCTATGTATGTATGCAGCCACTTTAAAATTGGCTTCTTCGCGTTTTTCATCAATGAAGTCCAACGATTCTAATAAAAGATTCTGGTTCGACTCGGGGTTGTAATAAGTTACCCGATGTGATGGGACCTCAAGTTCCACGAGTATGACAGCTTCCGTTCCATATGCCAACGCGAATGGAGTGTGGCCAATCGCGGTCTTGTGGGTGGTCCTGTAGGCCCAAAGTGCTGTCGGAAGTTCATCCACCCACCTGCCTCTAGCCTTTTCCAGACGTTTTTTTAGTATGGACTTGATTATATTGTTTACGGCTTCCACTTGTCCGTTGGCCTTTGGGCGAGCAACCGCTGCAAACTTCTTTTCAATGCCATATTTCTGACAAAATCCTTTGAACTCCTTGCTTTCGAATTGAGTTCCATTGTCAGTAATGATGGTTCGTGGAAGGCCAAAACGGCATATGATATTTCGTATGACGAAATTAATATCCTTCTTGGTGGTTACTGTGGCCAGAGGCTCTGCTTCTGCCCATTTGGTAAAGTAGTCGACCGCAACTATTGCATATCTCGCTCCACCTTTGGCTATGGGTAAAGAACCAACTAAGTCAATTCCCCACGTTGCAAATGGCCAGGGACTAACCATTTGCGTGAGTTCCATCGGCGGAGCTCTTGGGATTTTTGCATATATCTGCCATTTATCACATCTTCTCACATAGTCTGCAGCATCCCGATTCACAGTTGACCAGTAGTCCCCAAGTATGGTCGCCGCACTCTCCTTCGTGGACTTCCTCCAGGACTCATTTTATCTCAACAGGGGCAATGCATCAGAGTAGTGGGGTCGAGAATCCCCTTCGATACATTATTCCATCCTGTATTACATAACGAGAAGCCTTACGAAGGACTTGTCGTCTTACGTTCCTTTCTTTGAGCAAGATCTCGAATAGCAAGTACTGCTTGATTGAGGTCATCCACGATTCCTTCTCGATTTCTGTTTCCAACACGAAACCTACCTCCATCATATCTATACTCGGAGCATGGAGGGTCTCAACAGGAAATAATCCCATTTGTTGTGCGTTGCATGTGCTTGCAAATTTTGCCAACGAGTCTGCTGCTCTGTTTTGCTCACGCGAGACATGTGAAATATCGTAGTACTCGAGATTCGCTAGCAGCTCCTGAACTCGAGCCAAATATGGGGCAAGTCTCTGCCCCCTTGCTGGTAGTCACCTCGCACTTGGTACACCACCAGCTGCGAGTCGCTGAAGATTTCAACCGATCTTACTCCTAGTTCTTTGATAAGTTTTAAGCCGGCGATCAACGCTTCATATTTGGCTTTGTTATTCGTTGCTGTGAATTCGAGCTTCAGAGCGTAGCAGACCGATCGGTTTTCAAGAGTTTCGAGAACTATGCCAACCCCCAAACAACGGTCGTTAGATGCTTCATCTGTATGCATCTTCCATCGAACGGGAGGTATGACATTATGATCGTTTAATTCATCTGTCATAGTGAATTTAACAATGAAGTGAGCTAGTGCATGTCCTTGTATGGCCCTTCGCGACAGGTAGGTGATGTCGAACTGACTTAAGCTCAATATTCCATTTTAGCATCCTTCCGGAAGTTTCCGGTCGTTGGGGTATCTGTCGCAAAGGCTGATCAGTATACACACTGATTGAGTGAGCCTGAAAATACGGGCGAAGCTTGCGTGCTGCAATCACCAAGCAATAGGCTAGTTTTTCAATTTTCGGATAATTTCTTTATGCCCCCGTCAAGCGCTTACTAACATAATAAACGGGCTTCTGGACCCGGTCTTCCTCGCGAACCAGAGTTGTGCTGATAGCATGCTGGGATGTAGCCAAGTATACGTACAACGTTTCGTGGTCTATTGGTTTCGACAATATCGGGGGACTTTCCAAGTGCCTTACAAAAGCCCGTAATGCTTCCTCACAGCCGGATGTCCGCTTGAAATTCCTCTTTCCTCTCTTTATGACATCGAAGAAAGGAATACCACTTGTCTGTGGCCCTGGATATGAATCGACTCAGCACGGCCACCTTTCCATTCAAGCTTTGTACTTGTTTTATGGTTCTGGGCACTTGTATATCTCGAATAGCCTGAATCTTCTCTGGGTTAGCCTCAATTCCCTGGGCATTCACAATGAATCCCAAAAACTTTCCTGACGCTACGCCGAATGAACACTTCAACGAGTTGATCTTCATTCCATAATGCCTGAGTATGTCAAACATCTCCGCCAAGTCTCGGATGTGGTCGTTTGACTGTCGTGACTTCACGAGCATGTCATCCACAAAGACTTCCATTGTTTTACCAATTTGATCTTTGAACATTCGATTCACCAGGCGTTGATAAATTGCTACTGTGTTCTTCAATCCAAATGGCATCACTACATAGCAGTACAGTCCCATGTTCGTGACGAAATTGGTGTGTTCTTGGTCTGGGAGGTGCATTGGGATTTGATTATATCCAAAGTATGCATCCATAAATGATAATAGCTCATGTCCGGCAGTTGAGTCGACCAGCTGGTCAATCCTAGGCAACGGGAAACTATCCTTAGGGCATGCTTTGTTTAAGTCAGAATAATCAACACAGGTCCTCCATTTTCCATTTGCCTTCTTTACTAGCACCGGGCTAGATACCCATTCAGGGTAGAGGGCATCGCGGACGAACACGTTGGCTTTGAGTTTGTCCACCTCCTCTTTGAGAGCCACAGACCTCTCTGGGTCCATGCCTCTCCTTTTTTGTTTCACAGGTACATGTTCGGGTCTATATTCAACATATGACTCGCAATCGCAGGAGAAATCCCGCACATATCAGAACGTGTCTAGGCGAAAACATCAAGATTCGCTCGGAGGAAATCAGTATGGCTCTCAGCGGCCAAAGGGTCGAGTTGCGACCCAATTTTAAGAACTCGTGATGGTTCGCTCCGGCTAACTGGAATGTCAATGGTTAGTTCAGCCAGTGCTGCATTTGTTTCCCTGGGTTCCCCATCATCGTCCCTTGGAACTATGTCCCTATAGATCCGGGAATATTGCCCGAGCCAGGGCTCGGGCGCTAATTGTCAATCATCAGCATTTCGGCTGCGGACGGAGCGGTCCGCAACCTTTCCTTTCTCTCTACGCTAAGCCTCTCTCAGCTCAGCCACATAGCAGGCACGTCCGGTTGCCTGATCGTCGTGCACCACTCCAACACCACTGTCCGTGGGAAATTTTAGTGTCAGACACCAAGGGGCCAATGCTGCCCTAAATTCTGCCAAGGCTGGACGTCCTAGAAATACATTATATGGAGAGTCAACATCCAACACTATGAATGGTAGGATTCGCACCCTCCTAGCTCGCCTTGCCCAATTTCAACTGGTAACTCCACATACTCCACTGCATCTGTTGCCGCGCCGTTAAAGCCATGGATTCTGGCTTTGGATGGTTTCAAATCCTTGTTCTTCAGCTTCATTTGGTCGTACGCCTTCTTGAAGATGATGTTAACGGAATTTCCACAATCAATCAGAATTCTCCTCACGAATGTCGGCCCAATTTTCGTGGATATGACCATTGGGTCGATAGTAGGAGCCTCTACCTTGTCCGCATCTCTGTTTCGGAATATGATATCATCATTCATCGTGCGTTGCTGCTTTGCAGGAGTCCCATCCTCCGTATTCGAACAGCACTCATACTCCGCATGCTTTAAAGAGTTCGCATATCGCTCCATCTCCTGCCAATTCTTATTCGCTGGATGAGGTCCGTCGGAAATCATATTAATAACCAATCTACCCACAGTTCGAGCGGGTTGTTCTGGTTGGTGTGGGGCTGGCCCATGTCCGGGGTCCGAAGTTTCTTGCCTTCCGTCTTGTGGGTCTTTGACAAATTCCTGCAGCTTTTTCTGTCTAATCATCTTTTCTATTGCGTCATGGAGGTGTTTACACTCCTCTGTGTTGTGTCCATAAGACTCGTGAAAGCGGCAGTATTTCCCGGTCCGCTTCTGTTCCTCCGTTGATTCCTCTGGGCGTGGTTTTCTATATTAAAAAGTGTTACAAGTTGACAAATAGATGTTCTCAAGAGATGCATTGAGCGGGGTGTATTCATTGTAGGTCGGGATCCTTGACTTCCATTTCCCCGTCTCTTTTTTGTTTCTGGGATTCCCACCTCCGGATCCTTTAGACTGCCCAGGCTTGTTCTGGACGTTAACTTGGGTTTTTCCAGAATTATCGCCGGTTTGCTTCATGGCGATGTTACCTTTCACGGACTCCTGAACGGGCCCTGATGCCTTGTCTCGCCTTGTCCACCGAGCTTCCTCCTTCCTTATGAACTGATGAGCTTTTGAATAAAAACGTTCCGGCGTAGCTGGGGGCTTTCGCGCCAACCAATCTCCAAACTCAGTATCTGGATCCACTCCACGCATTACCGCCATCAAAATTGCATCGTCGTTTGGATTTCTTACCTCGGTAGCAGCAACTTGAAATCTCTGAAAGTATGCTTTCAATGACTCTCCTGGAGCTTAGATTATGCTTGATAAGGACCTTACATCCTTTGGGCGAGTGGTGTGTATTCTGAACTGCTCTATGAATTTCATTACCAATTCATCAAAGATGGATATAGATCGCGGGGGAAGTCGAGTAAACCACATAGTGGTAATTCCGGACAGAGTGATTGGGAAGCACCTACACTTGGTTGCATCATTGGCTCTTGCAGAATCCATCATCCATCCATACCTCATCACATGCTGCCTGGGGTCAGTCTTCGCCTCATAAGCTGGGATAGTTGGCATATTGAACTTCTTGGGGTACTCAGCCTGTAGGATACCATCCGTAAAGGGGGTATGGCTTCTGGTCACTCCCCAATCTTCACTGGTCAGGCCTTGGTTTTCTCTCATCAACTGTCTGACCATAGCTGTTAAGTCCGGAGTTTGTATGGAGGATGAAAGGTTGGGTTCCGTTCCACGGGACCGTGCGGGTTGATGTCCCGCCTGATTTGGTTCTTGGAGATTCGGGTGTCCGGTCTCTTCGCGGGCTTGATTCCCAATGCCTGCTTGTGCACCTTCATCCTTACAACGTCTACGCTTAGGAGGTTCGTCAGCTGAGGTTGAGCTATAAGATTCAGAAAAAGGGGCAGGGTTACCTCCAGCATTATGGCGCTGCTGTCGAGCGAGCAGAGTCATGAGATTAGTGTTGGCTTGAATCTGTTCAGCAAGCTGCCTTCTACTTTCCTTGAGTTCTCTTATAAAATCATTGAACTCCGTTCGAGAAATGACTTCCGCTTGGATTTGGGTAGAGGGCCCTGCACCTCTGGTTGTTTGCTGATTTCTAGGTCCAACTTGTTGTACGCTAGCAGTTTCATGGACATCTGCATTATGGGAGGCCGATCTGGTTCATGGTCTCCCCATGGTAGAGTTGTTGGTTATAACTCTGAGTAGATCAACAGATGCTTATCAATGATTTTGGATCTCCTTCGGGGATTTATGCAATCTAGTAGCTACAAAGCAGATTCTAACAGCCTGATAATTCAATTCTCAGTGAAAGCACCAAAATGTTAGCACCAAACTTGGTCACTAACACCCTTAGAAAGATTGTGTAGAGAGATTAATGAAGAAAGTAAATTAAAATAGAGAACAGAGCATAAATTTAAATGCAGAGAACAAGAACACCAAATTTATAGTGGTTCGGCGTAATTGCCTACGTCCACTTTGGGGTTAATCTTTATTGCCTTCTCCACTACTTGAGTACAGACACAATTCGTAAATCAATTGCTTGAATACAAGTTCGAATGAAGAAGAAGCGAGTATAAAAAATGGCAGAGTCTCCCCAGTGTTCTCGGAAAGATCCCCCTCTTACTGTGCCCCTGCCCCTCTATTTATAGACGAAAATGGGTTGGACTCCCTGGTGGGCTTGGTATCTGAATATCTTGGTCCAAATGGAATAAGCCCCTGTATATCGACCCAAACATGCCGAACAACCAAGTGTCGAACCTCCATCTTTATGCCGAACAAAGTGAGGCCGGACGCTCTATATGCCGAACAAAGTGAGGTCGACGCTCTACATGCCGAACACCCCTTGGTGCCGAACGATTCTGGATGACGAACGGTAGGTGACGGCCGAACGAGGTATGTGCCGGACGGGATGTGGTGTTGAGTGAGGGGTGCAGGCTGAACGAGGCACTTGATGTGGAGCGTTATCCAATGCCGAACGAGGCGCTTGATGTCGAGCGCTATCCAATGTCGAACGAGGCGCTTGATGCCGGACGACTCTACCATGTCGAACGCCCAGTGCCGGATGTCCTTTGACCGAATGATGCCTTTGGCCGAGCAATGTTTTTGGTCGAGCACTCCTGGATGTCAAGCGTTCCTTGGACGCCGAACGTTTCTAAATAACGGTTGTAAATAGATGCCGAGCGAGGGTGTGTCGAGTGCTAAGTTGCCTGGTCAAATCTCCAGGAAACAGCTAGTTACGTACTAAGTGTACGACTAATTAGTTTCTACATCTAGTTGAGAAACTAAAATGGCCAAATTTGATAGTCGGTTATTTAACTATCAAAGCAACAAAAAAAAATCTAGCACATAAGTAGTCATCGGGTCTGATTTTTATTAATCGTTTATAATTCAAAAGACTTTCCAATTATTCACTACAAGATATCTTTAAAAAGATAAACTTCAAAACCATTTCACTTATTGGACATTTGAAACATTTTCATGTACTTATTTTAATAATAAGTAATTTACAAATCATTTTATTTTCAAACCGTTTAAACTCCATTTTATAATATCACTTTGGTAAACATCCTTTTTTTTTAAAGGATTATTCACTGTCCAAAATCGCAAATATAATTCTCTTACCAAATTCATTACTTCTACACATTTAATTTAAAGGATTATTCACTGTCCAAAATCGTGAATATAATTCCCTTTTATAAAAATCCACATTTAGCCTATCAATAAATTGATTTCAGATTTATAAATAGTGTTTATGAATTCCATTTATAATTTATAATACTTCCATATATAAAATTCCTTTTTAACAATTTTCATTTTTACCTCATTTATAAGTCAAAATCCAATTAAAAGTTAATTTACTTATAAATCTCTTATTTACAAATTTATTGCTTTTTTATAACTTCCTTAATTCATAAATTTTATTTACTTATAAGATTCATTTATAACTTCATTTTGAAACTTACAAAACTCGTGTACAATGCCATTATTTTTTTATTTATAAAATATCAATTTTATAGATCTTATATATAAACCATTTATAATAAGTTCAAAATCCCAATTTGACTTATCTTAACAATTTTATAAATATTATAAATAAACCATTTATAATAAATTCAAAATTCCCATTTGAACTTATTTTAACCAGAATAATTAACTTCATATTTCAAAAATCTTATTCTGATTTTATTTCAAAAAGCCATGATTTTTAAAACATAAAACTTATAAATTTTTATTCATTTAAAATAAACCCATTTCTTTAATAATTCAAAAAATATTAAAAATACATATATTTTCAAAATCATTTTGAAATCCTTTTTAAACATGAACATCATTTTATTATTTTGAAATTCCAAAATATGGCCCAATGCTACATTAACACTAAATAAGGGGATTCACATCAATCATATCAATCGTGGCATCCAAACATTAAATCTCACATGATAAAAGCAAATATAACAATATTTGTAAATAAAATCAATATCGGCAAGGAATCCAAGCCAATCAATATATATAATATGTCATATCTCATCCAAACAATCATCAATCATCATAAATAACATTTATTCTTACTTATATAAAAATATAAGCAAGATAGAGAGAGTGATTTTTACTCATTTTGATTGCAGACTTCGTAATAGCGATTTATTTCAACTAAAATTAAACAAGCGTTTAATTTTAACCAAAATTTTCACTAGCTCCAAATTTATCCAAACCAGCTCTAAAATGTAGTGCTTATCAATACGAACCCAACAAAATTTAGTTCATGCAAAACGCACCTCGTATGTAAAAGATATACAATTTTAAACATTTGGATATAAACAATATAACTAAATTCTATTTTTCTTTTTTTTAAATTTTATTAACCTAGCATTCCTGGTCGTTGATTCTGGAAAGGAGATTTAGGCCGCCAATTCTCTCTTCCTCTTTATGTATGTGTTTTAACTATTCACGAAACCCATCACTATGCGTCTTCATTTGATGGCCGCTACTACCATCGATCGCCAGAGCACGATCGAACGCCACCATCTCGAAACCCCAAGCGCCTTGCACCATCGCCCTCGGTCCGGTCGAGCTCGGCCACCCTAGCATCAAGATCTAACCCCTTGAGCACGTGCGTTTAAAGCCAAATCGCCATCGATCCAATGCATAATTTTCGATCATAGCCGTTGATCTTGCAGATCTGGTCGTGCTCTACAGTATTATAGTCGAAAGTTTTGCTTGATTGCTTATGGATTGAGAGAAAATCGAGGTAGAAGCATCAAACTTTCTTGCTATCGAAATAAAAGTGGCGGCTGCAGCAACAAGGGTTAGGATTTTGGTGAATTTGGTCATCCATTTATAGGCAATATAAATCACTATTCACCCGAATATTTTCCGAACTCCAAACGAAGTGTGCTGCCCGACGTTTCTAATGTTTAACCCTATTTCGAACACAATGGAATATATATCAGATGCCACTTCCATCATATTTGGAAGATAGGTTTTCAAATCGAATTTTTTAAATTAAATTTACTTAAATAAATTTCTATGCGTTTCAGCTTTGTACGACCAAACCGTAAGTTCGGTTAACGTGAAGTTTGGAATCCTATAATAACTCACTATTATGGATCTAATGAAACTAGTTTCGCCGAAATTCGAGATAGTGTCAAAAATGACTGTTTTTACACGTTAATTAAATATTAAAATTTTCACTTTCTGTAAATTAACTTTTAATTCAATTTTAAAAGTTTACTAATTCTGTTCTAACTCAAATAGAATTTAATTCAACTTTATAAATCATTTCCATTATATCAAGTTTCTATTATTTATGCAATTTCAAATATTAAATTTAATAACTTAATCATCCAAGTAAATCATTATATTCAAAATATCAGTTATTACACTTATAAAATTCACTTTCTAATATTTAAAATCAATTAGATATTCAAAATTCATATGATTGAAAATTTGAGTCGTTACACAAGGGATGGTACCTATCCCTTCGCCTATGTAGGGGATCGGATTGTAACACTCAGACAATGAACAAGACAAACCAGCAATTAAACTCAATGGAAATCGATCAACATCTCTAAAAGAATGAAGGAAGCTATGCAAACAAAGTTGGAAACATGAAGCTAACATGGAGGGGGACCCATAAGAACGATCGAACAATGTTACGTGGCCTTTAAGACCGATCAGTTCTGATCACCTAACATTGGGAATTGGGCCATGAAACTTTTTGGGTGATCTCATCTACATCATGAGATCCTATCGACAAATTTACAAGAAGATGTTCGGTCATCTACCCCTATAAATAAAAAGTTCATTGTTCAATTGAGGGGTTTTACGTTGCAGTTTTACTTGAATTCCATTGTAATTGAGGATTAATTTCGATTCGATCCCCATGTACTGAGAAAACCAAGTGATTAATAAAATAATTCCTTTAAAGTGGTCATAGCTAATCAACGCTGAACCACTATAAATTTGTATTCTTATTTTCTGCTTGTTTCTCCCTATTTTAAGTTTCATTCTTCATTTTATCTCTCTACTTTCAATCTATTGTGTAACGAAGGTTCGATCATACTAAGATATAATATCTAATGGATTTTAAGTGTTAAAAATATAAATTTTTATAACATAAATAATATTATGTAAGATATTAAAGTATATTTATACACAAAATAGGAACTTTTGCTTATATTGGTAAAAGTGGCAAAAGTAAGTTTTTAGAAAAATTATATTTCAATGACTAAATATGTTATTTTAATTTTTAAATAAATCCCTTTTATTATTAAATAACAATATACAGGTTTATTTTCAAGTTTGATTTACAAATATAAATAGTACAACAAAAACGTAAAAATGTGACTGAAAATCGAATTTTGGATTCAAAAGGGATTAACAATCAAAAGTTGTATTCAAATATCGCAATATTGAAAGGTAAAACACTTTAAAACATACTAAAACACTTAGTAATACATATGTAATATAATATATATTACTTTAACGAATTTTAAAGTAAATAAAAGTAAGTTATTTTACCAAAGGTTAACAAAATCTCACCAAAACTAATGTAATGTTCACTTTAAGCCATAAATCCATCCAAATAGATCCCTTAAGAGCTAAGAAAGTAACAAAAGAGGACATGAAGTGATGGAAGCACATGGAGAGGCCTTGGGCCGTCTGTAATGGTGTGATGGGGAGAGGTAAAAGAGTAAAAGAACAATGCATAAGTGTTAACTAAATTAAGGCTATAAATACCCAAGATATCTTCTCATTTCTTCACACTTCATTCCATTCTTTTCTAAGCTTTCTCTTTTTTCTTCCTTTAAGCTTTAATGGCTTCCATTCTAGCTAAAAATAATTCAAAGTAATAATGAAGTTCTGTCCGGAAATCGAAAATTAACAGGCCACTTAAGTTAAAAATCAAGTTAATAAGCTTCATTCGTATCTCTACCCAAGGCCGAGCTCATTAAGTGTCATCTCCACCTCTTTTCATCTCAACTTCTTGGATACCAGAGTAATAGCCAAATTTCAAGAAGTTTTGGGAAATAGCAGCGAATCTATAGCCAAATCCACGGTGACA
Organism: Allium cepa; assembly: GCA_030765085.1. NCBI lineage: Eukaryota > Viridiplantae > Streptophyta > Magnoliopsida > Asparagales > Amaryllidaceae > Allium > Allium cepa. Next base: position 565,056,643 of record CM060941.1, read on the forward strand.
AAGTTAGCAAAATTATGAGAAAAATCTATCTCTTCTCTGCTCTTATGTTATCACATATTTTTGTATATTTTATATTGCTTGATATCATATTTGGATGTTAGATGGATGTTGAGTGATTGTTTGGTTGATATCGTAACAAGTCACGATAAATTATACGTCGAACAATCACAAAAGGAACCGCTTCCTTATTTGAATTCAAAAGTGTATACGGCTTGTTAACCTCTTTTAAAAACATTAGAAAATAGTTTTAATGAATGTTTCAAAAGTATTTAAAATGATTTTGGAAAAGATTTGAAAAGACATGGAGAAAAAAACTAGAAATAGGCATGTCACGTAACGATAGTTCGTGATCTCACGCTGCAAAAGTAAAATCCCTTTATATGATGGATTCGAAATCATAATTCTTAGAAATAAGATTTTTTGGACTCTTTGCACTATAGTTTTCAAATGAAAAATGAAAATCAAGTTTCATTTAAAAGTATCTAAAATATGTCCAAATCAAATTTTTTGAAAAATCGCGCTTTTGTAGTTAAGCAATCTAAGTATAAAATTCTTTAAAAAGAATATTTTTAAATGTTTAAAAATATGAAATAAATTTGATAAAATATTTAAAAGATATTAGAGTTATAAATGTGGATTTCAAGTGAAATAAAGTTGTTTTAATCGAATAAGTTTTTAAAACATTATTTGCAGCAGTTTCTACAACAGTTTTGAGTAAACTTTAGAAGTATAAATTTAAACACAACTATTCTTTCAAGAATCTTCTATAAGTGTCTTTGAATAAAAAAAATAGTATTTTAAAGATGATTTAGGAGTCTTAATAGAAATTTAAAAGAATGGTTAAAAGGAATTGTTTATAACATTTAAACAATATAATTGAAATCATTTCCTTGAATGTGATAACAAAATGAGTATGCGGGAAGGACTAGTACTTTTGTCACGCCTGTGAGATCTAGAAAATTAAGAAAATGTGTGTAACTAAGATTAGGAATGTAGAAACAATTCCCTAAACTTACATAGCCTCTGTTTCTCTTTCTAGGTGAGGGGTGGAACAGATTAAAGTGAAAGCCCAGATGCTCTAAAAAGATCCTATTTAAGTTTTCCCAAAAGAAAAGATACCCTTTAGAAATAATTTCTGAGGAATAAAAGAAAATGATTTAAAGAGAGGTTTAATTAAATCCTTATATGCTGAAATGAATTTATATATATATATATATATATATCTAAAGATATTGCTGAATGAAAATGTTATTTACTAATCACCCACACTTAACTTGTTTTCCGATAACTGGATTCAAAGAGACAGAGGTTGGATTTAGGTGATTCTTATCCAAAAACCACTTCGAACCAATTTAAGTTCTCAAAGTAAAATATGTTGAAGAAAGATCACTGAAGATGAGGATATTCATGTTGTAGGGAAACTTCCACTAGTCCCTCGAGGTGAAATTTACGTGGCATATATTTGCCAATAGTGCCCCATTATGAAAATCTTCAATTTGCAAGGACTTCTAGCTACCGATCCAAGGGGTGATTTCCAAACAAGATGCGGTAGGAAGAGTGCCTTCGGTTGTCCCGTTCCTAGACAACTTGTATGGATGAATGGTTGACATTACATTTTAAAATCGCATTGATTGATCTTTATAAACATATCATCTGTTTGGTGCGGAGAAGACAACTTCTCTTAGCTGAACACCCTTTCCTGAAATGTACGAGCTGAGAACTTAGACGTTTATAGAAATCAGTTGTGTGATTATGAAATGGCAATGTGGCATTCAAAGTGGAAAGATGATGTTCTATGTCAAAGGTAATCGCTTCCTCAAGTGTCGCACCCGAAAATGACTAAATCAGGGTAGATGCGGTAAGGCTATGTGGTTCGCAACCATTAGGGTATGATCATCCCCTGATAGTACCTGTTATAATGTTTGGGTTTAAATTGTTATGGTGTATGCTAAGAGACATCTCGGATGGGTCGGTAATGATAGGGGTGATGACATGTTCGACACTATCTAGGAAGAGGTTTACCGGTCTTGTGTTGGTAGAGGACCATCAGTTAGGCTTCGGTACATTTCTCTAGAGATGTACTGCCGAAAGGTAGCCCCTTATCTATTTATTTATTGGAAATCCATTCTCCAATACGTGCCTGCCATTTTGATTGTAAAGCCTAGTATGTTGGAATTTAATAATGGTAACAATTTCGGCTATTTGAATATATTTACTTGAAAATTGTTTTCAAACAATGTCGTCAAATGATTTTACGTAGAAAATGTTTTAGTTATCATAAGGGAAAAACCTCTTCCATGTTTATGTGTGACGTGGTCTTATGAGATGCCTTTGATGTCAAAAGTATACGCTCTTTTAAGTTTTACCACACCAGTCCCATGATTGACCCGAAATTTATTTTCTTTTCCCTTAAACTCTAGGTCCCTATTTTGGGCAGCCAAGTAGTCTAGATCATCTTAGGAGTATTTTGGCGAAGCGTTTTGGGAGGAGTTTTGAAGCATGGAGTTGGATCATCTTATGTGGATATCTATCTATCTTTTGATTTTCTACTGCGTCTAGTTTCTTTGTACCAGCAAGTGTGCGAGCATACAGTTATTACTGTTCCTTGCCGGATTAGTTCATACCATAGCTCTGATGTACCCTTGTAAGAGTGGTTGTACGCACTATTTATCTATATAGTTAAATGCAATTTGAAATTTTGTGTTTCTATCTTCTACCTTTATTTCACTTTACGCTTGATAATCTGCCTCACTGGCATTTAGAATTATGGTATTGAATACCATAGATTTATTAACGTCGATTTTCGGGTCACGGAGATGAGTCATCATATTGGTATTAGAGCTAAAGGTTAAGCAAGAACCTTGGTTTTGGTGGGGTATGACTCATTAGAGATAGAGTTGGTAATACCCTATAATGAGTTTAATCTTTAAGAGTGTGCATTTAAAACCCTTATCTGAATAAATTCAAGTTATGCTGTGCTTAAATACCCATTCTTCAAGATAATTTTGTCTTTGTATTCTAAAGCTATCTTACTATAATCAGGTAGTAATACATGAGTACTCATAGAGGACGAAGGCATGGAAATGATATACCCACAACGACCAACGTCGAGCTCCAACCACTGTTGTGGTAGAAGAAGTAGCTCCCATACAACCCTAGGTTAACTTTGCCACCTTGTGCAAAAATTATACCAGCTTAGGGGGAAAACCATTCAAGGTCATAGAAACTGCCATTGAAGTACAGGCTTGGATCAGATCGTGAGAAAGAATCTTTAAGGGATTAAATATCATTGATGAGCAAAAAACGTTTCTGGCCTCCTGGCAACTTCAAGAAGGGGCTCTGGCTGGGTGGGAGTCCATTACCCTCAATGAATAAGAAGATAATTTCTTATGGAAAAGTTTTAAAGAAGTAATGAAGGAACAGTATATGCTAGCAACTAGGAAATCGCGTCTTTACAGAAGCTTTATGGATTTCAAACAAGGTGAAATGACTATTGAGGAATATGCAAGTAAGTTCAATGAATTGTCTTATTTGGGCCGGATCTGATAGACAACCCCTAAAAAAATGAGATGATCGTTGCTGGAATGAAGGAGAAGTATTAGGGCAGGATGACTGCTCACTTAAAAGGATCATTTATAGACTTGGTGGACGTGGGATTTCATTATGAAACATTGGATAAGAAGAATCTGGCGGTAGCTCAAGCCAACAACAATAACAACTGGAAGAAGTGGAAGTTTAATCATAGTAGGAAAAGCCAGGGCAAAGAAAATCTGGAGAAGGATCGCAAGGTAACTATTTGAAGGATGCAACTTGTTATAACTACCAACAAAAGGGCCACCAGCTACTAGTTGCAATAACCTCAAGGTTCAAAGGCAACCACTTGTCATCAACCAAGGCACCTAATAAAGGATTTTCAAATAATAAGGCAGGGAGAACAAGCTAGAGTTTTCGATATAAAGGATGAACCTTCAACCTCTCAGGATGTGAAGGGCAAAGGAGCTTTGGTAGGTAATATTTTTATCAAAGATGTTTTAGTTAGAGTATTCTTTGGTACAGGAGCTTCTCATAGTTATGTTGCCAAAGATTCAGTAGATGAATTAAAATTAATCCATAAATTAGTTGATACCCCTATCCGCATGAAAAATCCTATAGGTGGTACCATTAACCTTTGTATGAATTGTGAAAAGGTCTAAATTTCCCAATCTTTCCATAAATTTCCTCGTGATCTGTCTGTCTTAGATTTTATTGGATTTGAAATTTTACTCGGCATGGATTGGTTGACTAAGTATAAAGCTGCTCTCGATTGAGATAGAAGGGCGATATCTTTATGGACCAGCTTCGAGAAGTTTATAGATATATCTTGTGAAGATCCTAGACCAAGGAGGGATAGTTTTCTTTATGCCTTAGATTCATCCTAGAAAGAACTAGAAATGATACCTATTATTAGAGAATTTCCAAACATTTTTGAAGAAGTGAAGAGTTTACCTCCACATCGAGAAATCGAATTTCATATTTACTTGATTCCTGGAAAAAGGTCGGTTAAACAATCTGAACAAAGGATAGCTCCAATGGAAAGGGATGAGCGGAATATCCATACCCATAATCTATTGAAGAAAGGACTGATAAGACCTAGTCGATCAAGTTGGGGATCAGTGATAGTTTTTGTTGCCAAGTCAGACGGGCCTTTGAGGCTTTGTGTAGACTATCGAGACCTGAATAAACAAATGACTAAGAACAAGTATCCTCTACCCCGGATAAATGACTTGTTTGATCGGTTACATGGTGCTCGGGTATTCTCAAAAATGGATCTATCCATGGGATTCCATCAACTAAGGATTGCCGAAGATTGCATCCATTTAACTGCATCTAAAGGTCTGAATACTTTCTTTGAGTGGTTCATTATGCCTTTTAAGATGACCAATGCAGCCGCTTATTTTGTAGACCTTATGAATAGAGTATTTAGAGATGTACTCAATAAACTCGTGTTAGTTTTTATCGATGATATCTTTATCTATTCTAAGATACAAGAAGAACACGAAAGGAATCTTGAAATTGTGTTGGACATATTAAGGAATAATGCGGTAAAAGCCAAATTCTCAAAATGCCATTTTTGGGAGAAGAAAGTAAGATTCCTTGGGGATATAATGTCTAAGGACGAGATTTTAGTAGATCTTGTAAAGGTTGTAGCTGTTCAAAATTGAAAGCAACCACGAACTTCTTAAGATATTCGTAGCTTCTTAGGTTTGGTAGGATATTATAGAAGATTGTCGGGACCATATGAAGCTTTATATGGTCGTCCATGCAAGTCACTAGCATGTTAGATAGTAACTAAAGATCGGTTAATAATTGGTCCCGACATGATAAGAGAAGCCTCAGAGAAAGTTGATATGATTAGAAAGAAGTTAAAGAAAGCCCAAAGCGTGCAAAAGAGTTATGCAGATCAAAGACATAGAAATCTAGAATTCTCAGTTGGAGATTCTATCGTTTGGAAGGTCTCTCTAATGAGAGGAGTGGTAAGGTGTGGAAGAGCTGGAAAGTTATCATCTCGATATACTGGACCATTTTCCATGCTTGAATGAATTGGCCCACTAGCTTATTTAGTGTAATTGCCAGAAAGGTTGTCGGGAGCACAAAACATTTTTCATGTATCTCATTTGCAAAAACATGTGCATGACCCAGAATAAATCATACAAATGGCAACTCATTGTTATCCAGGATTTTAACCCAGCAGAATTCAAAGGAAATCAAAAAAGCTTCGTCAAGTCAGAACAGCTCAAGAGCCAACCAAAAGGACTAGAAGAAACAAGGATCAGATAAAAAGAAAGCGAAAGCGCACTAGGGTGATGAATCACTAGCGATCCATCTCTTATGTATCGCCAGTGATCCATAGTGTTCTCTTGTGGATCCATCAATCCTCTTACATCATGATCCAATAGGCATTCTAAGAATGATGGCTAAGTTTTATGGAATTACAAGCTAGTTAAATCGAGAAGCGACCATTTATCTAATCCAATCAGCGGTCTAAGGCAACCAGTGTGTGAACCATCACCAAAGCAAGGCAACAAGCTATAAAATTACATGGAGAACACCAATACGAGAAAACAAATACAATCCAAAAGACAAAGTCAAAAATTCCACTAAGTACATGGATCGCTTGCAATCCATATGATTATGCCAGATTACCCTGAAGTTTAAATAAGAGGATGAAGGAAAGCATCACAAGCAGTTGAATCGTCAATGACCCAAAAGCTGTGGATCGCTTGTGATCCATAACCGATGGACCGCTAGCGATCCATCAAATTGATTCAACTCAATGTGAAACTTTTAGTGCACCTTCGTATGTTCATTTGCAAATATCTAGCAAATCGGGCTGCCCAATTGCTCTCCAACCCCTATAAATACAATCCTATCTGTAACATAAATGGGATCTTCTGAACTGACTGCTAAAACTTTGCATAAACTACTCTTCATTCTTCTTCTCCTACACAACGGTCATCTACAGGGTTTAATGTGATTCTCCAATGAACTTTGGCATTAGTGGTTTTATCCTATTATATAATTCAATTGCATTGTAATTAGCTTCAACTTATAATAGTAGTCAATCAATAAGAAAAGTTATAAAATGGACATAGGCTTCATTAACAGCTGAACTATAACGACCCACTATTACGATTCAAATCGACAATCTTCCACAGCTATTAGACTTGAATTGCTCAAAATAGAAGATTTTTAATTTATATTTGGCAAAACTTATCATATATGGTAAATAAATCAATCACAAAATCACAGACATAGAGTAATATAACAATAAGTAGTGGAATCGATAAATAGTAGTTCATGAAGCTACTATATAAACATCAGAATTTAAAATAAAATACAACAGAAAATCTCAAATACCAAGGAATCTCTAATACATAAGCAATGACAAGTCTGAACATAGACAACTGGAATAAACTGAAATGCTAAAAGCTAAAAAGATAAAGCTAGATCTCCGAGCACAGCTCCAAGCTCCAAAAGTGAGTCTCAAATGCAGTGACACTCAGTCTGACCCGGAGCAAAAAGCAAAACACAAAACACTCGAGTCAGGATTAATATTCTTACCAGTAAATTTAATTCAAGTGAAATATCCAAATGAAATACAATATAACTTAAAGGATGTTTGGGATTTCCATCCTCTAAGGATCCATGGAACTATCTACTATGTAGTATATACGCTATTATAATATGTCTATCAGTAAAGTAAAGTATTAAAATAGAGTTAAGGAATTACCCATATCCCCCCACATTTTATATATTCACGTAACCGTAAGCTCCAATAAACCGGTGGTTTACCCAGAGGGCACTCCATAAGTACGGTACAAAACAAACTTGTAGAAGGCACGATAAGGCATGTGACAAGGCACGTGAAGCAATGCCAGGGAAGGAGTCTACCGTTTGCACTTCCGGACTGGTGGTAACGCATAGCAGCTATTACCGTCCACTTCGAGACACACTCACAAATCAAAAGTTCACCCAATCGAATCACAAAAGCAACAGAATGGTATCGAAGAAATATGCCCACTAGGGGAAGCGACCTCACTTGGCCCGGTATAGCTCCTATTTTAGCCACATCAAGCTGACTCGTGGGAATTAGGACTACATTAAGACCTCATATAGAATCGTCGCCAACCATCATACATCGTTCTGGAATCTCCACCATGTACACAGTTGTTAAAGTTGTTTGCGGTACTGGTAGAGAGTATGACAATATCCGATCCCGGTCTCTTTAACAACCAAACGCTTATTTCACACCATGATCATTTTACAAAATCACCTTTATAATCATTTTAAATAGTTCATACTTCATATCAAAATATCATATCATTTCAAAATCATATCACTTTCAAATTCATATTCGCTTCTAAATCATAGCCACAAAATAGGCTAAACCTTTATATCGAAGTATTTGTATTTAAATCCTAATTCATAATAATTCCAGCTTAAACAGTTTAAATATCGAAAATAGTTTATATATATTGAAATAGTTATAAATTAAAAATGTTTATAGCTAAAATAGGTTATAGATTAAAGTAGTTTATTTATTAAAATAGTTTATATATTAAAAATAGTTTATATATTAATATTATTTATGATTAGAATTATTTCTTCTAATTTCACAAATCAATTAAAATCCACTTTAATTCCATAATTCAATTTAAATCAATTTCAGTTTAACAATTTCAATTGAAAAGGTTCCATTCAAAATCTCATTAAAACCATCTTTAATTTATATCGATTTCAAATCCAAGTTTGGACTACGAATTTAAACCACTTTCAACTCAATAGATTTCGAAGTTAAATATTCAAACAGTTCATAATAACTCAATTTGATAAATTCATTTATATTTCAAAATACGACTTTAATTTTATTTAAATTTGAAAATATTCACTTAATCATTTTTTTATAACAAATCTCAAATTACAAATTTAAATCAAAATTTAGAAATTCAATTTAAATTTTATTTAAATTTAAAAATATTCAATTAATTACCTTTAGTTAGACATTTAAACAAAATCTCAAAGTACAAATTTAAATCAAAATTATATATTCAAATATTTAAATTATAATTTCTTTAAATTGAAATTATACCATTTAATCTTGTTTAATCAAAATCAAGTTATAAAACATATCTTTAAATCTCAAAAGCAATAAGTTCCAAATCAATCTTTATTTTAAATTCAATGATTAACCAATTTAAATTTCAAGTCAACTTTAATTTATCTTTTCAATCTCTATTTATTAAATTATTATAAAAATCTAGTTTAAAATATTAACATAGTTTTAAATAAGTACTTAAACGTAATATATATATTAATTAAATTAAATTTTATAAAATTTAATCTTACTATTAAATATATTTTATATTAATTCTTATTTTATATATATTTATAAAAAATAAAAACTATAAGTATAATCTTAAAATTTATAATTTCAAAACTAACTTATAAATTCAAAATTTCCAACTATATAATTTTTTTAAAATCTAACTTTTACACATACATTAAAATTAAAATCTTTATATTATATTTAAAAATATCAATATTTATTAAAACCCATATATTTCATTTCAAACTTTAGAAATCATTTCAAAAATGTACCGACCGTGTCCGTATATAATTTTCTATCCTATGGTCAAGTGATATGGATATTTATCATTTCAATCCGCAATTTGAATTTAATATTTATAGGTATATATCATTTCAATTCGCACTCCCGAAATTCAAAATTAATAAAATTCACTTGGGTTTATCATTTCAACCCATAACAATTTTTCCCTAATCTATGAGATCGTTCGGGTATGTATCATTTCAACCCATATAGAATTTCTAAACTAACAAGGAACAAGCAGAGTGAGAACATATATAATAATAACATAACATATCAACAACATGCATATATCATTAGTAACAAATATAAATATAATATATACAACATGTTATGGTGTTATATGTCATAGGTAAACAATTGCAGATGATAGCATATCATATTTAACAATTCAAATTTAATAGCATATTTCAATCGTCATTTCATGTGAAATAAATTTACTAAATAAGAAAGTTAATTGTAAATGATTGCTAACCTTTCAAGGCTAGAGAAATGATAAGAACAAAATGCGACGAATCCAAGCACAAATTCCAAAGCACGAGACGATGAACACGAATTCGACGGGCAAGTTTGATAGTTTGGAATCGATGAAAACAAATCAAACTAGCTTGATATAAACTGAATAAAATATATATGTTACATTACTATTACTATTATTATTTCCTTTTCCTAAACTCAATGTTCAAAATTAAAACACAGATTAAAAAAGAAAATCCTTATATATATATATATATATATATATAATTTAAAATTAACATTTAACTAAAAACACATATGTACATATTAGATTGCAAAATCATTATTAAATTTTTAAACACTTATATTTCGCTTCAAAATTCTCAAATAAATCTTTATACCCAAAATATATTAAAGTTATTATAAAACATATATATACACATACATACCTCAAAACATATACTTTATAAACATAGATTGACACTAAAAGTATATAAAACACTTTAAATATATTACGCACATATATATCTATTATAAAGGGGGACAAGGAAGGAAACAGTCAGGGAAATAAGGTGATGGGTGGGCTTCATGTAAAGGAGATTGGAGCGGCCGATGGTCCCTTGGCAGAAGCTAGGGTGGAGGTCGCCAACTGAGTTCGGGTTGGAGAAGCCTTGACTGCGGCTAGGCAGGAGTTTGGCACATAGAGGTGAAGGACGAAGGGAGGGAATTGGATAGGCGGGCTGTAGTGACAAGCAGGAAGAGAAGGTGGCAATAATATGGCATGGCGAGTTGGAGGGATTGCAAGGCAAATGGGCAGGCGGACGTCGGGTGGGAAGGGTTTCGATCATTGGCCGAGGGAGATAATGGGATGGCTGTCTGAGTTTTTGTTTGAGGTGATGTGGCGGCGACTATTGGTGGAGGCTATCACACTGTAGAAGTCGAAGGAAAGCAGATTTGTGTGCTTGGTCGTGGCTCTGAGGAGCAAGAGGCCGATGTGGCTTCAGAGCAGTGGGACGGAATGGTCCAAACTGTCGGGGAAGTTTGGCGCGTCTGCTCCCGTGCATTGTAGGGATAGGAAAAGCTGCTGCTTGCGTGGAGCATGGGCGGCTTATAGGAATGAGCAGGCGAGTTATAGGGATGGGTGATGACATGGGCAAGCAGGTGGTGGAGGGGTGATTGGATGAGAGAAGGTTCACAACGAAAGAAACGAAGGTGAAAGATAGGCGTCTATCTCGTCTAACTAAAAACTCGGCTCCTTCTAGATCTCCAGCTAGGCAGACCGGCTCGTTGGAGGCGATCGGAGCTACGGCGGAGTCCGAGCATCGGCTTGAGGTTGCGCATCAGGCTCGGCGATCTCGTCGCAGATCGAGAGGAGCACCGACCATTCTTCGCACTATCCGTACTCGCTCTATAGCGGCGACTGAGCAGATCGATCGATCGATCGGCTCTATCCTCTTTGTATAGTTCCTGAGTTGCGTTTGTTCTGCTTTTCTTGTCTTGAGTTCTTCCTTCCGTTGTTCCTGCTTTCATGTTGAACCTTCTCTTCTGGAATATTCGTGGTATTGGCAATGAAGCTTCTTCTGCTAGGCTTAAGCGTATTGTCCGTAAGCATTCTATTTGCTTGGTGGCTCTTTTTGAACCTTTCATGGGCCCTGGAGCGGCTATCAAGGAGGTTCTTTCGATTGGTTTTGGAGGTGCTTTGGCTAATGTGTCGGGGAAGATTTAGATCCTTTGGTCCAAAGACTGTGTTGTTCATCCTGTTTTCGACTCTCCCCAACTTTACTCTGTTTTGTGCTCCTCCCCCCTTTTCCCTCATCCGTTCCTTCTTTCGGCGGTGTACGTGAAGTGTGATCGGTGAGAGAGATTACCTCTCTGGGATGACATTCTGTCTCTAGCGGATTTGGTATTTGCGTTCTCTATGGTAGGTGGGGATTTCAATGTTGTCGCTAGTCAGGCCGAAAAAATTGGGGGGTTGGCCGTCGATCGACAATCGGTTTCTGACTTCAATTCCTTCATTGTGAGTTTCGGTTTAACATAAATCCCTTTCGTGGGTTCTGCTTATACTTGGTCTAACAACCAGGAAGGGCCGCACCGGATTCTTTCCCGCCTGGATAGAATTTTTGGCTCTGCTGAATGGTTTAATCTTCCTTTCTCTTTTTCTACTTCTCATCTTCATCGATCTTGCTCTGATCATGTGCCTCTGGTGTTGCGCTGTTCCTCTCGTTCTTCGTCGGGGCCTTCTTCTTTTCGTTTTCTAAGTATGTGGAGCTCTCACCATGATTTTCTCCGGGTTGTGGAGGAATCGTGGATAGTTCCTATTGTTGCTGCTCCCATGGGGTCTTTCTTTCAAAACTGAAACGTCTTAAGGCTTGTCTAAAGACGTGGAATATTCATGTTTTCAGGAACATTTTCGACCGTGTTCATGCGGCAGAAGAGTCTCTGATCGTTGCCGAATCTGAATACGACGTGACTCCTTCGGCTGAGAACAGGGCTAATTGGGCTTGTGCCCTATTGGCTTTCTCCTCGGAACTTCGTATTGAAAACTCATATCTTCGCCAACTGGCAAGGGTCAAATGGGTTGTTGAAGGTGATGCGAATTCCAAATTTTTCCATTCGTCCATTCGCAAGAAAGCCAACTTGCTTTCTATTCGCGAGATTTTGAGACCGGATCTCTCTGTGGCTTCAACTCCTTCTGAAGTTAGAGAGGTCATTGTATCTCACTTCCAGTCCTACCTGGGTTCTCCCTCCGTGTCTGACCCGGATCTGGACCTCCTTTCCTTCATTCCTCGGCTGGTCCCTTCGGAGGAAAGTGCGGCTTTAGCTTATCCGCCTTCGTCGGATGAGATTCGTGATTGCGTCTTTGCTCTTAGCAAGGATAGTGCCTGTGGACCGGATGGTTTCAACGGTTCCTTCTATCGGCGTGCTTGGTCTATCATTCAATCAGACTTCTGTCTGGCTATTCAGCAGTTCTTTTCTGGTTGCATTCTTCCAATTAGCTGGTCATCCACTAATTTGGTTCTCATTCCCAAGAGTGATAATCCTCGGTCTTGCGTGGATTATCGTCCGATCAGCCTCTGTAATTTCTCTAACAAAGTGATTTCTAAGGTATTGGCCAAGCGTTTGGCTCCATACCTGGATCGCATTATTTCCTCCTCTCAGGCCGGCTTTGTTAAAGGACGTTTGATCACTGATAACGTCCTTTTAGCTCAGGACCTGATTTCCCAGATTGACAAGAAAGTCAGAGGTTCTAATATTGTTTTTAAACTTGATATGGAAAAGGCCTACGATCGTATGTCGTGGTTTTTCGTCATCAAGGTTCTTCGTGCCTTCGGGTTTCCTGAAACCCTGATCGATTTGGTGTGGAGGCTCATTTCCAACTGTTGGTTCTCTGTTTTCATTAACGGATCGGCTAATGGTTTTTTCAAGGCAGGTAGAGGGCTTCGGCAAGGTGGTCCTCTTTCCCCTTCTCTTTTTGTGATAGAGGCTGAGGCTTTCATTCGAGGGATCCATGTCTTAACGATGTATGGCCAAATTCATCGTTTCGGACTTCCCAGTGGGTGTCCTCTCGTCTCTTCCCTTTCCTTTGCGGATGACATTGTCATTATCTCCAATGGGAATCGAACTTCGGTTCGGCGGCTCATTCGGTTCATCCACCTTTACGAAAGGTGTTCGGGTCAACTGGTCAACTCTTCAAAGAGTTGTTTCGTCCATTCGAAGGACATGAAGCCTGAAAGGGTCTCCTGGGTAGAATCGTTTACCGGCTTCAGGGTAACGTCTCTTCCTCTTCCTTATTTGGGTATTGCCCTCTACAGAGGTAGGAAACTTAACGCCCTGTTCGACCCTCTGACCGACAAAGTTAGGGGTAAGATCATCCGTTGGAATGCGTCGCTTCTGTCCCTTGCAGGTAGATTGGTCCTCATCAAATCTGTTTTAGGCTCTTTGGGCACTCATGTTTTCACCGCTATGACCCCTACTTCTTCTTTTTTTCGGTCGTTCCAATCTCTGGCCTCCTCCTTCTTTTGGGGTTCGAAGGTCGACAATCACCGCCATCACTGGGTATCCTGGGATGTTATCTGTCGTCCTAAGATTGAGGGTGGGCTTGGCTTGCGAAATCCGAAGGACATTTGTTCGGCTTTCTCTTGCAAGTTGTGGTACAAGTTTGGTTCTAACGATTCGCTTTGGGCTTCGTTCCTACACGCCAAATACCAGAGGTTGGCCTCTGGTGGCTTCACCGGATCTCCATCATTCGCTAGTGAGACTTGGAAGCATATGCAAACGGTCAAGTTGTTCTCTGATTCTCATGGAGGCCAATCCGGATGGGACGGTGGCCCGTTTTCTATTCGTAAGGTCTGGCTCTCTTCTCGTTCTCCCGCCCTCGCTTTCCCCATCTTTTCTCTCGTTTGGGATGCTAGAATCCCCCCTAAAGTGTCTCTTTTCATGTGGAGAACCCTTCATAATGGTTTGCCAGTTGATGCGAACCTTCAGAGGATTGGTATCTGTTTTGTTTCTCGTTGCAGATGTTGCGGCAGCGGTGAAACAGAAACGGTGGACCATTTGCTTTTTTCAGGCTGTATCGCCAGAGCCTGCTGGAACTACTTCAGAAATTTGATGGGTATTCGTGGTTGCGTTTCCTCGTCGAATGACCGTCTAGGTTCCTGGTGGATCGGTAGAAGTGGTAAATCTCTTCGTTCTATCACCTGTCGATTGATTCCTTGTCTGATTTGCTGGCACATCTGGTGTGCGAGGAATAAGGCTATTTTTGAGGAGACGCCAATGGATCCTTTTTCCATTATTCGGCGGGTTAGAAATGATGTTTTCTTGGCGTTTCGAGGTAGACCTTTCAGAGGATCAGTCAACTCTCGTTTTGGTCTCCTTGCGGCCCTGCTTTCAATTTTCTGCTCTCAGCCTTCCGTTAGAACGGGAATTGGTTGATCTCCGGTCTCGAGACTTGTGCCTCCTGCTTGCAGGTCATCTTGTTCCCTTTTCCCTCATCCCCCCCCCCTCATTTTTTTCCTGTATTTCGTTTTCTCCTGGCTTTTGATTTCAGGCTCAGGTATGGTGGTTGGGTTGGAGCTCTTCTTTCTGCTTTAGGGTGTTGCTTGGCAGAAGGACATTTGGATCTTTCTCTTGGATTCCGCTTTTGTTGTTCTTTGGTTGTTGGGTGCTTTGATGGGATTTTTCATGTGATCTAGTCTCTATCTAGCTGTTGTTGTGCATGGTTGTCTTACGACATTGGCATCGGGTGGTGGCATTGCCGGAGCTCGATGACGATGTTTGATGGGCGGTGGTTTATCCGGAGCTCATCGTCGGTTTTCCTTGCCAGCTTCCTTCTTCCGTCGCCGTTCTGCCTAGCCTACTTCTGGTGGTTTGGTCTTTTGCTCTTCATTTGTATATTTTGTATGATTTTTGATTGGTGTAATTGTTCTGCTTTGCTTTTGGGTCACCTGTCAGGCTTGTTGACAGCTTTTTGGTGATGGTTAATAAAATTTATTTGATTGGAAAAAAAAAATTGAGAAGTCTTGTGCGCTCTATTGAATTGTAACTCACCGATTACAATTAAAAAAAAAGAAGGAATCCATGCAAGCTACAGGTAATATAACTTTATATTATATTTATTTTTTCAGAACAAAGAAGATGAATTACGAGCAGACACGGGCAACATATACCCAAAATAAGGAATGGAAAAGGTCACATGTTGCTTTGGGTAAAATAATTAAAGCTAGTGTTGTTAGGATTACACGGCAGAGATTTGAAAAGGCAAAGGAAATAAAATTTCAAGTACGGCACCGATACGACAAACTGTTTAGTTGTTTTTGCCATGTACCGGATAATGAATTACAGGGATAAATATACTACGGAGATCAGTATGACAAGACGAACAAAAAGGTACACAGATATCGACGATACGATCATCCTATCAGTAGTCAATATTCGCTGTCAAAATGCTGCTAAACCGTCGAAAATAATATAAACGGAGATAGAGCAATCCAACTTTGGCGTAATAAAATATGACGTCTCACTCAGATGATAGTTTACATTTTTATTATACATAAATATTCAGATTTCGAAAATATTTTATATATTTTATTTTCATCAATTTAACTGATTTTAAATTGAGATTGAAAATTACACAACAAAACTAACTTTTATATTTTCCGATGAAAATCTAACATCTGCTACATTTAAATAGACGCATTCCAAATGTCAAATTTTCATTGTTAAATTTAATTATTTTATATTTAAGAAAAATTCAGTTAATTACGTTATTTGTGCCGCTAAAATATCTGGTTGTTACATGAACCGCTATAAAAACCTCTTGTCTCTTTTACTTTATCTACAAGTTTTTACTTTTTGTCTCTATTATATTTGCCTTGGTAAATAGGGTTGGTGCTTTCACACTCAATATAGAGTGTTGATCCACTTTTTGAGTTAACATTTTGGTGCTTTCATTAGGAGCTAAAATCAAGCTTAGACCTAGCTATCTACTTTTGTTCAGATCTGTCCAGAAGTTAGGTCTTTAATCTCTGTTCAAAAGATCTGCTGCAAAGAATCAATGGCTCGGGAAGAAAGAGAATTGCATCTGGAAGATCTATAGGGGCAGTAATAACCGGAGAAGAGATGAATGATCAACAAATTGAAGTAAATGGCGCCAACGCGGGAGATCAGGTGCCATGATCCTCTAATCAACGCAAAGTTGTTACGAGAGATTAATTGAATAAAACAGTTGATGAAATCAATCAGAAAATGGAAAGCAGTCAGAGAGCTCTTATGGATAAACTTAACGCCCTCTTGACCGTACAATCACATCCTGCTCCAAGAACTATGGCAGAACCCGTGGTTGCCATAGAACAAGAAAATTATTTCGTTCCTAGCCTAAACAGAAGAAATAGGATGTAGCCGCAAAAAGAAGTGATGGCTGGAGCCGTGGGAATCAATGTAGAAGGAAACACAAACACTCCACTGACCGCAAGGTAAACATCTATGAACTTGAACCTAGGATCGAAAACCCCATAAGAGGATATAGCCATGAACCTCTTGAGTAATTTAACGATGGCAAGTTGGAAGGAAATGCTAATGCATTCGATAACGCCAGGAGTGTCCAAACTTCCCTAATCAGGCCAACCATAAGCCAACGGAACCATGAGAGAGTGGCTTTTCCAAAGACAGGAGAGCCTAGGCTTCAGCATATACACCAAGATCGTTTGCAAAGCCAAGCACTCGGTGTAGTGACTGATAGATGACCCTCGGACTACTGGAAATCTGAGGCATATATTGTAGATATGGTCAAGCAACCAACGGATGAGAATAAAACTAGAAGAGATGATGAGTGGAGATGCATGCCACGAACTCAACATTGATCCCAGGTTTACGCCGGTAAAATAGAAATGACGTAGCCTAGGCCTCGAGCTATCCAATGCATTGAGTGAAGAAGTAGACAAGATGATGGCCAATGGCTTTATCCGGGATGCCACCTACCTCGAATGGGTATCTAACCCGATTTTGGTCAGGAAGTCTAATGGAAATGGAAAACTTGCATCGAATACTCAGACTTAAACAAGGCATGCTTGAAAGATAGTTTTCCACTGCCCAAAATTGACTAGCTTATGGACGGGACGATTGGACATGAACTGCTATCATTTATGGACGCATACTCGGGATACAACTAGATCCTGATGCACAAACCTGACCAGGAAAACACCAGCTTCGTCACCGATCTAGGACTGCAGTGTAATGTCGTTCGGTTTAAAGAATGTTGGGGCAACCTACTAACAATAATAAAATGCCATGTTCAAGCGTTAGATCGAAAAAATCATTGAGGTCTATGTGGATGACATGTTGGTTAAATCGTGAATAGCTGCCAATCACTTATAATCTCACCAAAATGTCTAAAATACTCTGAAAATATGAAATGAAACTCAATCCATTCAAATGTCACTTCGGGGTAGCCTTTGGAAAGTTCTTGGGATTTGTAGTGAGCGCCAGAGGCATTAAAGCAAATCCAGAGCAAATAACTGCCTTATGAGAAGTCCAAGCCCCAAGAACGAGAAGGAGTTTCAAAGCTTTAATGGGAAAGTTGCAGTGCTAAGACGGTCCATCTTGAAATCCACCAACAAATGTATGCCATTCTTTGATGCATTAAAGAAAGGAAAGAAGAACTTCAAATGGAATGAAGCTTGCCAAATCGCATTTGAAGAGTTACTGCGACATATGGAAACTCCGCCAATCCTATCAAAGCCAATAGATGGGAAGGACTTGTTCATCTACTTATCAGTCTCACCTCACGCGTTGAGTGCTACTCTTGTGCGTGAAGAATCTAGAATTCAACGACCCATATGCTACATTAGCAAGCGGTTCACTGGAGCCGTGAAAAATTATCCGAAACTGAAAAAGCTAGCATATTGCCTCTTGATCGCGTCCAAGAAGTTACAGCCGTATTTCCAAGCACACCCGATCAAATTATTGACCGATCAACCCTTAAAGAAAGTATTGTACCGCATCGAGACTTCCGGGTGGCTCCTCAACTGGAATATCGAATTGAGCCAATATGAAATCACTTACCATCCAAGAAGGGCGATCAATAGGAAAGGATTGGCAGATTTCATCGTCGAATTTATCGTATATGACGACGAAAAAATACCACTAGAAGTAGAAACACAATGGAAACACTTCGTCGACGGCATGTCTAATAACCTCTACATAGGGGTAGGGGTAGGGGTAGTTCTTGAAACCCCCGAAGGATGAGCAATTTGCTATGCCCTACGTTTGGAATTCCCTATAACAAATAATGAAGTGGAATATGAAGCGTTGATAGCAGGACTGAAAGTCGTGAAGGAAAACAAAATAAAATCCATTCATATCTACAGCAATCTTAACTAGTCATCTAACAGGTGAAAGGTGAATACCAGGTTCAAGGGGAGAACCTTGCCCCATATCTATCTAAAGTGCAAGAGTTGCTAAACGACATTGAACAATACACCATAACTTACATACCAAGGGATAAAAACGTGAAGGCTGACTACTTAGCTAAACTGGCCAGCTCTGGAGAAGCTCAATCGTTAGGACTACTCCAGTTGAGACCCTGATCACTCCAAGTATAAGAAAAATGGATATCAACTGGATTTTTGAAATCACCGTTGAACCAGAAACATGGATGACGCTAATCAAATCCTACTTGTGTAATGACCCTAATTTTGATTAACATTATTTAGGACATTTAATTAGTTAAATAAAATAAAATAATGTAAATGGTTAAGGGAATTGTGATTTGAATAATAAAAAGGGTTACCGTGCAAAATTAAACAATGAATAAGAGAGAATTAAAATGAAATAGTTAGGGTAATAGATAAGGAAAAATAAGAATAATTAATATTTTTATACCCTAAACCCTCATACCACTTTCATTTTACATGTTCATAAACTAAAATTATCCAAGAGAGGTTGGCCCTATTAGGAGGAACCTGAAGGAAGATAAGCAAGAATCTAAAGAAGGAAGCATAATCAATCTAATTCAAGAAGAAAATCTCCAGCTCCTTAATCACAAGCTAAAGGTGAATAATTGGTTACATCTTACATTTTCTTATTTTTGGTTATGGTTGAGATCCAAAATTATTTTGCAAATGATTTGCCATATTTCGATTGTTTAAATAGAGATATATGCTTGTTGATGATTTATGCTATTACATATTATATTTAAGGTTTAACTTGGAAAACCAATCAAATGACATCCAAATGCCTTGCGATTTTGATATAACGTCAGAAATATTATTTTAGGATTGGGTTTCAAGTTTCATAATTTCTGAACTAATGTTCATTTATTATGAATTTTCTAGTGAAGAAAATGGTTAATGTTGATTGGGTTTAAAATTAATTAGGTTATTTTATATTGGCTTTAGGTCATAAATTTATATATGTTGGAAAACATACTAAAAATTATGGGAATTTTAGGAGAAATTTTCTAAGAGTTTTAATAAATATATAAAATTATTTAAGCTATGGAACTTAAATGTATTATATGTTTATAAAAGGAGAAGGGGCAATTTGTAAATGTTGTAAATTATTAATCCCTAAATTTGGCAGCATTTTTAGAAAAGATTTTGAAAAAGATTTGGCAACCAATCATATATTGACAAACAAAGCAGGTTAGTTGACAAGAAATTGCTTTTTAAAGATAAAAATCGATTTTATAAGGTTTTTGCTATTTTACCACTTTCATCGGCCACCTTTCGACCATATACTTCTGCTTTCACCTTAGTCGAAACCGATACATAGGGTATCAAGGACTTGATACATAGTGGATTGGAGATATACGAAAGGTATAGAGTCGAAACAGGGCTTTCAAAGGGTCGATACCTTATTTTGCTTTCAAAAGGAAATGTCGCTTGCTATGCTTTCATAAAGAATGCTTTCTAATGAGGTAGCTTTCGACTTGGTCAAGTGTTTTAAAGAAAAGAGCTTTTGAAAGAGATTGCCGCCTTTTTTAAGAAAATACTTGAGAAGAGGTCGAAACCCTTGCTGCCGCATTCTACCTTATGAAGCAAAGCCTTCGAAAAGGTTCTTTCGCTTTAAACCCTAAGCCGCTTCTTCAATGCATTCGAAGGGATTGGTTTTGACACCATCCACTTCTTTTACGTAGGAAATTGCTTTCGAAAGAGTTACTTTAGACGCAGTTCTTGTAAGACCCTTTTGATTTTGAAAGTTAAACCCAAAGGTTTCGAAAGGAATGGTTTTAAATGGCATGTTTTCAATTGAACCAAAATGCTTTTGAAAATTTTGATTTATGTAAAGGATTTAATGCTTTCGAAAGGTATATGATAAAGGTTTTGAAGGAGTGGTTCTCTAATGTTTCCGAAAGGTTTACCTTATTGTTTAAATGGAGGGTTTCTAATATTTTCCAAAGCCATATTTAAAGTGTTTTAAAAGGAGGAAGTGTAAGATTTTATAAAAAATTTAGAAGGATGTATTCAATCTTTTTCGAAAGGTCAATTGTAAACGGTTTCGAAAGGTATGTTTTGGCCTTTTGGCCTAAGATTATAAAATAAAGTAGTTTACTTGAATCGAAAGGGACACTTTCAAAGGTTTAGAAAGGGGTACTTTTAATGGTTTCAAAAGAGATTGTTTAAAGGTTTTAAACAAAAAGTTTCAAATATTTTCGTCAACAATATTTTGTGTAAAGTATATAAAACATGGCAAAGTGATTTGAGTAAAGCATAGAGTATATTTTACTTGTTTAAGTATGATTAATAGAGATAAATCAGTTTGAAGGAAATTTTTCAAGGAAAATTTTATGGGGTAGTTGACTCTAAGTAAATGACTCGAATATTAGAATACTAGATGAGACTGGTATGGGGTTGCCCCTATACTTTAGCTAATAGCCCCTCACTAATATAAGTCCAAAATTCTAGTGTGTAGGACTTTGTCACAAGTAGGACTAAAATGATGTTACACAGAGAAGGGAATATACAAAAGGGGCATTTCACTAAAAGGACAAACTTTGCATTCCAATTAGTTTCTAAGACACACATCCACAAAAATTAATTTCAAGGCCAAAGTCAGCAGAATAATTACTTTTAAGGACAAAGTCAACAGTCCAATTACTTTCAATGACATAATTTCATAGATTTTTAGGCCTTTGAAACTAATTATTTTGCATTTTGTCCTTAAAAGTAATTATTTCAGTTATGTGTCCTAGAAACTAATTGCACGTGCTAAAGAGGCCCTTGTGTCTAATTTCCACTATACAAAATATAGATTGGTTATTAGTGAGCCCACAAAAACATTAGAATCAGTTGACCCTTGAGGAGACAGATCATCCAGGAGTGTGTCTAACAGAAGTTAGATTATTTTTTTACTCTATCTGGTAGGCCCGATTCAGCCAAAGGTTAGTAATTAGCCAAACAAAACAATACTATTTAGAAAGATAGTCCATTTATTGCCTTATTTGCATGCATACATGATATTGTTATTATTGCTTTAACCAGTTTGGTTGCAGGATTTTAATTTACAAAAGATATGTTTTAAAAAGGGATATTAGTGAGGGAAAACCCATTCAGCCAAGCGGGGTGCTCTCACTTAATATCAATAAACCAATATTTTATAGTAGGTGGACGAATAAAGCTTCCAAAGACGTGCAGGAGGCATGGATAACTATTTAGGAGTTGTTATTTTTATTTCCGTTGTGATATATTAAGACGGTTATGTCTATTTAGTACTCTGATCATCCAAGGGAGCATTTTCATATGTCGCTCTTGGCATATTTTGTAATAATTATATTTGATCAAAACCTAGGAATGTTTGGGATTATATAATGGAATATGAAACATGTTTACAAAATGTAATCGGTAAAGTTGCAGTTTTTGGAATCTATGATGTTTTCGTATTTATGTGCTTCTGATATTATGGATACCATTAACATTACCGTATTTTGTCATCCGAAGTTAATACTATAGTTGGTTGTAGCATCTGTAGTGCTTAACTTTGAACCTCAAGATAGTGCATGTTACAACTTGGTATCAGAGCATTGGTTTATGAAAAACTTTAAAATTAAAATGATTTCATAATCATAAGGAATTAGAGAAAAGATTGGGGTATGGGATAATGCGATAGTAACGTACTTGTGTTTGCTATGTATAAGTATATGCTTTATCTCTATTCTCCAATCTCTATTAGGTTACTCTTCTATATCTTACAAAGGTTTGAATGCAGATATGGATGCTAGAAGTGGAAGAGTTAACATTGGTGGGGGAAGCACCATAACTAATGGAAATACCAGACCAAATACCAGGAGGAACCCAGGTCAGGCATAAGTTGCAAATGTGGGTGCTGGAGTCCCGCAAGTCGACATGGGAACAATGTAACAGTTCTTTGTAATCATGATGCAAGTGGGAGTTGCTGTAGGAGTAGTTGGAAGAAATGCTGAAGGAGGAACTTAAGAAGCTCCAGTGATGAATAACTTTTCCATTTTGAATATAGATTATACTCGGCTAGGAGGAAAGTCGTTTATTGGTACTAAAGATGCAATCGAAGTGGAGAATTGCTTATTCATTGTGAGAGGATTTTCGCTGATTTTGGGCTTAACGATGAGCATAAAAGGAGACTTACCTCTAGAGAGCTACAAGGGGCAGCACTGTATTGGTGGAACAGTGTTACTTTTGGAATCAATGAGGAGATTATGACTTGGGCTGAGTTCAAGAGAAGGTTCGAACAAAGATTTATGTCAGAGATTGCTAAGTCCACTCTGCTCAGGAAATTTGCTGAGTTGGAATAGGGGGATATGATTGTACTTGAGTGTGCAACTATATTTGAGGAGCTAGCGAGATATGGCTACGCTACACTTGATGATGTGATTAAGAGGAATGAGAAGTTCATTCGTGGGTTAAAGCTTGAGCTTGCTAAGGCCACATTACCGCATATTAGGGATTCATGTGATGTTGTTGTAGAGATGGCCTTGAGGCATGAAGAGATGCTTGCTTTTCTTGAAAGAGATAAGGCAAAGGAAGCTCAAGGAGGGCAGAGTTAGAAAAGGAAATTTTTCCACAAGAAAGGGGCTTAGAAAGGTGGAGCGCTAAGAAAGGAAAGGCGAAGGTTGTCTGCTATAAACGTGATAGGAAAGGGCATTTTGCAAATGAATGTTGCTCAGGAGATGGAAAGAATATTAGATGCTTCAACTGCAATCAAATTGTACATTAAGAACCAGTGCAAGGAGCCAGCCAAGCATGGACATGGCAAAGTGTTTTCATTAGAGCCAGCTACCTCGAGGCCAACAATAGAGGAAAAGGGAAAAGTTGTGTTGGAAGGTACGTTTATGATTAATGGTATGTCAGTTAGCATTCTATTTGATACCGGTGCATCACATTCTTTTATATCTCGTTATATGGTAGATAGGCTTAATCTAGAACCCTCATACCCAGTTAATTCCTTAAGGGTTGCAAATCCGATAGGAGGTTATGCGACTCTTGGGATGAGATGTGACCACCTAGAGTAGGTCATATGTTTTCTTGCAGTTTGCATGTATTCAATTTCATAGGGTTTAGAATTATTTTGGGTATGGATTGTTTAAGTAAACACAATGCTAGGATATTTTTCCATGATAGGAAGATAACACTTAGAACTCTGGCTGTAGTGATCGGATTATTTACTTTGTAGAAAACCCTAGTTTTGAGGTTAATGCTTTGTTGGGTACTGTAGGGGTAGAAGACGAGTTGAATCGAGTTTTCGTTGTAAGAGAATTTGTAGATGTCTTTGAACCTATAGTAGGATTATCGCTGAAATGAGCTATTGATTTTCGAATAGATTTGGTACCAGGAGCAGAACCGGTGAGTAGACTGCCAAGCAGAATGACACCTACCGAGATGAAGGAGCTCAAGATGCAATTGTGGATTTGGAAGGCAATAATTTTATCAAACCAAGCAGTTCACCTTAGGGAGCAGCCGATGTTTGCTAAGAAATCAGATGGATTATTAGGATTATGTATCGATTATCGTAAATTGAATGAGAAGACAATAAAGAATCGATATCCGTTACCTAGAATTGATGATTTGTTCAGATAGTTGAGTGGAGCCAAAGTATTTACCCAATTGGATTTAGCAACAGGTTCCATCAGCTTAGATTGGAAGAGGATAGTATTCCTTTAATGTTGTTTAGAACTAGATATGGATCATACGAATGGTTAGTAATGTCGTTCGGATTAACTAACGTGCCAACATTCTTTGTAGGTTTGATGAACGGAATTTTACGAGAGCACTTGGATAGGTTCGTGTTGGTTTTTATAGATGATATATTGATATACTCTAAATATGAAAGAGAACATGAAGTTCATCTTATATTGATGCTTGAGACATTGAGGCAGCATCGGCTAAAGGTGAAGTTTTCGAGGTGTCATTTTTAAAAGAAGGAAGTGAGTTTTCTTGATCATGTAGTCTCAGAGGAAGGGTTTTATCTAGATCTGACTAAGGTTAAGACAATGAATAATTGGAAGAGACCTAAGATAGTGACTGAGATAAAGTGTTTTCTTGGATCAGCTGGTATTATCGAAGATTCATTAAAGATTTCTCACGGATAGCAGCATCGATGACCAAGCTAACGTGAAAGAATGTGAAGTTTGTCTGGATCGATAAGCGTGAGGTAGCATTCCAAAAGTTGAAAAGCTTATTGACTAATGCACCTTTGTTGGTTGTTCCAGAGGGGAACAGGACATAGTGCTATACACGGATGCATATGGAATAGGATTAGGAGCTGTGTTAATGCAGAGAGGTAAAGTGTTTGCCTATGCATCTCGACAGTTTAAACCGCATGAGGTTAGTTACCCAACTCACAATTTCTAATTAGCTGCAGTAATTTTTGCATTGAATGTGTCGAGAAATTACCTTATGGAGAGAGGTTTGAATTGTATATGTATCACAAGTCGTTGAAGTATTTATTCACTTGGAAGGAGTTGAATATGAGATAGCAGAGGTGGTTAGAGTTTTTAGCCGCTTTTGATATTGGTATTGAGTACACACCAGGGAAAGTAACAAGGTTGTGGATGCACTTAGCGGGAAGCATTAAAATGCGGCATTGACAATGATAGCTGAGTGAAAAGACTTAGAAGCATTGACTACATGCAGGATATATTGGAGATCTGAAGCAAGATCTAGTAAGGAGAATGCTATGTTGTCATGTTTAGAAGTTCGACTGGTGATGATCAAAAAGATTGCTTGTAAGTAGAAGGATGATCCAGTATTAGCTGAGTGGATCAGGAAGTTAAGGGATGGAATAGATAGCGATGACTTGAAAGATTTCAGTCTTGACCAAAATGGGTGGTTAAGGAAGAAAGGATGACTATATTTTCCAAATGTAGAAAACATTAGGAAGGAAGTTTTGGAAGAATGCCATCGTTCGAAGTTCACTATTCATCTAGGAGGAACTAAGATGTACAAGGATATGAATAGAAGTTTATTCTATGAAGGTATGAAAAGAGATGTGTTTGAACTGTCAACTTGTAAAAGCCGAACATCAGAAACCGAGTGGGTTACTTAACCTTTAGATGTTCCAGTATGGAAATGGGATTCTGTAACATCCCCTATCTGGAGGCCCGAAGCTAAGCGCTACAGATGCTGCAGTCATCTATAGTATTAACTTCTGGTGACCAAATATGGTAATGTTAATGGTATCCATAATATCAGAAGCAGATGATATGAAAAAAATCACAGATTTCATAAAAACAACATTTTTGATTACATTTTACAAAACATGTTTCATATTCTGTTACATAATTCCATAATTGTTTTCCAGGTTCAGATAAAATATAATTATTACAAAATACGCCAAGAGCGACATATGAAGATACCCCCTTAGATGACCAGAGTACTATATAGACATAAATGTCTTAAATACAACACAGCGGAATCAAACAAAATAAAACTACAACTCCTAAATAGCTATCCATCAGCCATCTGCTCATCTACAGAAGCTTATTAGCCAACCTATTAAAATATGAAAATCCTCAACCCTCAGCCTACTCAAATCAATTTTGAGCACCCGATAGTTTAAAGGGAAAACATAAACTTCGAGTTAGACATAAAGACTGGTGTGAATAATACTATACATCTCGGTTATTTGATATTAAGTGAGACCCCCGTCGCTTAGCAGAACAGGTTTCCTCTCACAAATACCCTTTTAAAACATATCTTTTACAAACCTTTATCTTGTAACCAAAACTGGTTAAAACTGTAAAACATTATTATGTAAACATACATATTAGGTAACAAATGAACTATCTATCCGAACACTATAGTTTTGTTTGGCTAACTACAAACCTTTGGCTGACTTGAGCCTACCAGACAATATAAACAAAATAATCTAACACCTATTAGACACTCCTCTTCTGAATGGTCTATCCCTAACTTATCTGTTATATACTCCTCGTTTGGACGATCTGTCCCTAACTTATCTTCTTCTAGGGTCACCTAATCCTAATGGTTTTGCGGGCTCACCAATAACCTATCTGTATAAAAACATATGTTACCTTCTGTGTACAATCAAAATTTTAGTCTTACCTATGACAAAGCCCTACACACTATAAATTTGGACAAAATTAGTTGGAGCTAATAGCTAAGTATAGAGCGCGACCCTATACCAGTCTCATCTGGTATTCTAATATCTGAGTCATTTTACTTAGGGTAGTCATTCTAAAAATTTTCTTGAAAACATTTTCATCTCAAATTGATTAAAAACCTTTAAACTAAACTTAAACAAGGAAAATACATAAACACCAAGCTTTACTCAAAATCACCTTGCCATGTTCTATATACTTTACTCAGATCTTTGTTTATGAAAACATATAAACTTTGAAAGTACCCCTTTCGAATCCATTGAATGTACCCTTTCGAAACCAAGTACAATCTTTCTTTCACCTAAGGTGAAAGGCCAAAACTTTCCTTTCGAAATCATTCAATCTTCCTTTCAAAAACACTTGAAAAACCATTTCGTCGAAAGCTATAAAACTTGTACATCCTATATTTAAACATTTAAACTTTGCCTTTCGAAAACATACGAAAACCTTCCCTTTTAAACCATTCAAAACCATTGGGGAACACCGCTTCAAAACCTTCATTTAAAACCTTTCGAAAGCATCAAAACCTTTGTAAACAACAAGCCTTTCGAAAGCATTGCGTTCAATTCAAAACATGTGGAAACACCTTTCGAAACAATTAAAAATCATCTCTTTCAAAACCATTTGGGTTTTACCATCAACAGAGCAAAAGGGTCACCAAAACCATTTAAGTTGAAAGCACTCTTTTGAAAGAAATTCCTAAGTAAATAAGACATGGTGTCGAAACTAACCTTCTGAAAGCGTTGGAGAAGTGGCTAAGTTTTAAAAACAAAGTATACCTTTCGCAACCATTGACTATAAAAGGTAGAAAAGCGGCAGCTAGGAGTTTCAACCCCATTCGAAAGCATTTACTTAAAAAAAGGCACAACCATTTAGAACCTTTCCTTTAAAACATTTGACTTAGCCGAAAGCAAACCCTTCGAAAGCAAAGCAGGTGTGTTTTCATTTGAAAGCAAAGTAGTGCTTCGACCCCTTCGAAACCTATGGTCTCGACCCAGTACCTTTCACCTTAGCCGAATTCACTATGTACCAAGTTGTTGATACTGTGTGCATTGGTTTCGATGGAATGGAGACGGGAGTACTTGGTCGGAACCCCTGGTGCAGAAAGTAGTGAAACATGAAAAAAGCATGTTTAAACTGATTTTTAGCCTTTTAAAGTAATCTTTTCAACTAACCTGCCTTATATGTCAAAATCTAATTCGTTGCTAATTTTGTTTTCTAAAAGTGCTGCAAATATTTCAGAAATAAAATTTTTAATTTATTTACAAAACACCCCTTCTCCTTTTGTAAATATACAGAACATTTAAGACCCATACCTTAAATAATTTTATATATTCATGAAAACACTTAGGAAAATTCTATAAAAATTACAGAAAATCATTTTTAATATGTTTTCTAACATATACTAATTCCAGACCCAAAATATTAATTAGTCGTAAATAATTAAAAACCCAAATAATCATTTTCTATACTAGAAAATTATTATAAAATCCACATTAATTCAGAAAATTATGAAAATTAAAACCCATCTTTAAAATATCATTTTTTATTTATATCTACAATCGCAAGGCGTTTGGATGTAATTTAATAGGGTTTTCACGTCATATCATTAAATCTATATGAAAAAACATAAATCATCAACAAGCATATATAAACATTTATTGATTCAAAAACATGGCATAATCATGAAAAATACTTCGGATTCATCTTAAAACCAAAATAATAAGAAAAATGAGATGTAATCATTATGCACTTTAGCTTTGAAATTAAGGATTTAAGATTTGATCTTGATTAAGTTGCTTAAGCTTTTCCTCGTGATTTCTTCTCTTTGCTTTTCCTAATGGTGGTCGGCCTTAGTTTATATTTTTGTTTGTGAATTATGAATGAACGTGAGAATGAGGGCTTAAGGGGTTTAGGGTATAAGAATGTATCTCTTCCTATATTGCCCCTTATCTATTTGCCTTAACATTTTAATTCTTTAGTTCATTGTTTACATGGCATGACTATGCTTATTAATCACAAATCTCAATCCCATAATCATCACATTATTTTATTTAATTTAGCTAATTAAACATCCTAAATAATGTTACTAGAAAATATAGGGTGTTACAAATTCTATCTCGATAGATATCATAGACGGGTTGCCAAGATCAAATAGTGGAAATGAAAGCATATGGGTCATAGCTGATATGTTATCCAAGAGTGCCCATTTCATTCAAGTTAAGTCAACCAAAATGTCATCTATATTAGCTAAGTTATTTATAAAGAATATAGTTAGACTTCGTTGAATTCCTAGTAGTATATTAAGTGATAGAGATTCCGTATTCACTAGCGAGTTCTAGAAGAATCTACAGGAAACTTTGGGTACCAAGCTCAAGAGGAGTACCGCTTACTATCCACAGACAGATGGGCAGACGAAGAGGATTAACAAAGTCTTAGAAGATTTGTTACGAGCTTGTGTGCTAGATTTTGAGGGATCATGGGAAGACCATCTACACTTAGTAGAGTTTTCGTATAATAACAATTATCAGGCTAGTATAGAGATGGTACCATTTGAAGCTTTATATGGAAGGCCATGCAAATCTAGCATTTATCGGTTTGAGACCATGGATAGGTTAGTCCTAGGTCCAGAATTAGTTAGGGAAGCCATAGAAAAGATTGAGTTAATTAGAGCTAGAATGAAAGAAGTTCAGTCTAGGCAGAAGAGCTATGCAGATAGAAGATGGAAAGACTTAGAGTACTCTGCTAAAGATCATGTTTTTGTCAAGGTATCACCAATGAAGGGTGTAATTTGATTTGGAAAATCAAGAAAGGTGGCACCGAGATTTGTAGGACTATTTCCTATTGTAGAAAGGATTGAGAAACTCGCATATAGAGTAGAGTTACTGAACAGTTTGGCAGGAGTCCATGATGTTTTTCATATTTCTCATCAAAGGAAGTGTATTCGAGATCCGGAGACCACTATAGTACCAAATATCTTAGTGGACTTGGTAGTAGAACCAAATTTGACTATAGTTAGAAAGCCAGTTCATATAGTCACGGTAAATGAGAAGAGTCTAAGGAACAAGACCGTCAGATTAGTTAAAGTCCAATAGAGCGACGACGAGAGAGACTGTACTTGGAAAACTGAGAGCAGGATTAGAGATGCTTATCCTAACTTATTGCATGGTATGTTTTACCTTTATGATTGATTTTGATGAGTGCCTTATTGAAATTTCAAGGACGAAATTGTTTAAGGAGGGGCGTCTGTAACGAACCCAATTTTGATTAACATTATTTAAGACATTTAAATAGTTAAATAAAATAAATTAATGTAAATGGTTAAGGGATTTGAGATTTGAATAATAAAAAGGGTAGTCGTGCCAAGTTAAACAATGAATAAGAGAGAATTAAAATAAAATAGTTAGGTTAATATATAAGGGCAAAATAGGAATAGGTAATATTCTTATACCCTAAACCCTCATACGTCTTTCATTTTACACGTTCTCAAACTAAAATTAAATCAAGAGAGGCCGACCACCGTTAGGAGGAACCTAAAGTAAGAAAAGCAAGAATCAAAAGAAGGAAGCTTAATCAATCTAATTCAAGAAGCAAATATCAAACTCATTAATCACAAGCTAAAGGTGAATAATAGGTTACATCTTATATTTTCTTATTTTCGATTATGGTTTAGATCTAAAATTATTTTGTAAATGATTTTCCATGTTTTGATTTTGATTGTTTAATAGAGTTATATACTTGTTGATGATTTGTGTTATTTCATATAGATTTTATGATAAGGTTTAACTTGGAAAACCAACCAAATGACATTCAAATGCCTTGCGATTTTGATATAAGGTCAAAAATATTATTTTAGGGTTGGGTTTCAAGTTTCATAATTTTCTAAACTAATATGGATTTATTATGAATTTTCTAGTGAAGAAAATGGTAACTGGTTTTAAAATTAATTACAGTTATTTTATATTGGCTCTAAGTTAGAAATTTGATGTTGGAAAACATATTAAAAATTAATTTATGGGAATTTTTGAAGAATTTTTCTAAGTGTTTTAATAAGTATATAAATTTATTTAAAGTAAGAGACTTAAATGTTTTATATGTTTATAAAAGGAGAAGGGGCAATTTGTAAATGTTTTAAATTATTAATTTCTGAAATTCAGCAGTATTTTTAGAAAAGATTTTGGAAAAATATTGGAAACCAATCATATGTTGACAAATAAAGCAGGTTAGTTTAAATAAAATTTCTTTTTGAAGTTAAAAATCATTTTTATTAGATTTTTGTTGTTTCACCACTTTCGGTAGTCACCATTCGACCATATAATTCTGCCTCCACCTTAGTCGAAACCAATACATAGGGTTCAAGGACCTCGTACATAGTGGATTGGAAATAGGTGAAAGGTATAGAGTCGAAATAGGGCTTTCGAAGGTGTCAAGACCTTGTTTTTCTTTTAAAAGGAAATGTCGCTTGCTTTGCTTTCTTAAAGAATGCTTTCAAATGAGATAGCTTTTGACTTGGTCGAGTGTATTAAAAGAAAAGGGCTTTCGAAAGAGATTGCCTCCTTTGCTTTAAGAAAATGCTCTCGAAAGGGTCAAAACCCCTGCTGCTGCATTATACCTTTCAAAGTAATGCCTTGGAAAAGGTTATTTCACTTTAAACCCTAAGTCGCTTCTCCAATGCTTTCGAAGGGATTGGTTTTAACACCATCCACTTCTTTTACTTAGGAAATTACTTTCGAAAGAGTTGTTTTCGACTTAATTCTTTTAAGACCCTTTTAATTTTGAAAGTTAAACCCAAAGGTTTCGAAAGGAATGGTTTTAAATGGTTTCGAAAGATTGTTCCACATGTTTTCAATTGAACCAAAATGCTTTCGAAAGGTTTGATTTATGTAAATGATTTAATGCTTTCAAAAGGTATATGATAAAGGTTTCGAAGGGGTGGTTCCTTAATGTTTTCGAAAGGTATACCTTATTGTTCAAATAGAGGGTTTCCAATGTTTTCAAAAGGCATATTTAAAGTGTTTTGAAAAGAGGATGTCTGAGGTTTTATAAAGCTTTCGAAATGATACTTTCAATGTTTTCGAAAGATCTATTGTAAATGGTTTCGAAATGTATGTTTTGGCCTTTTGGCCTAAGTGTATAAAGTAAAGTAGTATACTTTTATCGAAAGAGGTAGTTTCAATGGTTTCAGAAGGGGTACTTTGAAAGGTTTCGAAAGAGATTGTTCAAAGGTTTTAAACAAAGATTTTGAAAGTTTTCATCAACAATATTTTGTGTAATATAACATGGCAAAGTGATTTGAGTAAAGCATAGAGTATGCTTTTCTTGTTTAAGTATGATTTATAGGGTTAAATCAATTTGAAGGAAATGTTTTCAAGGAAAATTTAATGGGATGGTCGACCCTAAGTAAATGACTCAGATATATCTGAACACCAGATGGGACTAGTAATGGGGCAGTCGACCCTATATTTTAGCTAGTAGCCCCTAACTAATATAAGTCCAAAATTCTAGCGTGTAAGGCTTTATCACAAGTAAGACTAAAATGATTTTATACACAGAAGGGAATATACATAGTATAGATAGGGTATTGGTGAGGCTGCAAAACCATTAGGATCAGTTGAGCTTAGGTGAAGTAAGTTAGGGACAGACCATCTAAGAGTGTGTCTAACAGAAGTTAGATTACTTGTTTATTTTGTTTGGTAGGCCCGAGTCAACCAAAGGTTAGTAGTTAGCCAAATAACTATATTGTTGGGACAGATAGTCCATTTATTACCCGATTTGTATGCATACATGATACTGTTATTATTGCTTTAACCAGTTTGGTTGCAGGATTTTTATTTACAAAAGATATGTTTTAAAAAGGGATATTAGTGAGGGGAAACCCGTTCCGCTAAGCGGTGTGGTCTCACTTAATACCAGTAAACAAAGATTTATAGTATTATTCACACTAGGCTTTATGCCTGGCTCAAAGTTTATGTTTTCTTCTTAGACTCTCAGGTGCTCAAAATATGATTTGAGTAGGTTGAGAGTTGAGGATTTACAGGTTTTAGTAGGTGGACGAATAAAGCTTCCGAAGACATGCAGAAGGCATGGATAGCTATTTAGGAGTTGTTATTTTTATTTCCATCATGATGTATTAAGACTGTTATGTCTATTCAGTACTCTGATCATCCAAGGGGGCATCTTCTTATGTCTCTCTTGGCATATTTTGTAATAATTATATTTGACCAAAACCCGAGAAACATTTTTGATCATGTAATGAAATAGGAAACATGTTTTTAAAATGTAATCAGAAAAGTTTCTATTTTTGGACTCTGTGATTATATTTCATATTCATATGCTTCTGATATTATATATACCATTAACATTACCGTATTTTGTCACCGTGAGTTAATACTATAGATGACTACTGCATCTGTATCACTTAACTTTGGGCCTCAAGGGGATGTTACAACTTGCTCATAGAAACTCTTCCAGTAGATAGGAACTAGTGGAAAATGCTTTTTCGGAAGGCACCGCGATTTATAATATAGGATGGGACACTCTACTGAAGAGGGTACTCTACCCCCTTTCTCAGATGTGTGACCGATGATGAAGCTTGATGGATCCTGAAAGAAATTCACGAAGGTAACTATGGAGACCATATTGGGGCCAAACCCTTGCAAAGGAAATCCTTCGGCACAGATATTGCTGGTCAACGGTTAACTCGATGTAGTAGATTACGCCAGACGATGCGACTGATGCCAAAGATTCAACAAGATCAAAAGAACTCCTCAATAAAACTAATGCAGATAGTCAGCCCATGGCCGTTCGCAATATAGGGAACTAATCTGATTGGCGTATTGCCAATAGCTAAAGGAGGGGCTAAATATGTTATAGTTTCCGTTGACTATGTCACAAGATGGGTCGTAGCGCAACCGTTAGCCACCATTACCAAAAAGAAAACCATTAGTTTTGTTACTGAAAACATTATTTTCAGGTTGGTGTATCATAGAAAATCATCACTGATAACGGAGCCCAATTCAAAAGCGCCAAGTTCAAAGATGCAAGCGCTTCCAAATCAAGAAGAGCATTTTTGCGGTTTCTCATCCGCAAGCAAATGGACAAGTGGAAGCGATAAACACGATCATCAAGTCCACCATCAAAAAGTGGCTCACTAAGACTAAAGGGAATTAGGTTGATGAACTTCCACTCGTACTATAGGCTTACAGATCAACACACAAAGCCGCAATCGGGGATACCCCACTAACCTTAGCTTATGATTCAGAAGCAATGATCCCTATTGAACTGGAAGTCCCCTCTCACCAAAGGTAGAACTTCAACCAGGGGCAAAATGAGCAGTTCCTACTCGAGTCGCTTGATATGATTGATGAGAAGAGGGAAGAAGCCGAGTTGAGGACTGCTGCTCACCAAAAAAGGTTTGAACATACTTCAACTACAAAGTTCACAACCAAACCTTCAAAGTGGGAGTCCTCGTCCTCAAATGAATCTATCCTATACTGGGAACCTTTGGAGAAAACTAGAAGGGCCGTATGTAATCAGTCAAAAGCTAGGGGAAAGAACTTTCAAACAGGCAACCGTTAACCGGATTCAAATTCCCCGAGCATGGAACAATGAATTGCTGCGACATTACTTTATCTGAAGCTATCTTGATGTACTTTCTGTTTTTCAACAAATAAGCCATCCTAAAATACCAAGGGCATTGTAAATAGAAAGAACTTGCCCAATTTTTATTAATAAAATTGCTTTGTTTTCTGAACCAATAAAACTATGTTCGTAAAAGTAACTTGTTGAGTCGGCTGGGTCAAATCGGCTCAAACCCATTCAATCGTTGCTTATAATAGTGGAATCAAGCTCAAGTATACCCCACTTACCCGCCGGGTCGATGAAAGCTAACCGACTCAAAATGTTGGATCAATGGAACCCAATCCCCGCCTTCTAAGAACGAGTGTTGTTCCGGCAGCACCGGGATGGCCCAAATCAAAGCCGCGCATTACCTTTTGAGCCGTGGAATCACACTTTCGAAGCATAAACTCCTCACATTGCCCGAAGATTGGTAACGTCAAGAAGTTCAGAACCGTTCCAGGTTGACGGGTCATATCGATCCCAAAAGCCGCGCATTTCATAAGCCGCACATACTCTTAAGTACCGGTATTGGCTCGACGATACTGGGGAAGTCGTCATTGCAAGAATAAAAATAATTAACCCACTCCCACTATCGGAAGAAATGAGTATGAATCCAGCAATGTCAAACTACTACGAGTTAGCAGAAAATTCTAATCATTAACTAACAATAAATCTAAAATCAAGCCTTACAAATCATAAGTTCTCGAAGATATGAACCACAAAATAGGTCCAATTACAGACATCCAAAAATCACTTGCATCAGCTGGTTATTTGTCAGGTGTTCGAAGTAAGCAGCCCCGTGAATTGGGGTGCACATAGGGGCACACACCGATACCCAAATAAAAATACTCAAAAACAAAAACACTTCTTGGTTTTGTTACTCGAAACAAAGAATTTTGGCGGTAATCATAGGAGTAGATAAAATAAAGTAGTAGTAGAAGAAATTGACACATGAAACACAGATAAGTAGATAGGTAAAGTTACAATCAAAATGTCAGCATTATATTACTTATTACGTTTTTTGTACAAAGTCAAAATGTAGGGGCCGTACCCACACAATATCGACCGACATAAAGAATAAATAAAGAGCTTTAGAAACGAGAAATAGGCCTAAATAATGCGTATGTAAGTAAATGTGACCCTAGTGAAATGTATACTATGTATTGGGGGGCCTAAAAGGACGTTCACAAATCAGATCAAGAAGCTATTGTAGTAGAAATCAAGCCGAATCCGGGCACAATATGACCCGGGCGAAGAGACGTCATTTCGAATCCAAAATCTCCCCCTATAAGTTTGTCGATATCCATGTAAACGTTTCTCAAATCCTTAAAGTCTAGACCACTATCTTTAATTGGGGAATCCTAATGTCGCTCGGCTACTGGGGGAGCATCTTTATTATGGATCTCTTGGGGAGGCGAGTCTAAGAAATAGGATTCATGCCTAGAGCCTCATCACACGATTTGGAGTCTCCATCACCGGAGCCTGCATCAAATCATCATCACTAGAGGAGGAATCATGACTACTGCTACTCTCAACTTCAACCTCCTCCTTTTCTGTCGCCACCATAAGTTTATTGTCTTGCTACTTGAAATCTTCTTTCTCTTCCTATGGAATTGGAGGCATTCTGGCCGGACAGCTGGCTTTAGTCATGACTTCACTTCCCTCATGAGTTTCTTCAGTTGACACACCAGACAAGCCTTTCTTTTCTTGAAAAATACCCTCTTCAGAGCCACGTAATGAAGAAGTGGAGCGTGTTCGCATTCTAGAATGAGAAGGAGACGGGACTTCAACCACTTCGATGGATCTCCCCAGATGCAGTAATCCATATTGGAGAAAATCTTCGTCCGTTAGCAAAAAATTAACCATCTCTCCCTGACATCCATGACCTTCAAGTAATGGAAAATCTGGTCCAGTGATAGGTCTTTATTCAGCCTCGAAATGACTGCAAGAAGTACTTGACCTACCAAAAATCCCATAGTGACATATCGAAACTCAATAAATAAAAGAGAGAACTTACCCCTATTGTCCAAAGGCGGTTAAACCCTGTGGGACATCTAATGAAGAAGTGCTGAGTTTTGAATTGAGACGAATTGCTTTGAAGCTGCATCATGACCTTGCGATTCCTCTGGGCCTCGATGAGGACAAGGGATAGGCACTCGTCTCTCCTCCTAAATGGGAGAAAATATCTTATCTCATCAAATCTCGAGGCACGGTTAAATGTCCAGATAAATAAAACATGAAGGCAATTCGTATTGCATATCCGTTAGGATGAATTTTGGAAGGTGTAAATTCCCAAGTTCGAAAGAGTTTCTTTCACGAATTCATTGAAGGAAGGAAATGCTCCGTTTGAGCACATGTTCCGGTGACAAGCAGTGTATCCTGGAGGCGGCGCATGGGCAAACTCATTCTTCCCCAGAGGTGCACGTCGTCCTTCAGAATTCCGTGTTGTAAGCAAAGTTATGCAGAACCTTAGCAGAGATGACAGAGGAAGCTCTCTGGTGAATTAAGTGAAATTCTTAAATTCGTACGAGTCTTGTCTACAACTGGGCCAACCGAAACTAGTTAACCGTATTCAGCTCGCGAAGCAAAAGAGGAAGGGGCAATGGATGATGATTCAGCTTTTGAAGGTGCTGGACTTCCTCCGCTGGACTTACAGTGAGAAGATGGATACTTCATTCTATACAACAGAACTTACATCCAACACGGTCAGGTAATTTTAACTTTAACTAAAAATTCCCCTACAATAATTGAATTCCAAAGGAATATAAATTTACACCGACATATCGGATTTCAAGTATATACTAAGGCAACTGTAGTGTGTTGTCTATGTGGGGCAAGCTCGGTGTCATGAACACTATAAACGCTCTATCCCATGTAGATAGTCCGCTCACAATAAAGAATGAAAAGGGCTTTTCACATCACTTTTCAAAATTATTTCTTCTATAGTTACCCGTTAGCGATCAATGATCGATGACTTATCATAGTCCGAAGTGACGCGAAAAGCTCTTCTTAGTTGAGGTACACCACGTGCGCAAAAACGAAACCAATCTGAATTCTCCAAAAGGCAATGACAACATAAGTTGCATGCAAGATGCTCTCCTAAGCCATTATTCCCCTCTGGAAGGATTGAAACCTATTCGCGATACGTCGTGTTGTATCAACAATGTAACTTAGCACAAATAAATTTTGATTTCATGGACAAAGACAACAAAACATGTCAAGCATCAGGGAAAGGCCCAAGTATCATTCCGTGAATAACTCAAGACTCAATTTACTATCTTCTGCTACAAAATCACAATCAACTCAGATTTTCCATGACAATCTTTACCAATACAACCCCGTCGTCGATTTTCTAAATGTATGCCAGAATCAGCATCACCCACCTTGAATCAAGAATCAAAGGGCAAGGATGATTGAAGCTTTGGATAGCAACGATCCAAAGGAAGTAGGTCAATGGCGATCCAAAACAATAGAGTCTTAGGTGATGATGTCTGGCCTAAGGTGACGGTGAACTTTAGAGCGGTCAACAACAAGAAGTTTCCACGGTGGATAGTTAGCGACGGCGATAGAACAAACAGATTTAGGGTTACATGAATTTAGGTCGGGTCGTGATGTAAATGGATCGAGTTATGGTACGAAGGTAGTTGAGATGAAAGTGTAGGATCGATTTCACCCTAGAGGGGGGTGGATAGGGTGATACTATTAATTATAAAAATTATTGCGGAAGTTTATATATAAAAAATTCAACACAGATCACAGAATAATAGCATCATAGATAATAGCATAATAATAAAAGCAAAAATAGAACGACATAGAGTTTACCCAGCTTTGGCAAAACCCTGCCTACGTGCTGCCCCCAAGGTTTCTACTAGAAATTAAGTAGTCACACGCTTACACACGTAAACTCGTGACACCCGCTACTGACTAACCTAACTGTACGCCCAAAACCCTACCACAACTTAGCCACTGAGTTGCGAATTCTCAAACTACGCCACGTAGTTTGTCCCCTAGTCACACGACTAGAAATTACAATGATTTAAAAAGAAACTACAGATTAAAAACAATTTAAAAACAAAAATAAACCCTAATAATAATTTAAGAGCCTAATATAATTCTAAACCCAATATTAAAAATAAAGGCCGGCCCTTTATCCTCTTTTATTTTCTTTGGCCCGTTCCTTTGTGATAATGGCGGCTCTGTTGTTCGTTCCTCTTCCTTCAAAAATTAGGGTTTTCCTGTAATTCAAAGAAGCGTCTTTGAATGCTCGATTGAATAATTGATTCGGCGTTCCTTTTTTGTCAATCGATGGTTTCCTTTTTTGCTTCGACTGCTTCGAATTTGATCGAGTTCGAGATGGCTTCGGTATGTAATTTTTTGCTCTTTTTACTTTCTGATTGAATGCTTGAACTCGATAGTTATTGCTGATGATGATTGTGGGTTATTATATGAGTACGATCTCCTTTATTTGCGTTCGTATATATTTGTTTGAATTTGTCAATTGATTTGCTTGGTCGTTCGATGTTGCTTGGATGTTGATGATCTCTATGACTTTCTCAATTTCGTATAAATTGATACTTGACACTCACGGTTTTGATTTATGACTCGGTCCTACGATTTTGAATCTGTACTGTTCGATCTTTGATCTTCTTGACTTTGGCTTGTTTCTCTGACTTGGTTCATGATGACTCTAGTCATTTGAATTTATTTGACGATGTTGATTTCTTTTGTGACTTCGGCTCTGACTCGTTTAATTTGAAATTCCTGATGATATTGTGTTCATCGTAGAGGCTTTGCTGTATCATGCTTTAATTTGTATAATCTCCACTATCTTTGCAACCAGTTCTTTTAGATCTAGATTTCTTGTTGCTTCCAAACCAACATTATTGTGGAATGAGATAGACTGTTGAAATGGATTTGAATCAATGTTTGGGTATCCTTTGTAAGCCATTGCGGTATAGACCATTCTTTCATCCGGTCATAGCTGATGTCACCTGCAATTCTTTCATCAAAATTATCCTACCAAGAGCCATTACATTATTTGTTCATAATTTCCTCTGAAGTGCCATTGTTGCCTCGTGTTTGAGTTTTGCTTGTATAACTTGGTGCCACTGGTTCTTGATGTTGCTCTATTTTGACGTGCACGGTTCTGGTTTGTTCCTGTAGTCTGATTTTCTGCATTTGTGTTTGACATTGTTGTTATTGTTTAGATTAGCTTGTGGTCTGTTGTATATATGAACTTGGTTCATATGTATGCCGTGCACTGAGCATTGCCTCGAGTCAGTGTGCTCGAGTGTGATCTGTACATTTTTGCCATGCTGTAGCTTGATTGCTCTAGTTCATGTATTCATTGAGATGTTTAGGTTGCATAATGCTTGCTGCCTGGTCATTATTCTATATTGTCACTGCCCTTGTGGTTTCAGACCTGTAGCCTTTGTGTTGACTCTGTTTTTGCTGGAAAAAAAATTGATGTGCACAATTCATTTGTTTCCAACCTGTGTCCTTTGTGCATTTTTGTTATTCCTTTATATGCTATACCAGTTTGGTTTCATTGTGGATAGCATATTGAGCTGGTATCTTTGTTAACCATTCACGTATGTTTGCTTTCAGTCGATGTGCACTGACTTGAGTTGTTACTATGTGTATTCGAGTGTGTGCTGACTGAAGCTCGAGTTGCATTCATTAGCTTGACCCTTGTGACTTATTTGCATTGTTAATGCTATGTTCAAATGTGAACTTCTTTTCTCTGGCATATTAGTCCCTCTGTTGTAGTTTGCAGTATCATGTGGTCTTGTACATTTGGATTTTTGGTCGAGGCTTGTTTTAATTGTCTTGACCATTTTCATGAACTTGCACCTATGTTGAATCCAGCTTATAGTTCGGATTTGACCTTGTGCTGAAAGTTGTGACATCATTTTATTGCACTTGAGTTGAATCCGGTATTTTGGGTTTACCCTGTGCTCACCTGTCCTTGTAAATTTATCAAGTGTATATATCGGTGTGCACGGCCTTGTGGCATATACAGTGATACACTGTGTATGTCACAAGCTGTTCGTGCATGATGAATTGAAAATTAAATGATGACGAACAACCCAAATAACTGAGGCAAATATTATTTTCAAAATTCACATTTTGTTTTATACTGCAAAAATATTTCCTTTTCAATTTTATTGCGTCAATATTTATTTTTACAGATTGCTCAGATGCTGGATTCAATTTGGAGTAAAGTTGAAGATAAAATACGAGTTGAGTGAATGAGTGATGTGTAGTGAGGTCAAATGTAAATGTGAATCGTGATGTAATCAAAGTTGTACTGTAATTGAAATTATATATATATATAAATATATATATATAGTGAGAGCTTGAACTTTGTACTATTCGAAGATTGTAATAAAATACGAGTTGAGTGAATGAGTGATGTGTAGTGAGGTCAAATGTAAATGTGAATCGTGATTTAATCAAAGTTGTACTGTAATTGAAATTATATATATATATAGTGAGAGCTTGAAATTTGTACTATTCAAAGATTGTAATAAATATTTGTTTGAATAAAAATTCTGTTTGAATTCAAATTTTGTGTTATTTATTTTAATATTTATTTAATCTATGAAAAATAAAATAGACATTAACAAATACATTTACACGAATATATACATGTTTATTATCATCAAACAAAAATCATATAATCGCATATTCAACAATCTCCCCCTTTTGATGATAACAAACATATATTTAAGATTTTGAATATGTTAAATGTGTTTGATCATTGATATACTCTAATTGCTCCCCCTACTTTAATGCTTCCTCTCTACACAAAGCTCCCCCTACATACATGCGTTCAAATGAAAATACGCAAATGAGCCTAGATGCAAATGGAAAATATTTGACCTTTACTTGATTTTATTTGACAAAATCTTAACTTTTATCTCCCCCTTTTGTTATCAGCAAAAGAGTAATAGTGTTAGAGAAAATAGAGATAAAATAATCGATACTAATCCAACATTAAAACTCAATTGAATATAAATATTAAATTTCAATTAAAAATCAAACAAAAATCATAAATACTTTGTTAGGTGCATATTCCACTTTTAGAATGATGGGAATGTTATCATCATATAAAACCATCCAGTTGTGTTTATTTGTGGTATATTTATATCAGGAATTTGAATATCTACTAACCATGCATAACCGTTAGGACTTTTAAATGAGATTGGTAGTATTCCAATTTTATTTGAAAAAAATGAATTCAAGTATCTTCTAACCACGCATAACCATGAGGACGTTTAAATGGGATTAGAATCAACTTGTTTATTTTAAAAATCAATTTTGATATGCGTTCCATACATGCATAACCGTGAGGACTTTTAAATGAGCATGGAAGCATATAACAAATTCCAAGTAATTCACCCTTGCATAACCGTGAGGACTTTTAAATGAGAGTGAATTCTTTGGTATTTATTTATTTATTTATTATTATTTTTAAAAGAAATATAAAATGAAAAACGAATGATTCCTGTTTAAAGTACCACATATCGACAAACTATATAGAATTTTGATGAGTGATGGTCGTTAGAAATATGATAGAAATAGAGATGCTCATGGAATTTTTACCAACAAAAAGTCCTATAACTCTTGTTTAAATTTCTAAAGAAATTTACTAGTTATATCGTCTCGAGTCATAATATATGATAAATATCAACACTCATCAATTTTTCAATCACTATTTATCTTTTTGACAATTATTAGGGAGTCAGATTAGTCAAAATAGTCATTTAAAATCAAATTCAAAAATAATTATGAAATCAATTTTTCAAAATGACTGATCTGAAAACATGGTCAAAAATGATTTTCTCGAAGGGGTTATGTGAGAAAAATTTCTGCTATTTGAAAATTATTTGAAATGAAAAATATGCAGATATTTTCTTTGAAAAACGATGCGGTTACTAAATGTCTCAACAAAAATCACGTTCAACGAGTAAGTTTTCTATCAGCTAGATACCAGTGTAATCTGCATCTGAATTTCTCTTTCACTCAAAATTATCACTAATTTAATTTGATAGACCATGAAGTGTGCCCAAAAATTTCAAACTCAATTTTAATAGCATTTTAAATGACATTCTCTTGAATTTGAATTTAAGCCATATAAATAATCAAAAACCGTGAATATAGAGTTAACCGTATTATAACCAAATGTATTACCAACAAAACACTATTATTAATCCAAACTAATATATATGAAGTAATTCAAATGCTCTATAGATTTTTATAGTGTTTTTTGGCATAAGAATATAAATAGCCAACAATTTTAAGTAAGTCAGAATCAAAATCATCATTATTTCATCATCTCATTATTGGCTGATTTAACTTAGATTACGGTGCAGATTATCACATTTAATTATATCGTTCAAATAAATATACCATTACGCATTTTACCTTTACGATATTTTTCGTTGTTGTCCATTGTGATTCTGTCACCTTTATACTAGGCTAAGGAACTTTGCTTTGTCGCTCGGTGTCCCCTTGGAACGGCCAGAATCCAACTGGCACTATTGTTGTTCCTTAGCCTGCCACCACACCTGC
This sequence comes from Allium cepa, assembly GCA_030765085.1. Classification (NCBI taxonomy): domain Eukaryota; kingdom Viridiplantae; phylum Streptophyta; class Magnoliopsida; order Asparagales; family Amaryllidaceae; genus Allium; species Allium cepa. Next base: position 565,099,530 of record CM060941.1, read on the forward strand.
ACGGGAAAAGATTTTTGTGACCTATTTGTTTTCATAGGTCCATGGTTGTTAGTGGCAGAATATTTAGAAAAATAATTTTGTGGAGACCCAAAACTATTTATAATTGTTCCCTTTGGCACCCAAATTTGTTTAACTTTGAGAGATTTTATATGTGTGCCTTTTAGAACCCAAATCGGTATAGTTTTCACATGTTTGGGTCTATACCAACAATTATTGTGATTGTGTCCATATTTTCTACAAATTGTGCACATAGAATTAACTTGATTAATATTGCTTTCAACATTTTCAGATTGATTATATCCAAGTCCTTGTCTAACCGTATTACCAGTTTGCTTTCCTAATAGCATATTCAACGATTTTTTACTTTTCGAAAATTTATCTAAAGTCGTTGACAATTGTTGGACTTGTGTTTTGAGAGATTCATTTTCGTTTAACAATTGCGTGTACTTTTTGATAGAATTCTCTCTTCTAGTATTTTCACTTTCTTTCAAAATCGGAATTTCATTTTCAAGCGATATCATTTTAATTTCTGATTTTTTTAATTTCTTCTTCAAATGTTGGACTCATATCACACTTAGGGATCCTATTTTGATAGTTTTTAATTAATTGGTCAAGTTGTTTATTTAATTCTATCAAAATATCTTACCGTGATTCAAGTTTAGCATACTTCTCCCTAAGTCGTTCAAAACAGCCATTTACTTCATGGAAATATATAAGTAATTCTGAGTGAGTGAGTTTTGATACCTCACTTGGCTCGTCATCATCGCTGTCTGTTATATTACCTTGTAGGCACAGATCTGCTTTCTCACTCTTACTGTTGGTGCTTTTATTATCATCATCACTTTTATTCCACGTGGCTGTAGAATTTTTCCTTTTTGACTTTTTTTCTTGGACGTGTTGAAGTCGAGGACAATTGGGCTTGGTGTGTCCGGGTTTGTTGCACTTATGACCAATGATTTCTTGCTGTTCTGTGTTATCTAGAACTTTGATTATTCTGCTTTTTAATTTTTGATTTAGAGCTGCATTTCCGTATTTATGATTCCACTTTTTGAATCTCTTCATTAATAATGCCAGCTCAGCTGCTCCATCATCATCATCCTCATCATAACTGCTTTTTACCAATCCTGTTAAGCACATTTATTTAACTGAGTCGGTTGTGGAGGACTTCTCATTGTTGTTGACTTTTGCACCATATATTGCATCGAAAGTATTCCAGATTTCCTGTGTATTTCCACAATGAGAGATGAAATTAAAATTATCTTGATTAATATGAGAATATAATAAATGCATAGCCAGAGCATTAATCGAGATAATTTTCTTATCTTTTATATCACGCCCATTTTCAATAATATCCCAACATTTAACATTAACAGATTTTAAATAAAATTCCATTTTCAATTTCCAATTCAAAAAATCTGTTCCATCAAAAATAGAAGGAATAATATTGGAATGAACCTCAACATAAAAATTCAAATTTTTAAAACAAAAATTGGTTTTTTAAAAAATCAAATTTTTAAATCAAAAACGGCTTTTGCACCTAGCCCTGATACCACTTGTAGGATCGATTTCACCCTAGAGGGGGGTGAATATGGTGATACTATTAATTATAAAAATTATTGTGGAAGTTTATATAAAATAATTTCAACACAGATCACAGAATAATAGCAGCACAGATAATAGCACAACAATAAAAGAAGAAATAGAACGACACAGAGTTTACCCAGCTTCGGCAAAACCCTGCCTACGTGCTGCCTCCAAGGTTTCTACTAGAAATTAGGTAGTCACACGCTTATACATGTAAACTCACGACACCCGCTACTGACTAACCTAACTCTACGCTCAAAACCCTGCCACAACTCAGCCACTGAGTTGCGAATTCTCAAACTATTCCACGTAGTTTGTCCCATAGTCACACGACTAGAAATTACAACGGTTTAAAAAGAAATTACAAACTAAAAACAATATAAAAACAAAACTAAACCCTAATAATAATTTAAGAGCCTAATATAATTCTAAACCTAATATTAAAAATAAAGGTCGGCCCTTTTTCCTCTTTTATTTTCTTTGGCCCATTCCTTTGTGATAATGGCGGCTCTATTGTTTGTTCCTTTTCCTTCAAAATTAGGGTTTTCCTGTAATTCGAAGAAGCATCTTTGAATGCTTGATTGAATAATTGATTCGGCGTTCCTTTTCTATCAATCGATGGTTTCCTTTTTTTGCTTCGACTGCTTCGAATTTGATCGAGTTCGAGATGGCTTCGGTATGTAATTTTTGCTCTTTTTACTTTCTGATTGAATGCTAGAACTCGATCTATTGTCGATGATGATTGTGGGTTTTTATATGAGTACGATCTCCTTTATTTGCGTTCGTATATATTTGTTTGAATTTGTCAATTAACAAATACATTTACATGAATATATATATATATATATGTGCGCGTGTGTGTGTGTGTGTGTTTATTATCGTCAAACAAAAATCATATAATCTCATATTCAACAGAAAGGGTCGGCTCAATTAAGTTAAATAGGAGATTGGATGGAAAAAATCCACTAAGTCATTGGATCACTAGCGATCCATGGACTATGGATCGCTAGCAATCCATCAAATAGAGTCTGATCTCCCCCAAATTTGCCAAGCATGATCCACGTGTTATTATCAAGCATATTGAAAGTTATGGGATCAAAATTGATTTGTGATAACAAGTAATGATAATCCACATCAAAACTCAACAAGAAGTTGAACAACCCAAGCTAAATTCGTGTGACGGCCTTAACACAATCACTTGAACCTCACCAAGTCGGAACTCAAAAGTAGTTACTTCCAGAGCATGCCTTGTTTCCAACGAAGGCATCTCTGGGTGGGCAACTGTCGGGTTTTTAACCAAGTAGAATCAAAGGAAGTCGAAACAACTTCGTTGAATTAGAACAGCTCAAGAGCCAACCAAAAGGACTAGAAGAACCAATCAAGAAGGATTAGAGAAAAATGAAAGCAAAAACAACTAAGGTTATGGATCACTAGTGATCCATCTCCTATGGATCGCTAGCAATCTATAATGTTCTCTCGTGGGTCCATCAATCCTCTTGCATCATGATCCAATAGGCATTCTAAGAATGATGACTAAGTTTTATGGAATTCCAAGCTAGTTAAATTGAGAAGCGAGCATTTGTCTAATCCAATCAGTAGTCCAATGCAACAGTGGCTGTAGATCATCATCAAAGTAAGGCAATAAGCTATGAAATTACATAGAGAACACCAACACGAGACAACAAATGCAATATAAAAGACAAAGTCCAAAAATCCACTAAGTACATGGATCAATAGCGTTCCATGCTCTATGGATCGCTAGCGATCCATGTGATTGTGCCAGACTGCTCTGAAGTTTAAAGAGAAGGATGAAGGAAACCATCATAAGCAGTTGAAACGTAAACGACCCAAAATCTATGGATTTCTAGCAATTCATAAAATTAATTCGGCTTGCTGTAAGACTTTCAGCGCACCTTCGTATGTTCATTTGCAAGCATTTGGCAAGTCAGTCTAGCCTAATAGCTCTCAAATCCTGATAAATACAATCCTACCTATAATATAAATAGGATCTTCTGAACTTTCTACTGGAACTCTATAGAAACTACTCTTTATTCTTCTTCTCCTATACAACAGTCATTTATAAGGTTCACTGTGATTCTCCAATGAACTCTAGCATTGGTAGCTTCATCCCGTTTACATAATTTAATTGCGATGTAATCAGATTTAATAGTTAGCCAATAATAAAAGTTATAAAGTGGACGCAAGATTCGTTAACAGCCAAACCACTATAAAAATATCTTGTCTTTTTTACTTTATCTACAAGTTTTTACTTTTTGTCTCTATTATATTTACCTTGATAAACAGAGCTGGTGCTCTCACACTCAATCCAAGGTGTTGATCCATTTTTTGGGTTAACACTCAGGAAGACTTAGAGGTGGAAACAAATTTGGCAGTTTTTAGCCGGCCTGATCGAATCTTTGACCATGATGAGAAACAACTAAGAAGGAAGGTGGTCGGTTAGTCAAAGTTCAATAGAGTGGAGATGCTAAGGATTACACTTGGAAACGGAGAATAGAACGAGGAAGGCATATCCTGAGTTTAGGATTGATGTTTAGACTGTATAGATTGTATCATCATAGTGTACTCACCACCTATGGTTTAGTCACTTATTCATACTTTTGTATAATTTCATCATTTCGAATATATTTCACTTTTAGCAATCTACTTCTTATCTTAAATTTCGAGGATGAAATTCTTTTATGGGGAGCGAATGCAACGACCCAAGAATCGATCACACTAAGATACAATATTTAATGGATTTTAAATATTAAAATATAAGTTTTTATAACACAAATAATACCATGTAAGATTTTAAAGTATATTTATACATAAAAATAGGAACTTTTGCTTAAACCGGTAAAAGTGACAAAGTCATTCGGTAAAATTAAGTTTTAATGATTAAATTAATTATTTTAATTTTAAATAAGTCCCTTTTACTATTAAATAACAATATAAAATTTTGTTTTCAAGCTTTTTAAAAAAAATAAAAGTAGTTTAACAAAAATGTAAAAATGCGACCGAAAATTGGATTTCGGATTCAAAACGGCTTAATAGTCAAAAGTTTTATTCAGATATTGCATTGTTGAAAGTTAAAACACTTTAAAACATACAAATACACCTAGTAATACATATATATAACATAAATAAATAATCACTTTAACAAATTTTAAAATAAAGAAAAGTAAGATATTTTACCAAAAGTTAACAAAATCTTTCCAAAACTAATGTAATCTTCACTTTAAGCCATAAATCCATATGAATACATCCCTTAAGAGCTAAGTAAGTAAGAAAAGAGGAAATTAAGTGATGGAAGCACATGGAGAGGCCACGATCTGTTTGTACTGATGTGATGGGGTGGGGTAAAAGAGTAAAAGAACAATGCTTAAGTGTTAAGGAAATTAAGGCTGTAAATACCCAAGCTTCCTTCTCATTTCTTCACACTTCATTCCATTTTTTATAAGCTTTCTCCTTAATCTTCCTTCGAGTTTTAATAGCTTCCATGTTAGCTTAAAATAATTCAAACTAATAATGAAGTTCTATCGGGAAATCGAAAATCAATATTCCACTTAAGTTCAAAATCAAGTTAGTAAGCTCCATTCTTCTCTCCACCAACGGCCAAGACCATTAAGAGTCATCTCCACCTCTTTTCATCTCAACTTCTAGTATAGCAAAGCTATAGTCGGATTTTAATAAGTTTTGGGAAATAGCAGCGAAGCTATAGTCAAATCCATAGTGACAACGTTAGAAAAATTGTGAGAAAACTCTACCTCTTCTCTACTCTCATGTTATGATATGCTTTTGTACTTGTTATATTGCTTGATACCATGCTTGGATGTTATATGGATTTTGATTGATTGTTTGGTTGATATCATAACAAGTCATGATAAATTACACGTCGAAAAATCACAAAAGGAATCATTTCCTCATTTAAATTCGAAAGTGTAAACGACTTGTTAACCTCTTTTAAAAACATGAGAAAATGGTTTTAAATGACTTAGAATTTTTTTAAAAGAATTTAAAATGATTTTGGAAAAGATTTGAAAAGAGCTGGAAAACAACTAGAAATAGGCACATCACGTAACGGTAGTTCATCACTTCGCGCCGTAAAAGTTAAATCCATTTATACGATGGTTTCAAAATCGGAATTCTTTGAAATAAGAATTTTCTAGACTCTTCCCACTATAATTTTCAAATGCAAAAAAAATTCAAGGTTTTATTTGAAATAATTTAAAATACTCCAAATCAATTTTTCTGAAAAATCGCGCTTTTGTAGTTAAGCGACCAAAGTATAAAATTCTTTAAAATGAATATTTTTTAATGTTTAAAAATGTGAAATAAATTTGATAAATATGATTAAATGTTCTAAAATATATTTGAGTTAAAAATGTATATTTTCAAATGATAGAAAAGTTGTTTTAATCGAATATGTTTTTAAAACACTATTTGGAGCACTTTTCTACAGTAGTTTCAGCAAACTTTAGAAGTATAATTTAAAATTAACTATTCTTTCCCAAATTTTTTATCTATTTGAATAAAAAATTAGTATTTTAAAGATGATTTGAAAGTTTTAATAAGTGTGCAAATGAATTGCTAAGAGGAATTGTTTAGAACACTTATGCAATATAATCGAAATCATTTCCTTGCATGTAATAATAAAAGGAGTATGCAGGAACGATTAGTATGTTTGTCCCACCTATGAGATCTAGAAAGGTAAAATAAGGTATGTAACTAAGGTTAGGGATGGACCAACCAGTGCCCTAAACTTACCTGGCCTCTGTTTTCTCTTTCTAGGGGAGGAGTGGAACAGATCGAAGAGAAAGCTCGGATGCTCTAAAAAGATCCTATTTAAGTTTTTCCAAAAGAAAAGATAACCTTTAGAAATAATTTCCAAGGAATAAAAGAAAATGATTTAAAGAGAGGTCTACAAATTTGTATATGATGAAATGAATTAAGAGATATATGTTTCTCTAAAGATATTACTGAATGAAAATGTTTTTTACTCATCATCCACACTTAATACTTTTTCGATAATTAGTTTCGAAGGGACAGGGGTCAGATTTGGATGATTCCTATCTTAAAACCACTTCAAACCAATTTACGTTTCAAAGTAAAATATGTTAAAGATAAGATCATTGAAGACTAGGATATTCATGATGTAAGGCTGCTTGCCACTGGTCCCTCGAAGTGAAATTTACGATATCATATATTTGGCAGTGGTACTCCATTATGGAAATCTTCGATTTGCAAAGACTGCTTGCTATTGATCGTAGGGGTGATTCCCAAACAGGATGTGGTAGGAAAAGTGCCTTTGGTTTGTCCTATTCTATAATAACTTGTATGGACAAATGTCTGACACTGAATTTTAAAATCGCGTTGATTGATTTCTATAAATGTATCATATATTTGGTGGCGGAGAAGGCAACTTCTCTTATCTTAACACCCTTTCCTGAGACATATGACCTTAGGAGTTATATTTTTGTAGAAATCAATTGTGTGATTATGGAATGGCAACGTGTCATTCAAAGTGGAAAGATGGTGTTCTATGTGAAAGATAATTGCTATCTCAGGCCTCACACCCGGAAATTACTAAAACAAGGTAGATGTGACTAGGCAATGTGGTTTGCAACCAATAAGGTATGATCATCCCCTTCTAGATATATTTCTACCTGCTATAATGTTTGGATTTAAATTTTATGGTCTATGCTAAGAGCTCGGATAGGTCAGTAGTGATCGGGATGATGACATTTCGGTACTATCTAGAAAGAGGTGGGTGGGTCTTGTGTTGGTAGAGGACCATCACTTGGGCCTCGGTACATTCGTTTAGAGATGTGCTTTCGGGAGGTAGCCCTTATCTGGTCATTTTTTGGAAATCCCTTTTCTAATACATGCCTGGCATTTTGATTGTAGAGCCTAGTATACTGGAAATTAATAATGGCAATAATTTCGGCTATTTGAATATATTTACATGAAAAGTATTTACAAAGAATGTCATTAAAAATAATATCAAATGATTTTATGTAGAAATTTTTTTTGTTATCATAATGGACAAACCTCGTCCGTGTTTGCGTGCAGTGTGGTCTTATGAGATACCTTTGACTTCAAAAGTATACGCTCTTTTAAGTTTTCTCATAGCAGTCTCATGATTGACCCGAAGTTTGCCTTGTTTTCCCTTCAACTCTAGGTGCCCTATTTTTTCGGGAAGCCAAGTAGTCCGAATCATTTTAGGAGCATTTTGGTTAAGCATTTTAGGAGGAGTTTTGGAGCACGGAGTAGGAGATCTTATGTGAATAACCATATATCTTTTAATTTTCCGTTGTGTCTAGTTTGTTTGTACTAGCAAGTGTGGGAGCAGGCAGCTAAACTGTTCTTGGCTGGGTTAGTTCATACCATAAATCTTATGTACCCATGTAAGAGTGGTTGTATGTACCATCTATCTATGTAGTTAAATGCAATGTGAAAATCTGTGTTTCTATCTTCTACCTTTATTTCACTTTACCCCTGAAAATCTGCCTTCCGGCACTTGGAATCATGGCACGTGAATATCGTGGATGTATTAGTGTCAATTTTCGAGGGTGAAGGAGATCGATCGTCACATATTGGGTGTTTGTGCCAACTTTTGGTGCAAACATTTTGGTGCTTTCACCGAGAAGGAATTCTCAGCTTGGTTGGATCTCATCATATACCAGTGGATTCTCATATTTATGAGATAGATCCATATTTCTACCTACAAAATTCCATTTCCATTCATATTTGAAGAAGACTTAAAAGGAAGCTATTAGCCATAGCCAAAGCAAAGTGTACTACTTCCCATGCCGTTGAAGCCAAAGAAGACACCAGCGTTCAACAGGTTGATCAGAACGTACAACCGACGGCTGCTGATACCCCAAATCCTACTGATTACTTCACTAAAGCTGATTTTGAAGTCCTGGTGAAGGAACTACTTCATAGCCGTCAGCAGCTCAATCAGCAAAGCCATGCCAATATTGACCTGATGAACTAGTTGAAAGACCAATGTGGCCAAACAAGGAGCGAGCCCTCTCCATGCTCTGGGTTCGAGAACTCCTCTTTTTCTGACGACTATCATAGGAGAAGATAGCGCAAGACGGATGCATATGAAGTGGAACCTTGAGGGGGAACTACGTGGCTGTCTATCGCTAGACTGCATAGATCGGCACCGAATCCTCTAATATAGAGGGAGCCATCAAGCTAGTGGAGGGATTAACTCCGGATGCACCGCAGCCAATCAAGGCGTCAGAGCTTAGGAAAACATAAATAAACCCCAGTTGAGGGACGATGATAGGACTATTTCTCATGATGAACATCAAGGGCACGCTGAGCCAAAGCAACATGGTGTGGCCCGAAGGCATGGATCGGGTCATTCACGTAAGGGGAACATGACCACCACCTAAAACCAGCTCTTCAGACGTTGGACTTAACAGCTATGGTGAGACGTCTTGTGAAAGAGAGTCAAGGCTTGACTAATGATAATTACGGACTCTTCAAAAGTTATACTCCATGCATTAACAACATCCTACATGCAGAGTACCCATGGAGGTTTAATATGCCTATGATGCCTGCCTATGCGGGAAAATCCGATCCTAGGCAGCATCTCTTGAGGTACGAGTGGCACGTTAGCCATTGATGTGATCAAGTATAGATTTTTTTTCCCATTTCTATGGAAGGGGCTGCGACCATGTGGTTCACCAAACTACCACCGCGGTTACTTTCTTCGTTTGATGAGTTATCAAGAAAGTTCATGGAACAGTTCCGCATGCATGCGGCTCGCCCCCAAAAGACACCACCGTCCATCTCCAACCTGATCCAGGCACCGGGATGCGATGAAAGATTATATGGAAAGGCTTAATATAGCTATTACAAAAGTGAATAGTCCAAAAGATGATGCAATATTGATGGCATTGACTGGGGGAGTCAACCTCAATTCTAATTTTTGTGATTGGTTAGCATGAAAGCCTCCTTCTACGTTAGAGCATTTCTTTGCAAATGCAGCTTTGTACCCAGGGAAGGAGGAGGCAAAGAGGACTAGGAAGAGAGATATAGTGGGGCTGAGTGTTGAGAGAGTACGAAGTAATATGGCAGTGAAGAAGTCTAGAGGGAATTCCAGGAAAGATGAAGTTAATGTTCAGAATAAAGCAAATAAGCAGAGAGGCGGTGATAAAAGCCAAGACTGAAAATGGGATTCTAGGAAAGGAAAGCCAAAGATCCCGACGTTTTACACACACATACCGTTGAACACGTCGTTAGAAAGCATCTATCTATTGACTTGTAACATTATGCAATACAGAAAACCACCTTCGAAGAAAATGATGGAGAAGTAGAGACAAAATAGGGAAGTGTTAAAGATTCCATGAAAGTTATGGTCATGCGACAGACAAGTGTAATCACCTTCATGATGTCATTGAGAAGTTGATTCGTGAAAGAAAGTTGCAGTAGTTCATTAAAGGCCCGCAGGATGGCAGGCAGGGGACATCCGACCGTAATAGAGGACAAGCTTTGAAACACCCCACACCCCTTAGTATACTCAAAAGGTCATACTAAATATGTGGTGCACTGTAGGTATAACTAAAGCTAGCAGAGACAAAGATTCACAAGACAAAATAGATAAATATTAACACCATGGAAGTAATTAGAAACAATAAGTGACTTCAAAAATTAATACTTCATAAATACTTCAGGCAAACCACATATGTTCCAAATACCGAATACAATTGTCTTATGAAAATAAAATCTCAGTCTCATTAGCAAAACCAGAGTACAAAAACTTTCCCTCAATACAGTGTCAGTACAATAAAAGAAAAAAAAAGGTTAGAAATAAAAAGGAATACATGACAGGGTCTCCAAGTCTCCTAGAAGCTGCGGTTTATCTTCCTTACCCCTAATTGCCTATGGGGGGAAGAGGAAAATAGAGGAGTGGGTCAGACTAAAAGTCTGGTGAATAATAGTAATTACTAGAATATTTTAGCAAAGTAAAAGTAATAGACCTTATAATAAATCTAGTATATAAAAAGAAACAAAGGAAATAGGGACAAGGAATAGGCTGGAAATAAATATGAATTAACATAATTGATTAATTTGATTGTTTGCACTTATCTTTGATAGCTGCTTTGATTAGGCTGAATTCCTTATCCTATAATTAGGCTGAAATCCTAGTTCTACCCTTTGATCGGCCTGCTATTCCATAAACCTTTCTGCTGACTAGACATTATATAACTCCCTATACAGAAATGATGTCTTCGAATAACACGTAAAGTATCTACAATGGACTAGAGGTTATATAGCTCCCTATGCAAAAGGCAATGGTGCCTATGAGAGGCACACATACTAAGCACTTGGAACTCATAACGATTACTAAGCACCCGAATGGAAGTCGCACGCGAAACCGCCACCACGCTCATGTTACATGTTGTTCCATCTATTGGGTCTTCTTATTACCTCAAGCTCCAGCATAAGCTTGTCCCTCATCCTACTTCAAGCTAATATGAGATCACCATGTCCATAGAAAATAAGGAAAATGCTGTTGGTACTTGTCCGTCATCCAAACAATAAATAGTTGCACCCCTTGCCTAAATCCCCATAATTTGGACTTCTGCGTATTGACCAATTACTACTATTATTAGCATAAGCGTGCCCCTCATCTCACTTCAGGTTTATGTGAAACGTCATGTCCATAGAAATAACAGGGGAATGTTATTAGGTACAGGTCCTACTTTCATCTTTGCTTATTGACATAGATAAATTATTTAAATAAGCATTTACAATTTATCTCTACTATCTTTGCTTATTAATTTATCCTAAGTCTTAAAACAAGCCGCATTCCATTCTATTTCTTATTATAACTTATGTTATAATCATGCTTATTACTTAACCCCAGGGTCTAAGCACAAAAATAAGCTTCTTTCATCTTATAATCCTTTTAGTTATAATTCTAAGTTATAACTAGGCCAATTACCTTTCATTAGTCAAATTCTAACATTAATATCATAATTAGGCTCAATTTCAGTCTTAATTCCATTTCTGTTACAGTCTTTACAATTTACATCTATCTTCTATTATTTCAATATTGTTACAATTTTAATCAATATTCGCGTTTATTCTATTCTAATACATATGTGAAGAAGAAGAAGAAGAAATAAAAGAAAATTGAAAACAGAAGAAAATCCAATGCGTATGAAAGGATGTAAATAACGCATAAATAACAGTAGATAAATGAAAATACCGTAAATAAACTGTAATTAAATTGAAAAGCTACAATTAATAGAAATAAACTAAAATCAATTGAAAGAATAGCTAAAAGAAATAGACTGAAAATAATTCTAAAAACTGTAAATAAACTACCAAAAAGTTTATTCCAAAAGTCATAGTAAAGCTACAGCTATTGGAAACGCTATTATTTCAAGTTACTTAAATATCTAAATAATTATAATCACTCACCTGTGGTCCTAAGCTCCTCCCTTTTGGTCTTCCTCGAACCACTTGAAGGTATTAAAAAAAATTATTAAAAAGATTCTCTCCTTGGAAAATTATTCCTTTTAGGGTACTACCTGAAAAGGTGAACCAAAGCGGAGAAAATCTAGAATGAGAAAACGTGTTAGGCCTAGGGTTCTATTTATAGGTGTAGATGTGGATCTCGGACAGTTGGATTTGAGGATTGAACATGATACAACCACGTCATAGGTTGAATAGGAGTCATCGGATGCAAGAACGGAATGACCGGATTGGTTAAAGGAATGCAAATGACGCGTACAACTTTCGAACGAATGAAACGAACTTTCGTTCATTAAAAAAGTGAGGCTGGTCGACTGAGCGGTCGACCGCCCTGGTGCCTAGATCAACCGGCTGGTCGACCTAGCCCATAATATTTGTTTTCTCTTCTTTATTTTTGTTTAATTCATAACTTGCTTATATTAGCTCAAATTCTGACGTTCTATATATGGAAACTGACTAGAAAATTGTCACGGACACAATGGTGCAACTTCAGTGGCTCAGTTATGATAATTTCACAAAGTTGTTATATTATTTCATTAATTAATGAATTAATATTATGGGTTAAATATCTGGTTGTTACATTCTCCCATCCTTAAGGGATTTCATTCCCGAAATCTCTAAGGATAAAAGAATGAATTAAATGTTTTTATCCAATATCTACAACCAACTACTCAATCATTAACCATCACCTGTTGTCCTTAAGTTCTCTAATGCAATTTATGGCACTTATGCAATTAGTGTAGTGTTATTGTCCCTAATCTAATGCAAAAGATTAGGCGGTCCGCTGATTCAATTGACCTCCTTTAATGCAATCATGCATGTGCTATGTATCCAAATGAATGCAAAAATTCCTAACGGTAACTGATAGTTCTATATGAATGCTTCAAACATCATCCAAATGCAACAATAATGTGATAATCATCCATTTATAGAAATCATGAAAATAAAATAAAATGCGCACACGTCGATATGCATATGCTATAGTGTCCTAGTTAGGCCGATCCCTAAGAGATAATGGTGCCTAGTGTAAATATATGTGTCCATTAGCATCCACTAGCAAATAGTTGCAACCACTGGCATACATCATTCATAACATGTTCTATTAACATGTTTACATCAAATCATATCATGCATAGGTTAAATCCTAAGTTCTACCCTCCCAGAGGATAATAAAGGAAAGAATCTATTCAGAACTAAAGATGGAAAATATGAAATTCAAAAACTTACTATCGAAAAGATGAGGATAAGAAGTACGAATCTTCTCTTCATTCTCCCACGAAGCGTCTGCAACATCGTCTCCCCATTGCACCTTTACTAACAGAACTTCCTTATTCCTATGTCACTTGATGTCCATCCAATGATCTTCATAGGAATACGCCGAACCGATGCTTTCCTTTCTACTTCCACCTCCTCTAACTGACTAGGCTCTACAACCTCCGTTGAGTCATGTAAGCACTTTAGCAAGTGAAAAACATGGAAAACATTGTGCACTCGTGTGAGCCTACTCGGTAGCTTCACTCGGTATTCCATCTTCGCAATTTTCTCTAAGATATGAAATGGTCCTATAAATCAGGGGGCTGGCTTTCCATTCGACCCAAATCTTACCACTTTCCTAAGCGGAGATACTTTAATAAGAACTAAGTTTCCAACCTCAAACTTGATGTCTCTCCTCTGCTTATCCGTATAAGATTTTTGCCTGTCTTGAGCTGTCTTCATCCTCCGTCGAATCAAATCCACCTTCTCCGATGCCCTTACCATGTCATACCCATGTAGCAACTTCTCCTTAGACTCCACCCAACATGAAGGTGACTTATAAGGTCTCCCATATAAGGCGTCGAATGGTGCCATTCCTATGCTTGCTTGGTAATTGTTATTGTACACGAACTCCACAAACGGAAGATGATACGCCCAAGCTCCTCCAAAATCCAAAAAGCACATTCGCAAAAAGTCCTCAACCACTCTATTAACTCTCTCCATTTGGCCATCAGTCTAAGGGTGATAGGTCGTACTCAATCTAAGCTGCATCCCTAAAGCCTCTTGTAAGCTTCTCCAAAACTCGCTAGTAAAAATAGTGACTCTATTGCTCACTATGCTATAGGGAATTCCATGAAGTCGGACTATCTCATGAACATATAGGGATGCCAAATAAGATGCCATCCTCTTGCTCTTAACAGAATGAAGTGGAAACTTTTGGTTAAACGGTCTATGATTACTCAAATGCTAGTATTCCCCTTTCTAGAATGGGGTAACCCATCTATAAAATCCATCGAAATGCTATCCCACTTCCATTCTGGCACATCCAAGGGCTAAAGTAATCCATCGGGTTCCTGCTGCACTGCCTTAACCCTTTGGCAAATAAGACACTTAGCAAAAAACTCTGCAACATCCTTCTTTATGCCATTCCAATAAAACATCATATTCGTGTGTATTGCATCTTGTAACCACCCAGATGACTATTCATAAGGGAATGGTGTGCTTCCTCTAAAACCGCTTTTGACAAATCACTAGTGCTGGGAATACAAAGCCTCCCATTTCTCCTAAGTCATCCTTTGCCATCTATGAAATAATGTTAGAGATGCCTAAAGACCTCTCCTCGGATAATCCTATCCATTATGTCCATGAGCTCTGAATCCTCTCGTTGCCTTGGGCCAATTTGATCCATAAGGGTAGGCCTCACTTCAAGCGTAGCTAACAGTCCAAGGGTAATGTCCGTAGAGGGCTTAAAATCAAAAGTATAAATAAACTCCAAGCTCCTCCACTCTACGAACAAAGGACTAAGGGTTGCCATCTTCCTACTTAATGCATCTGCAACCACATTACCCTTGCCATGGGTATATGTTATCTCAAAATTGTGTGACGCCAAAAACTCCATCCACCGTTGCTGCCTCAAGTTCAAATCCTTCTGCGAGAACAGGTACTTCAATGACTTATAGTCAGTGAAAAGCTCAAACCTCTCTCCAAGCAAACAGTGCCTCCAAGTCTTGAGTGCAAAAACTATGGCATGAAAAAACTATGGCAGCTAACTCAAAATCATGGGTAGGGTAGTTCTTATGCATCTTCAACTGCCTACTACCATAACATACCACCCTCTATTCTTGCATTAACACCGCTCCTAGACCCGTCCCACATGCATCAGTGTATACAGCAAAAGGCTTAGCTCCGTCGGGTAGAACTAACACTGGTGCACTTGTAAGGGCTCTCTTAAGTTTCATGAAGCAATTCTCACAACCCATGTCCCACACGAAAGTTTTATTCTTCTTAGTAAGGCGTGTGAGTGGTGCCGAAATCTTAGCAAAGTTTCTAATGAACTTCATATAGTAGTCGGTTAATCCTAGGAAGCTCCTAACTTCGTAACATTCTTGAGGGCCTTCCAATCTTGCACTGCAATCAACTTAGCAGGGTCAACAGCCAAACCTTCCTTCAAGACCATGTTCCCTAAGAAACGTACTTCCTTTCTCTAAAAGTGATACTTTGAAAACTTAGCTCTCAGATGATGACAACGAAGTGTGCGAAGAACCTCCTTTAAATGAACAGCATGCTCCTCCTTATTCTTGGAAAATACCAAGATGTCATCCACGAATACCACCAAACCTTATTTAGGACCTCTCTAAAGATGCGGCTCTTCAAGTCCACAAAGTAGGTTGGGTAATTGGTTAGCCCAAAAAGGCATAACCAACCACTCATAAAACCCTTTTGGAGTCTTAAACGTAATCTTATCAATGCTGTCATCGACGACCCTAAGCTAATGGAATCTTATGGCTAAATCAAGCTGGGAGAATAGTGAAGAGCCAACTAACTGGTCAAAAAGATCATCAATCCTAGGGAGTGGATATCGGTTCTTCTTTGTGAGCTTATTTAATTCTCTATAACCAATGCAAAGTCGAAGAGAACCATCACCTTAGTAGCAAAGACGACCGGCGCTCCCCATTTCGATATGCTTCTTATTATGAGACCTTTCTTCAAAAGCTCACCAATATGCTTGCCCAAATCCTTCCTCTCCCTAGGTACCATGTGCCTCATAGGTAAAGCTACTGGCTTAGTATTCTTAGTCAAATAAATCCTAAGTCAATCTCTCTCTTAAGGGGTAGTTCCCTAACCTCCTAAAAGATGTTTGGAATATCTCTGATGATAGGAACCGAATCTAACTCCGACGATGAAGAATCGAGGGAATAAAGGAAACTCAACATGATTGACCTTTGCGGGTTGCAAGAAACCTCGAGAGTCCTATTGCCACATGTCTCTAGTCTAATGACCTCCTCTCACAGTCTAATATAGCTTCATATGTGGATAGCCAATCCGTCCCCAAGATCATCCCATACCCCAAAAATCCCAATACATAGGCATCATAGTCAAATTCTACGCCTTGGATATAAGTTTTCAATGTGTCGATCCTCATATGGGGATTGAAACAACGATGGGGTCCACTACTAAAGAAATGCTTAAGTGCAAACAATCTACAAGAGAACTAGAGATAAAAGAGCATGATGCTCCAAAATTGAATAAAGTTTGAGTGGGAAAATCAAAAATGGAAATCATACCCCCAACTAGGACTTTCCTACCTCTATCTGGAGCCGCCTGAAGGTGCTACGTCTAATACCTGAATCTGCGCAATTGGTGTACTAGCTCATTGTCCCGTCCTTTAGGGACAACTCCTACTTAAGTGACTGGGCTGCCCGCAATTAAAGCAATCCCTTCGTCTTCTCCCTTTCGCAATCCTTGGCGATATGTCCTATAATTCCACAACTATTGCACCTCAACTCTTTATAAATCTACTTCTGAGGGACATTGCCTTTCTTCTTCTCGTTGTTGTTCCACCACCATTTCTTCTTTAGACCTTCTGACTTAACAGCTTCCTCATACTCTCCTTCCTTGACTACATCAGACATAAGTGTCAACTCTACCAAAGACTCACAAGTAGCTCCCATTGGTACGTGAGTCAACAACAATCCCGAAAGGGGATGATTCAATCCCTTCACAAACTTCATAGCTTTCTTGTGCGGCATATTCACCAACTTCATTTTGAACCAAGACAATTCATTAAATTGATTGATGTACCCCTTCACCGACAGACTCCATTGCTTCAAATTAATGAATCGCTTCAGCTGAACACTCTCTTCTGTTTGAGCCAAAAAATTCCTATCAAATCGCTTTCGAAACCCATTCCAAGTCACCTCTTTTCCTTCTAACTCAATGACCTCCCACCAATTTAAAGCCTCCTCTTTTAGTTGCCAAGTGCTAGCTGAACTTACTGCTGATCATCCAATCCCAATAGTCTGAATATCCTCTCTGTGTCTCTAAGCCAAGCTCTTGCCTCCATAAAAATCTCCTTACTAGAAAAATTACTTCCACCCAAACTCGTAAAATCCGCAAAAAGCTTAGAGAAATTGACAGCGACAGTTATGTTGATGGGATTCCCACCTGCTGGAGCTGGATTGGGCGCTTGCCCCTGCCTCTCTAGAGTTGTGGCTTGTAGATACCTATGAAACCAGGTTGGGACTGGAATGCTCTTGAGAAGGTTTAGGGCATCCGCCATGCTACAAAAAGAAAAGGATAGTTTAGGAAGGAATCAAAGGGAGATTGAACAGGACTTTTGAGGTGATTTTTATAAAAATTCTTTTATACTTAAAAACTACTTTTAAGAGTTCTTTTTTGAAAAATACTTTAAAGCAAGTTATTTTGAAAAGCACTTTACTTTTAAAATAAATTTTTAGGAATCCTGTAACCTTAGGCTCTGATACCAAGTAAAACACCCCACACCCTATAGTATACCAAAAAGAACACATTAAAGTATATCGTGCATTATAGGTATAACTAAAGCTTGCAGAGACTAAGATTCACAAGACAAAAAGATAAATAGTAACACAATGGAAATAATTAAAAACAATAAGTGACTTTAAAAATTAATAGTTCATAAATACTTCAGACAAACCACATATGCTCAAAATACTAAATACAACTGTCTTACGAAAATAAAATCCCAGTCACATCAAAAAAACCAGAGTGCAAAAACTTTCCCTTAATGTGGTGCCAGTACAATAAAAGAACAAAAAGGCTGGAAATAAAAAGAACAAATACATGATAGGGTCTCCAAGAAGTTGTGGTCTATCTTCCTTGTCCATGATTTCCTATGGGGGAAAAGAGGAAAATAGAGGAGCAGGTCAGACTAAAAGTCTGGTGAATGATAGTAATTACCAGAATCTTTAAGTAAAGTAAAAGTAATAGGTCTTACAACAGTTCTAGTATATAAAAGGTAATAAGGGAAATAGAGATAAGGAATAAGCTGGAAATAAACATGAATTAATATAATTGATTAACTTTGATTGTTTGCACTTATTTTTGAAAGCTACTTTGATTAAGCTGAATTTCAAATCTTATAATTAGGCTACAATCCTAATTCTACCCTTTGATCGGCCTACAACTCCATAGATCTTTCTACGAACTAGATGTTATATAACCCCCTACACAAAAATGATGTTTATGAATGACACGCAAAGTATCTACCGTGGACTAGACGTTATATAGCTCCCTACACCGAAGGCAATGGTGCTTATGAAAGGCACACATACTAAGCGCTTGGAACTTATAATGATTACTGAGCACCCAAATGGAAGTCGCACGCGTAACCGCCACCATGCTTATGTTACCTATTGTTCCACCTATTGGGTCATCTTATTACCTTAAGCTCCAGTATAATCGTGCCCCTTATCTCACTTTAGGCTAATGTGAGATCAGCGTGTCCATAGAAAATAGGGGAAATGCTGTTGGTACTGGCCCGTTATCCAAACAATATCTAGTTGTGCCCCTTGCCTATATCCCCATGATTTGGACTTCTATGTATTGAGCAATTACTACCATTATTATCATAAGCGTTCCCCTTGTCTCACTTTAGGTTTATGTGAAACACCGTGTTCATAGAAATAATAGGGGAATGCTATTTGGTACAGGTCCTACTTTCATCTTTACTTATTAACTTAGCTATATTATTTAAATAAGCCTTTACAATTTATCTCTACTATCTTTGCTTTTTAGTTTATCCTAAGTCTTAAAATAAGCCTCATTTTGTTCTATTTCTTATTATAACCTACATTATAATCATTCTTATTACTTAACCCCAAGGTCTAAGTGTAAAAATGAGCTTCTTCTGTCTTATACTCTTTTTAGTTATAATTTTAAGTTATAACTAGGCCAATTACCTTTAATTAGTCAAATTCCAACATTAGTATCATAATTAGGCTCAATTTAAGTCTTAATTTCATTTTTATTATAGTCTTTACAATTTACATCTATCTTCCATTATTCAACATTCTTATAATTTTAATCCATATTCACGTTTAATCTATTCTAATCCATATGCGAAGAACAAGGAGAAATAAAAGAAAACTAAAAATAGAAGAAAATCCAAAGCGTAGGAAAAGGATGTAAATAACGCATAAATAACAGTAGATAATTAAGAATACTGTAAATAAACAATAATTAAATGGAAAAGCTATAGTTAACAGGAAGTGGAAAATAGGTATAAGGACAAACTTTGAAAAAAAATTAGGCTGAAGGACAACAAGTTTCATTTTTAGGCTGAAGGACAAACTTTGAAAGTAATTAGGCTGAAGGAGAATGCTTATTAGAACTAGCTTTTTGTATAGTGCAAAAACTGAGTAAAATGCTAGTTAGAACTAGCATTTTATATAGTGTAAAAACTGAATATAATGCTAGTTTGAACTAGCATTGACCTTCAGCCTAATTTTTCCAAAAGTTTGTCCTTCAGCCAAAAAATAAATCTTGGTATCCTTGAGACAATTTTTTTATCAAAGTTTGTCCTTTTCCCTAATTCCCTCTAACAGAAATAAACTAAAATCAACTGAAAAGAATAGCTAAAAGAAATAGACTGAAAATAATTTTAAAAACTGAAAGTAGACTACTAAAAGGTTATTCCAAAAATCATAGTGAATTAAAACTACTGGAAATCCTATTAAATTTTAAAAAATCTAAATAATTACAATCACTCACCTGTGGTGCTAAGCTCCTCCATTTTGGTCTTCCTAGATCCGCTTGAGGGTATTATAATATTTTAATTAAAAAGATTCTCTCCTTGGAAAATTATTCCTTTTATGGTCCTTCTTGAAAAGGTGAACCCAAGCGGAGAAAATCTAGAATGAGAAAAGGTGTTAGGCCTAGGGTTCTATTTATAAGTGTAGAAGTGGATCTCGAACCGTTGGATTCGAGGATTGAACAGGATGCAACCACGTCATAGGCTGAATAGGAGCCATCGGATGTAAGAATGGAAGGACTGGATTGGTTAGAAGAATGCAAATGATGCATAAAACATTCGAATGATTAAAACAAACTTTCGTTCGTTCAAAAGGTGAGGTGGGTCGGTCGGGCGGTCGACCGCCCTAGTGCCTAGGTCGACCGGTCGGTCGACCTAGCGCATAATATATATTTTATTCTCTTCTTTATTTTTTTTAATTCATAACTTTCTCATATTAGCTCGAATTTTGACGTTCTATATATGAAAATTAACCAGAAAATTACCACAGACACAATGGTACACCTCCCATGGCTCAATTATGATAATATCACAAAGTTATTTTATTATTTCATTAATTAATAAATTAATTATTATGGGTTAAATTTCAGGCTGTTACAAGCTCCACCTAGCACTGAGAAACCTAGAAGGATGGAGGAAGCTTGTTCGTTAACACTATTGTCGGGGGACCATATCATGTTGACAAAAGTTGGAACGAGATGGAGCATCGCGTAAACGCTATAAAACATGTTGATATTTAATGTTGCTCGAATATGGAGGATGGTGCATTGGAAAAATAGCAGAGAACGATGACCGACGATATCGCGTTTCAAAGTAGAGTGCATATAAGGTGAAAGCCCCTATGATTGACCCAATGGTTATATCAGTCATGATCGGCCCTGCCTTAGAAAGATTTTGATCGACTGTGGAATCTCAGTTAAAATAATTTTTAAGAAGGCCTTCGATCAGATGTTACTGGAGGCCAAAGACTTGATACCATGCAAAGCCCGTATTCATGATTCTAACAGTGTTGCTACTTATAGCATTAGGCTATGTCAAGTTACCGGTGTAGTTGGGAGATGGCAACTGTAGGAGAGTGTAGGTGTTGTCGTTTGTTGTGATGGATGTGAACTCTCCATGCAACACTTTCTTAGGCCAATCGACCCTTGCTGAATTTATGGGAGCTATCGCCCCTAGGTACTTAACACTCAAATTCCTCATAGAGAATGGCATCAAAATTATTCATAGAGATCAGGAGACTGACTGTTCCTGCTATGTTGTTGAGTTGAGGGATGCTCAACAAAAAGGAAAAGGAAAGGAAGTAGAGAAACCTCTCTTTATCAAAATTAATGAAGCCTAGCAATCAACGTTTGAGCCTTAGCTCGGCCACCATGGTGGGTTCTATTAAGATATAAACCCGAGAGATGAGGAAGAGGAGCCAAAGAACCCAAGGATGCACTCACTGAGTTGACAATTGACATCACGGTCAGCCATGACAACCCATCACGGGTCCTAAAGATCGGATCATAGCTTAGTGCAATGATGATGAAGGAATTAGCTAGATTTCTCCGAGTGAATCTTAATATGTTCGCTTGGACCCATTCTGACATGTATGCGATCTCACCAACCATTGCAAGCCATGCATTGAAAATTGACCCAAGGCATGTCCTGGTGAAACCAAAATAATGCAGCATGGATCCAGAGAGATCTATTATGCTTAAGGAGGAGGTGGATAAACTCAAGAATAGCCGGTTTATCCATGACACCCTTATTAGCCTTGAGATGACGGTTTTGATGACAACAACCCTAGAATAAGATTATAGAATATAAATACTAACATTATAGTTTAGATATATTTGTATATGCAGGATTTAACCATGCAAGTACCAAGAATGAAGACTGTACAGTATAGAGATTCAAGATATCAAGATTGAAGACTCATAAGTATCAAGATCATCAAGAGCTCAATATTTCGATAATAGGTAATTTAATTAGGAATTTTGTTAAAACTCTTAGAAAAGCACTGGCATCTTAAAATCCAATTTATTCGTGGAATGGAGTCCACTTCGAGCGCGTTAAAGGGATGGAACCCTAAGTAGGATGGAACCTACGAAAAATCCAGTGGAACATTGTTTTGTATCCGCAAACTTATATTCAAATGTTTTTACAAAAATTATCTTGTTTTAAAAATGATTTCAAAACTTTCCTTTTTCAAAAGAATCAAAAATATCTATC
This sequence comes from Allium cepa, assembly GCA_030765085.1. NCBI lineage: Eukaryota > Viridiplantae > Streptophyta > Magnoliopsida > Asparagales > Amaryllidaceae > Allium > Allium cepa. The sequence continues at coordinate 565,121,875 of CM060941.1, forward strand.
CTGATTTTAAATATTTTTAGTCTCAAAAATAATCTTTATTTTCAAAATCAAATTATCTTTGGTTTTTAAACTATCTTTTAATTATAATATATTTATTTAACTTCTATTATTTACACTTAGATTTAAATATAAAATTATAGTAAAATTTTATATATATATATATATATACCAAAATATTATTCTCTATATTTACTTATATATTTTAACTATATTTAGGTATATTTATCAAGTTTAAAATAGTTTTAATATAAGATAGAAGTTATTTTCAAAGAAAAACAAATCACCAAAAATTCCTTTGGCATGTTGACATCCTCAAGTACCCCATATCGACACGGTAGCAGTTTATTTCAAAAATTTGAATTTCAAAGGAAGTGTCTATTCGTCATATCCTTTCACGAATGGACATAGCTGTTGTTCTACTATAAATAGAGGTGGTTTTGAACGAATTTTTAATCATATTTTTTTGGTTTTCACTTCACTTCTTCTTCCACATTTCTTTATACACATTCTTACCATTACTCTGCCGAAATTAACATTGAATCTAACCAGATCATTTCTGGTTTGATTCTCTATCACTATCTCAACAAGATCTCAGTGCTATTCAGAGTTATAGACTTCTTTATAATCAATTTAGTGAGAAAATGTGTGATTGTAGCCTTGAAAATCAATCAAGTAAGTAAAGGTGTGATTATAGCCTTGGAAATCAATTGGGTGAACTTATTGCCCCTGAAATCAAGTATCTCTACCCAGAGGATTGTGAATCTGGAGTGGTGTACCTCGTGGCCTTGAAATCGAGGGTGTAATTGTACAATTTCTTTTGAAAGAAAATCCATACTTGTGTGCGGGATTGAATGTAGGGTAACTCCGAACCAGTATAAAATCCGGTGTATTCTTTCCATTATTGCTTTTTCTTTATTTCTGCATCTGTGTTTGATTCTTTGATCATATATGTGTCTGAATATTGCATACATTTGTGTTCAAATTATTATAAACTCAAAAAGATTTAGTATTCCTTTAAATACTATTCACCCCCTCCTCTCTAGTGTTAATCCTAGCCTTAAGATCTGTATTTCACATTTTTCACATTTGGTATCGGAGCAAGGTTTTCAAAGTTTTCATAATTTGAATTTTGAAAAATTTTCAAAATGGCTACCACTACTGGTACTGTTAACACTACCAACACTGGTTCTATTATCCCTGTCACTAGTTCATTTGTAGAAGGTCAGTCTACAGTCAGACCATCACTTTTTAATGGCAGTAACTATGCATATTAGGCATGTAGGATGAAAATATATTTACAATCTATAGGACTAGACACTTGGAATGTCACACAGACTGAATATTCTGAACCCACAACTGATTTTGTACAGTGGACTGCTGAGCAAAAGACTGTTGCACAAAATCAATCTAAAGCTATGAATATTCTGTTTTGTTCACTTGATAGAAATGAATTTAATAGAGTGTCAGTTTGTAAGTCTGCATATGAAATCTGGAAAACTTTACAAGTTACTCATGAAGGAACAAGCAAAGTTAGACAGCCCAAAGTTTCCATGCTCACAAACCAGTTTCAATTATTTAAAATGAATTCTAATGAGTCTATTTCAGATATGTATAGTAGATTTCAGAACATTGTGCATTCTTTAATATCCTTGGGAAAGGAATTTTCGGTAGAAGATCAAGTCAGAAAAATCTTAAATTCTCTTACTCCAGAATGGGATCAAAAGACACTTGCGATCGAAGAGGCAAATGACATCAGTACCTTGAAAATAGAAGAACTAATTGGAAATCTAATGTCGTTTGAAGTCCAAATGATTGAGAGAAGAGAAAGCAAAGTATCTGAAAAGAAATCAATGGCATTCAATGCATTGACCGACAGATCAGACTCAAACAACGATAATGATGAAGAGTAGCCCTTTTGACCAAGAATTTTTGGAGATTCCTGAAATACAGAAAGATGAGTAATCTCAAGGAAACAACTATAAGAACTCTAGAAATTAGAATGTAGTGCCAAACAATATCAAATGTTTCAACTGTGACAAACCAGGCCATATCAAAAGAGACTATCCACATCCAGATAGGAAAAATCTTCCTATAAACAATGATTCCGTAAAGAAACGAAAACATGCATTTACTGCTACTCTAGATGACTCGGACTCGTCCTCAAGTGATGATGATCAAAAGACAGATAATTCAAGTTCGTGTTTCATGACTTCGACGAATTCAGAGAAGCGAACTCAGAAAAAAGGTACACATTTACAATACAATTGGTTGAAATTGCTTGCTTAGAATTAGATGCTTGATTGATTGATTTTGAATTAGTATGTTGTTCGAATTTTAAAATTTTTATTTTTTACTATTATTTTTATTATAATTTTTATTTTTATAGTATCATAATATTTTATGGAATATACAATAATTCAGGTAATATTCCAGATATATATATATATACATTAAAAATAATAAATATATATATAAGAATACTTAAGAAAAATAATCATGGAAATTCAAAGGCACATGTCGACATGGTCCCTACCATGATGACGACATGGGTACAGAATTTAAATTCAAAATTTGAATTCAAATTGTTGAATTTCCCTCCACCTTTTCACTTCATTCAATTCTCTGAAAAGCTACCTTTTGACCAGAGAATATGTCCTTTGAGAATCTATTTATTCACTATCTCTTATCACATCTTTTCACTTTCATTTTCAAATTCAAACTCTCTCTTCAAAACTTCAAGCTCTCTACTCTCTACTCTAATGGCTTCTTCAAGAAACCACTCCATAATGAGAATTTCCAGAAAAATAAAAGAGCAACTTTTCAATGATCCCGGGGCCATAAAAGCATACATCAATTATGCTAACTATGGAAAAGTCCATCCCGAAAAGTTTGCTTTATTACAAGATTTTTCTTCTTATGAAATTGATTCTCTTTTTGCAAACAATCAAGTTCTTAGTCTTATTGATGCTTCTCAAAATGATTTGTTTGTTATCCAAATCTTGTTAAAATTTTCTATGCAAATTTAAACCGTGGATTTTATATTGGAAATGATCATGAAATTTGGAGTAGTGTCAGAGGCACTAGAATCCTTTTAAATTGTGATCTTTTAGGTACCATTCTCAATTGCAAAATCACGGGAATGGATCTTTCTAGTTTTAAAATCAATGAAAATGATCGTGAGACATTTCATCACATTTTCGAAGGAAATGACAATTTTGAATTCAAAATATCAAAACTTTCGACCAAAAGCTAGAATTGTTAATCTTCTTTTACAACATACTTTGACCCCAAGATCGGAGAATTTTAACAATCCTATCTCAAAAGTTTGCAAAGAACTTTTTTCTATTTTTGGAAATTACGATATTAATTAGGCGCAAGTTATTTCGGATGAATTTCGTCCCAAAATCTTGAAATTGGTGAAAACACTTTATATCATGGAATCTATCTCACTGGATTTTTAACTATTTTGGAGTGGATTTTAAAGGAGAAGAATTTGTGTCAAGAAAGGTTTTTAATCACTCAAATATTTCTCTTATGAAAATTCCATTTGTTTTTCAACCTTATGAGACTCTTGCCGAAAAGGAAGAGTGTTTGGCTCATGAGGAGATGGAAGAGGAGGAAGAGGAAGAAGAAGAAGGGTATGAAATGGAAATAGAAGAAGAAGAAGGTGAAACCTCTTTGGAAAGCATTGACTATCCTCCCAATCCAACCAACAAAACCCTTCTCAAAAATCAAAAGACTGTTGTCGAGAATCAACGGATTCTTAAACAGTCCGTTAGTAAGTAATTGGATAAAATGTCATTGAAGATGAACAAGTTTTTCTCCAAAGTCAGCAAGAAGCTTGGATTATCTTCATCTTCGTCATTCTCTAACTAGTTCTACCTTTTCATATCTCATTGTATTTTTTTGAGTTTATTTTGATTTGAATGTTTGTGTAGTTTTTAATGTTTAATCATTGTATCGTTCTATTATGCAATGATATTGAATTTATTTTCTGTTATCTAGCTTATCTTATCTCCAGAATAAATGTTAGTATATTATATAAATATATATACACACACAACTATTCACAAAATTAAAAAAATGTCACCAAAATTCACTGAACCATGTCGACATCCCCCTTTGACCATGTCGATATGTACTAGTCAGAAATGACATTTCATTTTAAATTTGAAATTTGAATAACTACATTATGTCCATCTATTTCAAATGAATTTCTACAGCTACAAATACCTATTTCTTCCAGAATTCATCACTCAATATTATTTCTTATCTACTTTGTCTCTCATTCTTCTCACAAACTCAAATGTGGCCAATCCAATTCATAATTTAACCGAGAATCTTGAAGAAACTCTTAATTCTTTCAAGAATATTCTTTCGTTCATTCTTCGTAACCAGTGACACTTAGAGTTGAGTCAAATGCACATGATCAAGGAACAAGAAAAGCATTTCAATGTGATACGATGGATGATTTCATCCCTACACAAGGATGATAACGAAGCATATCCTCTAGTCTCTCTCTCACCAATGACAATGAAAATTGGGATGCCATTAAAGCAGACCCTATATTTAGATAAGAAGGATGGGTGGAAGTTCCTCGTAATGTTTGATTTTATTGCTTTATTTGATTTGAATTGTTTGCTTGAATTGATTTGATTTAATTTGATTTGGTTTGGTTTGGATTGATATTTGGTGTGCAAAACATGTATAAAAATGCATTGATATGATTTTTGATTAATTATTATGTCTGTCAGTATAATTATCTCTTAATCTATCTATTATATACTCCATTATATAGTTTATTAATGCAGGTACTTTACTATAAGAATGAGGGGGAGTTATATAGTTTGGAGTTATATAGTTTCGAGTTAGTTTTTGTTGATGACAAAGGGGGAGAAATATAAAATGGGGGAGAAATATAAAATAGGGTAGTTAGGCATAGATTAAGGGGGAGTTATTAGTTTTAGGGGAAGTTATTAGGATACAAGTAATATTTTATAAACAAAGATTGTCATCATCAAAAAAGGGGAGATTTTTAGTCCTTGGGATGATGGTTTTGATGAAAAAAACCTTAGATCAAGATTATAAAATATAAATACTAACATTATAGTTTAAATATATATGTATATGCAGGATTTAACCATGCAGGTACCAAGAATGAAGACTGTACAGTATAGAGATTCAAGATATCAAGATTGAAGACTCATGAGTATCAAGATTATCAAGAGCTCGAGATTTCGATAATAGGTAATTTAATTAGGAATTTTGTTAAAATTCCTAGAAAAGCATTGGCATCTTAAAATCCAATTTATTCGTGGAATGGAATCCATTTCGAGCCCGTTAAAGGGACGGAATCCTAAGTATGATGGAACCTATGAAAAATCTAGTGGAACATTATTTTGTATCTACTAACTTTTGTTCAAATGTTTTTACAAAAATTATATTATTTTAAAATGATTTCAAAACTTTCCTTTTTCAAAAGAATCAAAAACATCTATCCTGGTTTTAAATATTTTTAGCCTCAAAAATAATCTTTATTTTCAGAATCAAATTATCTTTGGTTTTTAAACTATCTTTTAATTGTAATATATTTATTTAACTTTTATTATATATACTTAGATTTAAATATAAAATTATAGTAAAATTCTATATATATACCAAAATATTATTCTCTATATTTACTTATGTATTTTAACTATAGTTAAGTATATTTATAAAGTTTAAAATAGTTTTAATATAAGATAGAAGTTATTTTCAAAGAAAAACAAATCACCAAAAATTCCTTTGGCATGTCGACATCCTCAAGTACCCTAGGTCGACATGGTAGCGGTTTATTTCAAAATTTTGAATTTCAAAGGAAGTGTTTATTCGTCATATCCTTTCACGAATGGACATGACTGTTGTTCTACTATAAATAGGGGTGGTTTTGAATTTTTTAATCATATTTTTCTGGTTTTCACTTTTCTTCTTTTTCCACATATCTTTATACACATTCTTACCATTACTCTGTCGAAATCAACATTGAATCTAACTAGATCATTTCTGGTTTGATTCTCTATCACTATCTCAACAAGATCTCAGTGCTATTCAGAGTTATAGACTTCTTTGTCATCAATTTAGTGAGAAAATGTGTGATTGTAGCCTTAAAAATCAGTCAAGTAAGTAAAGGTGTGATTGTAGCCTTGGAAATTAATTGGGTAAACTTATTGCCCCTGAAATCAAGTATCTCTACCCAGAGGATTGTGAATCTGGAGTGGTGTACCTTATGGCCTTGAAATGGAGGGTGTAACTGTGCAATTGCTTTTGAAAGGAAATGTATACTTCTATGCGGGACTGGATGTAGGGTAACTCTAAACTAGTATAAAATCTGGTGTGTTCTTTCCTTTATTGCTTTTACTTTATTTCTGCATCTTTGTTTGATTCTGTGATCATATCTGTGTCTGAATATTGCATACATTTGTGTTCAAATTAATATAAACTCAAAAGGATTTAGTAATTCCTTTAAACACTATTCACACTCCCTCCCCCCCCCCTCTAGTGTTAGTCCTAGCCTTAAGATCCATATTCTGCATTTTTCACCACCCTCTACCCGAAATGGGTATCCAATCCTGCACTTGAGAGAAAGGCTAATGGAAAGTGAAGGACATGCACTGACTACTCGGTAAGTAATGCATGCCTGAAGGACAGCTTTCCACTTCCAAGGATCGTCCAGCTTGCCACCCATAGGTGAAATGCTTTTAGAGATAGAGACGGAAGAAGTCTCGGTTTAGGATACAGAAGGGTTGACCTTTTAGGGACGATACTTCCAAGTAGTATGATTTAGAGTGGAGTGACATTTACCTTAGCACGCTCCCTCTTGACTTACTTGTCTAGCTCTTCCTTCTCAGTGCACTCCTTCAAGGTGTGCTTATCTGTGTGCTTAGAAGCCCGAGTCACCATTACATCATCTACTTAATCCTGGGCATGTTGATCATCGGACTTTTCTTCATTCAAAGCCTTTATGACTTCATCATCCAGGCCCATAGTCTCCACGGATTGGGTGGTCGAGACCATCTATAAAGTGGCGACCGCTATAGACTCCATGATCAGTGCCTGCTATCCCAGGATGGCTTCACCACCAGGAGCATGTACAGATGCAGACAGACCTGCAATTTCATAAGGTTTAATAGGTAAGTCTGTGACTTTCATGTACAAGATGACATGTGGATTTCAAGATGATCAAGATCGTAGCCTATCTCCGTTTCAAAGGCATGGGAAGCTGAGGCACCAATTGCTTAACTTGTGAGAGGGTCTTGAGAGCAAGACCCGAAGGCTTCACCACCATCGTTCCCCTTCCTGGTTGTTGTCGGGTCAAAGTAAACTGGCCAAGCAGCCTTTGGACCAATTGGTTCTTCATTGCCCAAGATTTCATGCATAAGCTTCTCCACATCAACCTCGACACCATCGAGAGACTTCTTCTTCGAGTCCACAATGTAATCCCAAGCTTCGACTAGCGACTTAGGGTATCCCTCTCCTAGGAAGCAATGGTTGTGGTTCATGAGGACATTTGCATTGTAGTATATCAACAAAGGACCAAAATTGTCGTTTATCTTGTCTGACCAGCCTCCTTAGCTTCTTCTTTGAGGGCCTCTATTTGCTGGATTTGTTTATCGGCCTTTATCTTAGTATGTTGAGCCTTATGAGTTTCCTTATAAAATCATTGAGACTCTAATTGAGCCGCAAGCTTCTCTTATTTTTCCCGCTCAAGTTCCTCCTCAAGCTGCCGAATGCGAAGGGCCAAGGTGTTGTTATCTTCTTTCAAGGCGTCCTTTTCCTTCTGTAGAACATCTTTCTCAAGAGCTTAAGTTCCACAGCGACAAATAGCGGTGTCCTGTTCAATTTGATGTACTTTCATCAAACCCTCAATTGCTTTAGAAGACTCGCTAGCTCTCTTCTTAGCATCGAACAACTTTATGTTCAACTCCTTGACTTCCTCGTCCAAGTGTTTGATGGTATATTTATTATGAATTGCTTCTAGAGGAAGCTATCGATCTTATACTTTCTTTCTATCGACACTTTGGAAATCCTCTCAACCACATGTTAAATTGTGCCATGCTAGATGTAGACAACATCGACATTAGAGCATCGTGTCCTTGGCCTCTGGAGGAATTAAGTGCAAAGTAGGAACAAATTTGACCTCATCAAAACATAACTTAAGAAATGCGGCCTTGAGCTCAGCAATCTTTTCTTTAGCGATGGCATCGAGAGCAGTTAGAGCTAAGAGGGACCGTTTTCCATGCCATGACTCCTTATTCCAATCTGGCATTCAGAAGATCGTTGGATGGCAGAAGAGCCCGAATGTTGCTTGGGTAGTGTAGCCAAAGTAGGGTGATGAGGTAATCGCTTGCTACCACTATAGACGGTGTGGTGTGGTTCGATACCCTTATGATGAGAGGACTGGGACTTTGATTTGTGTATGGATGATGAATCCTTGGATTGATGACTTCTATCTAGGTCCTTCTTTTCATCATGGCCGTCTCTTTCTCGGTCAGGCTGTCGACAGAGTCTAGACCTTGATTGGACCCGAAATAAGACGCCTGAGAGTATGATGACTTCCTCAAGCAATCGTAGTTGCGAGTGCGTCCCATGGAACATACAAATAAAATAAAGATATACCAACATTAATAGAATTAAAGATGGATAGGTATCGTTTGGTGTAGTGCACGTGGTCCTGAGTGTCCCCTAGGTAGACTAGGTACTGGAGCTTTACTAGCCGTAGTGATGTCCCTCATGCTAGTGGGAGGAAAGTCTGCACCAATTTAGATAGGAGAATTGGACCCCTCAAGGCTCATGTTAGCAAAACAATAACTTCTGACATCCTCTGGTATCGGGATTTTCGACAATCCCTCAAATAGATTTTATGGAGGCCAAAAAGTAGATTGATCTAGGCAGTAGTGGTTGGCTTGGGCTGGGTCTCCAAGCTTTTGGTTTAATATTGATATCATCTAGTTGATCCCATGTAATCATTATGCCTGAGTTGTGCACAAAATTTTGCAAGTGAGAAATATAGAAGACATTGTGCACGCCATCTATCTTCTATGGTAAGTCGACCCTATATGCTTAGTTCCCAATCTACCCATAGCAAAAAATGACTTACAAATCTCAATGCCCACTTCCCCTTACTGCCGAACTGAATAGCATTCTTTAAAGGAGAAATCTTCACAAACACCATACCACTAATGGAGAATTCCAAATCTCTACATTGCCTATCGACGTAGCTCTTTTTCCTATCCTAACCATCTTTCATTTGTTGTCGAATGGTCTTTATCTTCTTCGAGGTTTCTCTGATCATATTTGGCTCAAGTATCAGTTTCTCATCCTCTTTCTACCAACATGGAGAGGTGTTACGTGGTCGGCCATATAATGCTTCATACGGTGCCATATAGACACTAGATTGATAGCAATTGTTGTATGCGAACTCCACCAAATGCATATGATCATCCCACGGGCCTCTGAAATCAAGTATGCAAGCCCACATAAGATCCTCCAATATACGTTTCACTCGTTCGGTCTGCCTATTCCTTTGCAACAGGTAAGCTATACTAAGATGCAGCTAGGTGCCTAACGCCTCTTGTAAGCTATTCCAGAACCCACTAGTGAACAATGAGTCTCGGTCGCTCATAATGCTCTTTGGCATATTATGAAATCATACGACCCATTACACATACAACTCGGCCAGTATGGCTACCGTTCTACTTGACGTGATGGGTATAAATTAAACACTTTTGGTCAATCGATCGACTACAACCTATATGTTGTCGTATCCTGCTCGAACCTTGGCAATTCATCGATGAAGTCCATCGATGCTTGCTCCTACTTCCATTCGAGAATTTCAAGCGGCTGAAACAACCCACTTAGCTTCTTTTGCTCTACCTTCACTAACTGGAAGTTCATGCATTTCGAGATGAATGTCCCCACATCCTTCTTTATCCTCTCCCAATAATAGGTCCATATGATATCATGGTAAAACTTATTACTATTGGGATGTATGGTCAACCTAGAATGGTGGCACTTCGTAGCACCACATCTCATAATCCATCAACATCGAGAACAAACAGCCACCCATCACCAAGACAACCTTCTCGGTTGAGTCTGTATTGCCTCATATCTTCAGACTCTACACTTCCTTCTATTTTTCCCATAATTTCTACTAGTCTAGCATCTCACCTCCAACTAGTACCGATCCACGCAATCAAAGTAAGCCTGATAGTCAAACTTTCCAACATCTCTGTTTCTAACTCTCCATAGGATCTGAAGTCATAGCCAAAATATATTCCAACTATTTCCACTCCATAAACATTGCTCCCAAACTAGCATGTCTTCTACTTCATGCATCGGCGACCGCATTTCCTTAACCAGGTGTACAAGAAATGTTGAAATCATAGGAGGCCAAGAACTCTAACCATCGCTGTTGGTGAAGGTTGAGATCCTTCTGGGAGAAAATGTACTTTAAGGATATATGATTCATGAACAGCTCGAACCTTTCTCCTAATAGATAGTACCTTCAAATCTTCAAAGAAAACACTATAGCTGCTAGCTCTAAATCATGAGTTGATACTTCCTCTCGTGCGGTTTCAGCTATCAACTAGTATATGTGGTATACTATCAGCACCTCATTCCCACTCGGAATGGTCAATACTAGTGCACTCGTCAACCTTTCCTTCAGACTCACAAGCGCATGTTCACATTTCACGTCCCAAATAAAGTCTGATTCTTTTTCCACAAATTGGTCAACAGTGCTTCTATCTTCGAGAAATCCTTAATAGAACATCTATAATATCCCGCCAATCATAGGAATCTCCTCACATCCGAAGTAATCTTGGATTAGCTCCAATCGTGAAGTATTGTCATCTTGGTAGGATCTACTGTGATGCCCTGCTCCGAGATGACATAACCCAAGTATCTCACATCCCTCCTCCACAAGTGACATTTCGAAAACTTCACTTTCAACTTGTTCTTTCTCAACATTTCAAGCACAATCCTTAAGTGTGTCTTGTGCTTCTCCACTATCCTATACTAGATCAAATATCATCTACGAATGTAACACCCCATATTTTTGGTAACATTATTTAGGAAATTTAATTAGTTAAATAAAATAAAATAATGTGTTAATTAGGGGATTGAGATTTAATTTTAATTAAGAGGTACTCGTGCCATTTAAACAATGAATTAAAATAAGAGTTAAAATGAAATAGAGACGGGGTAAATAGAAAAAAGGCCATTCCTATATCCTCAAACCATTGGTCATGTATCCCATACACGTTCATTTCATTTGAAAAATTTTAAAACTCAAGGTCGGCTACCCTTACCAAGAGTAAGAGGAAGAAAGATAAAGGGGAAGCTTAATCAACATCAAATTCATTCAAATCTCACATCCTTAATCTCTAAAGCTAAGGTGAATAATGTTAACATCTCGTACTAGTTTTATTTTTGGTTTTAAGATGAAATCCAAATTGTTTTGCATTGATTTACTACATTTATAATGAAAGAATGATTATATATAATTGTTGATGATTTATACATGTCCATGTTGATTTTATGATGTGTTTTGATATGAAACCCTATTAAATGACATCCAAATGCCATGCGAATTTTTATATAGACTAGAAAATAATATTTTGGAGATAGGTTTCAATTTTCTAAATTTTTGTGGAATTTATATAAATTTTCCAGTGAACAAAATGTTATTTTGGATTATAAATTATTTACGGTTAAATAAAAATTGGGTTGCGTCTGAAATTTATATATGTTAGTAATCATATAAAAAGTGATTTTCAAGAATTTTTTAGAAATTTCCAAAGTGTTTTAATGGATACAAAAAAATTATTTAAGTTATGGGACTCAAATGTTTTATATATTTATAAAAGGAGAAGGGGATTTTGGTAAATAAATTTAAATTTTTGTTTCTAGAAAGTCGATAGTACTTTTAGAAAAGAGAAACTTGCAACCAATCATAATTTGACAAAAAAGGCAGGTTAGGTACAGAGAAATAGTTTGAAAGGACAAATAAACTTGTTTTTCCACTATTTCGATGCTTTCGGCACCAGGTTCCGCCTCCTTAGCATCGCTTCTGACATAGTCGAAACTAATGCATATGGTATCAGGGAACTAATAGGTAGTGAATTGGAAGTAAGTGAAAGGTATGGAGTCGAAACCAAGGAGTTGGGCGTTACTTTGCTTTAAAAAGAAAATGCGTCTGCTTGCTTTCGACTAAGTAGCTTTCGACTTAGTTAGCTTTCGACTAAGTCAAATGGATTTAAAGAAATAGTTTTGATTGGGTTGCTCTTTTGTTTTAAAATGCTTGATTTCGACTAGGTCGAAGCGTTTTTACTGCCTCTTTCTACCTTTCGACCCGGATGGGTTTCAAAAGGGTTGTTTTGTTTTGTTTTGCTTTCAAAACTTGATCATTCTCCAATGCTTTCGAAGGGATGGTTTCGATACCATCACTTCTTTCCTTAGAAATGATTTCGAAAGGAAGGCTTTCGACTTTAATGGGTTTCTAATCCTTTGCTCTCCTTGAAGGCATAATCCAAAAGGTTTCGACCGAAATAGTTTTCAAAGGTTTCGAAGGGGTAAGTTTTTGAATGTTTTCGAAAGGTTTCCACTGTTTCAAATTGAACCCAAAGGCTTTCAAAAGATTTAGTATTTTAATGCTTTCGAAAGGGTTTTAATGAATGGTTTCGAGGGGGTGGTTCCTCAGGGTTTCGAAAGGGTTGAAAGGAAAGGTTTTTCCTATGTTTCCAAAAGGCAATAATTAAAGGTTTTAGAAAAGGATGTCTAATGTTTTGAAGCTTTCAAAGGAAAGGCTTTTAATGGTTTCGAAAGGGTTACTTCCAACGGTTTTGATAGGGTCACCTTCAAGGGTTCAAAAAGGTTGTTTAAAGGTTTTAAACAAAGGTTTTGAATTTATTAAATAGGAAATATAGCTTAAGCATTTTCAAGTTAAAAAAGGTTTTAACATGGTTTGAAAGGATAGCCAATCCTTATTAAAATTCATCAACATTATTTTGTGTAAAGAAAATATAACATGGAAAAATAGTTTAGTAAAGCTAAAAATGTATTTCCTTGTAAAAATATGATTTAAAAGGTTAAATCATTTTGACAAGGTTTTCAAGAAAAAAGATGAAGGGCAGTTAATCTCAGAGAATGACTCATATTAGAAGACCAGATAGGACTTGGGTTAGGTTGTGCCCTATACTCATTAGGTATCAGCCCCTAGCTAATTTAGTCCAGAATTCTAGTGTGTAGGAATTAGTCACGGGTAAGATTAAAATGATGGTTACACACAGAAAGGAATATTCATATATAGAGATAGGTTACTGGTTAGCCTACAAAACCATTAGGATCGATTGACACTTGGGAAGTAAGTTAAGGACAGACCGCCCAGAAGTTTTGTCTAAATGATGTTTAGGCCATTTGATATTTTATCTGGCAGGCCCAATTCAGCCAATGGGACAGTTAGTCTAGTTTAAGGACATTTAGTCCAGTTTGCGGGCAGTTAGCACAAATTTCAGACAGATGGTCCATTTATTACCTATTTTTAGCATAATAGATATTGTTGTCATTATTATCATTATTATATTCAGTTTGATTAACTACTATGGTTGTAGGAAAAGATTTACAAAATATAGATTTTGAAAAGAATATTAGTGAGGGAAAACCCATTCCGCTAAGAGGCGTTGTCTCACTTAATATTAGTAAACAGAGAGGCAACGGTATTATTCACACTAGGCTTTATGCTTGACTCGAAGTTTTCATTACCACTTAAACTCTTGGGTGCTCAAAACTGATTTGAGTAGGCTGAGGGTTAAGGTTTTCAGGTTTTAGAAATTTTGGCGAATAAAGCTTCCAAAGACGAGCAGTTGGCTGGTGGATAGCTAATTAGGAGTTACGGTTTTATTATGTTTTGATTATGCTAAGTATATTAAGTCAGATACGACTATATTGACTCTGATCAATCAAGGGGGCATCGTCATATGTCACTCTTGGCTTATTTTTGTAATGATTATAATTGATCTTTACTTGGAAAAAGTTAAGGGATTATGTAACTTCGATATGATTTTGTTTTGAATTGTAATTGGTAAAATGTTTTTTTTGAAATCTGCAATTTTGTTCATATTCAAGTGCTTCTGATATTATATACCATTAGCATTACCGTATTTTGTCACCAGAAGTTAATACTATTGATGACTGCAGCATTTGTAGTGCTTAGCTTTTGGCCTCTAGATATTAGATGTCACAACTTGGTATCGGAGCATAGGTTTATGAAATTTTTTAAATTAAAATGATTATGAAAACATAAACTCAAAAAATTAGAGTAAGATTGGGGTAGCAGATAAAGCTATAGTAACAAACTTGTATTTGCTATATATAAGTATACGCTTTATCTCTAGTCTCCTACCTTTGTTCGGTTATTTTTCTACATCTCATGAGGTTTGAATATAGATATGGATGGTAGAAAAGGTAGAGTTAACCCAGAAGGGGAGGCACCTGTCAGACCTACTACGAGGAGGACCCAAGGTTGGGCACAAGCAGAGAATGCGAGTGCTAAAGTCCCACATGTTGGAACGGAAGCTATGTATTAGTTTTTCATGAATACGATGTAATCAGGAGTTGCAGATGGAGTGTTAGAAGGAAATGCTGCAGGAGCAGGGGTTCCGGGAGTTTTGTTGGTTACTTGGTATGCTAAGTTGAGCGGAGATTATCCCAAGCTTAGAGGGAAGCCATTTATTGGAACAGAAGATGCCATCGAGGTGGAGAATTGGGCAGTGCATTATGAGAGGATCTTTGTAGATTTATGGCTCAATGATGAGAAGAAGAGGAGGCTTACTTCGAGATAGCTTCAAGGAGCAGCTTTGTTTTCATGGAATAGTGTTATGTGGCAGTGGATGAGGAGACAACGATCTAGGAAGATTTCGGAAGGAGGTTCTAAGTGAGGTTCATGTTTGTAATTGCAGTCTTCTCTGACTAGAAAGTTTGTTGAGTTAAAGCAGAAAGAGATGTCTATTTTGGAGTATGCCAGAAGGTTCGAGAAATTAGCCAGATATGGGTATGCTTCAATGGATACAATGATGAAGAAGAATGAGAAGTTCATCAGGGGGTTGAAGCCAAAGTAAATTATTGCTACGTTACCTCATATTAGAGATCTATCTGATGTTGTAGTGGAGATGGCCTTGAGACATGAGGAAATTCTTGATTTTGTAGAGAAGAGTAAGGCTAAGGAGATCCGGGTTGGGCATAATCATAAGAGGAAGTGCTTTCCTAAGAAAGGTGCTCAAAAGGGTGGAGCAGCTAAGAAGGGGAAGTCTGAGATTTTTTGCTCCAAGTGCAACAAGAAGGGGCATTTTGCTAGTAGAAAGGCAAAGGAGGTGGCCAGAAAAGAAGAATGTCCGGTGCCTTAACTAGGACCAGATTGGCCACTATAAGAACCAGTGCAAGGAGGCCCTAAGGATTGAAAAAGCAAGGTATATGCATTGGAGCCTGCCACTTCAAAACCGACAGCTCAAGAGAAGGGAAAGGCAGATTTGGGAGGAACTCTTTAGATTTATGGTATATCTGTTAGCATTCTAATTGATACTGGTGCATCGCATTCTTTTATATCTAGATATTTGATAGATAAGCTTAACCTAGAACCCACATATTTAGTTACTTCCTTACAGGTAGCAAATCCAATAGGAGGGTATGCAACTCTAGGGTTGAGATGTGACCGGTTACAGTTTGACTTATTAGGTCATGCCTTTGTTTTGCAGCTTGCATGTGTTTGATTTTGTAGGGTTCGGGATTATTCTTGGGATGAATTGGCTAAGCAAGTACGATGCTAGGATATTTTACCAGGATAGGAAAATATCACTTAGGCACCCTGATTGTAGTGATCGGATAGTTTATACTGTAGAAGGTTCTAACGGTGGGGTGAACGTTTTGTAGGGATTGTAACTGAAACGAGCTACTGAGTTTGGGATAGATTTTGTTCTGGGGGCAAAACCAGTGAGTAAGCTGCCGAGCAGGATGACCCCTACAAAGATAAGGGAGTAAAAGGTATAGTTTGTGGATTTAGAAGGCAAGAGCTTTATCTGGCTGAGTAGTTCACCTTGGGGAGCAGTTGTTTGCTAAGAAGCTGGATGAATCGTTAAGGCTATGTATCGAATATCGTAAGTTGAATGAGAGGATGATAAAGAATCGATATCAATCGCCAAAGATTGATGATTTGTTCGTTCAGTTAAGTGGAACCAATATATTTTCTCGGTTGGATTTTTCGACAGGTTTTCATTAGCTCAGAGTAACAAAGGATAGTATACCTTTGACGGCGTTTAGGACCAGATATAGGACATACGAATGGTTAATTATGCCGTTTGGACTGACTAATGCGTCGGCTTTCTTTGTGGATTTGATGAACCGAGTTTTCCGAGAGAACCTGGATAGGTTCATATTGGTTTTTACAGATGATATCTTGATATACTCTAAGGATGAAGAGAGCATGAAGTTCATATTAGATTGGTGCTTGAGAAGTTGAGGCAGCATTAGTTAAAGGCGAAGTTTTTGAAGTGTCATTTCTAGAAGAAGGAAGTGAAGTTTCTGGGTCTTGTAGTCTCAAAGAAAGAGTTGTCAATAGATTTGACTAAAATTGAAGCGGTGAATAGTTGGAAGAGAACCAAGATAATGACGGAGATAAAGAGTTTCCTTGGGTTTGGCTGGTTATTATCGGAGGTTCATTAAGGATTTTTCGCGGATAACGACACCGATGACCAAGCTAATAGGAAAGGATGTAAGTTTGTGTGGACCAATAAGTGTGAGGAAGCATTCCAAAGTTTGAAACACTTATTGGCCCATGCACCGATGTTGGTTATTCCGGAAAGGAATCGGGATTTGGTGGTTTATACAGATGCGTGTGGAACGGGGTTAGGAGTTGTGTTGATGCAGAGAGGTAAAGTGATTGCCTATGCTTCTAGACAGCTTAGACCGTATGAGGTTAGATATCCGACACATGATTTGGAATTGGATGCAGTAATTTTTGCAATGAAGGTGTGGATACATTACCTTTTGGAAGAAAGGTTTGAGTTATATACAGATCATAAGTCACTAATGTATTTATTCTCTCGAAAGGAGCTGAACATGAGACATCAGAGGTGGTTAGAGTTTATTACCGCTTATGATTTTAGGATTGAGTACACATCGGGGAAAGGCAACAAAGTTGCAGATGCAATTAGAAAAAAGCATAAAAATGCAGTTTTGACAATGATTGCCGAGTGAAAATATTTGGAAACATCAGCAGATTGTAGAGTGCATTGGAGATCTGAGGCTGGGTCTAGCAGAGATATCGTAGTGTTATCTTGTTTGGAAGTTCGAACAGTGAAGATTGAAAGGATTGCTTCTAAAGAGGAGGAAGATCCGGTATTAGCTGAATGGAGCAGGAAGTTACGAGATGGAATCGAGAGCGATGACTTGAAAGATTTCAGTCTTGACCAAAATGGATGGCTGAAAAAGAAAGGAAGATTATGTGTTCCGAGTGTAGGAAACATAACGAAAGAAGTCTTAGAGGAATGCCATCGTTCGAAGTTCTCTATTCATCCAAGAGGAACTAAGATGTATCAGGATATGAAGAGGAGTTTCTTCTGGGAAGGTATGAAGCGGGATATTGGCTTATGGGTAAAGTAATGCTTCATTTGCCAAAAGGCAAAGCCTGAACACCAAAAGCCAAGTGGGCTGCTTCAGCCATTAGATATTCCGGTATGGAAATAGTATTCTATATCTATGGATATTATTGACAGGTTGCCAAGGTCGAACAAGGAAAATGATAGTATATGGTTCATAGTGGACAGACTGGCCAAGGCCGCCCATTTCATTCTAGTTAAGTCAATCAGAACGACACCTGTTTTAGCGAAGTTGTTTATGAAAGCTGTAGTTAGACTGCACGGAGTTCCTAGTAGTATAGTAAGTGATAGAGATTCCTTATTCACTAGTGAATTTTGGAGGAGTCCACGGGAAGTTTTGGGAACCAAGCTCAAGATGAGTACCGCTTATCATCCCCGGACCGATGGGAAAACAGAAAGAGTTAACAAAATTTTAAAAGATTTTTAAGAGCTTGTATACTAGATTTCGGAGGATCATGGGAGGACCATGTGCATTTAGTGGATTTTTCATATAACAACAGTTATCAAACTAGTATTGGAATGGCACCATTTGAAGCTTTGTATGGAAGGCCATGAAAATCTCCCGTATGTTGGTTAGAGGCCGGGAATAGGTGGTTCTCGGTCCAGATTTAGTCATAGAAGTTGTAGAAAAGATTGAGGTCATTTGGGCTAGAATAAAGGAGGCTCGGTCTAGGCAGAAGAGTTATGCAGATAAGAGATGGAAAGGGTTAGAATTCTTAGTGGGAGATCAGGTTTTCGTCAAAGTGTCACCGATGAAGGGTGTGATTAGATTTGGAAAATCAGGAAAGTTACCATTGAGATTCGTTGGACCTTTTCCTATTATTGAGAGGATTGAGAAACTCTCATATAGAGTTGAGTTACCGAGCAGTTTGGTAGGAATCCACGATGTTTTCCATGTTTCTCATCTCAGAAATTGTGTTAGAGATCCGGAGACTACTATTACACCGACTGTGCTAGAGGACTTAGTAGTAGAGCCGGACATGACTATAGTGAGAAAGCTAATTTGTATTGTTGCGAGAGATGAGAAGAGGCTTAGAACCAAGACGGTCAAATTAGTCAAAGTCCAGTGGAGTAACGATTACAGGGACTGTACTTGGGAGATTGAAAGCAGGATTAGAGATACTTATCCTGACTTGTTTGATGGTATGTTTTGCCTCTTTAATTGATTTGTTGTGTACCTTATCGTAGTTTCAAGGACGAAATTCTTTAAGGAGGGAAAAGTGTAACACCCCATATTTTTGATAACATTATTTAGGATATTTAATTAGTTAAATAAAATAAAATGATGTGTTGATTAGGGGATTGAGATTTGATTTTAATTAAGGGTAGTCGTGTCATTTAAACAATGAATTAAAATAAGAGTTAAAGTGAAATAGAGGAGGGGTAAAATAGGAAAGAGACCATTCCTATGTCCTTAAACCCTTGGCCGTGTATCCCATACATGTTCATTTCATTTGAATTTTTTTAAAACTCAAGGCTGGCCACCATTAACAAGAGTAAGAGGAAGAAAGATAAAGGGGAAGCTTAATCAACATCAATTCATTCAAATCTCACATTCTTAATTCTAAAGCTAAGTGAATAATGTTTACATCTCTTATTTATTTTATTCTCGGTTTTAAGATGAAATCCAAAATGTTTTGCATTGGTTTGTCATGTTTTTGAATGATGGAATGATTATATATACTTGCAGATGATTTATACACGTTCATATTGATTTTATGATGTGCTTTGATATGAAAACCATATTAAATGACATCCAAATGCCTTGTGAATTTTTATATAGACTAGAAATAATATATTCGAGATAGGTTTTAATTTTCAAAATTTTCTGAATTTTTTTCGATTTTATATAAATTTTTCTAGTGGAGTAAATGTTATTTTGGGTTATAAACTATTTACAGTTAAGGATTATAAATTATTTACAGCTAAATAATAATTAGGTTGGGTCTGAAATTTATATATGTTAGAAAACATATAAAATGTGATTTTCAAGAATTTTTGTAGAATTTTCCTAAGTGTTTTAATGGATATATAAAATTATTTAAGATATGGGACTTATATGTTTTATATAAAGGGAAGGGGTTTTTTGTAAATAAATTTTTATTTTTATTTCTAGAAAGTCGGTAGTACTTTTAGGAAAGAGAAACTTGCAACCAATCATAATTTGACAAACAAGGCAGGGTAGATATAAAGAAATAGTTTGAAAAGACAAAGAAACATGTTTTTCACAGTTTTGATGCTTTCGGCACCAGGTTCCGCCTCCGTAGCTTCGCTTTCAACAGAGTCAAAACCAATGCACATGGTATTAGGGAATTGGTACGTAGTGAACTGGATGTGGGCGGAAGGTAGGAGTCAAAACCAGGGTTTTCGAAGGTATTGAGGCATTACTTTGCTTTAAAAAGAAAATGTGCCTGCTTGCTTTCAACTGAGTAGCTTTCGACTTGGTTAGCTTTCGACTAGGTCAAATGGATTTTAATAAATGGTTTCTATTTGGTTGTACTTTTGTTTTAAAATGATTTCTTTTGACTAAGTAGAAGCCTTTTTACTGCCTCATTCTACCTTTCGACGCAGATAGGTTTCGAAAGGGTTGTTTTGTTTTGTTTTTTTTTTTAAACTTGGCCACTTCTTTAATGCTTTTGAAGGGATGGTTAAGACACCATCACTTCTTTACTTAGAAATGATTTCGAAAAGAAGGCTTTCGACTTTATTGGGTTTTTGATCTTTTTGCTCTATTTTAAGGCATAATCCAATGGGTTTTGACCAAAATAGATTTCAAAGGTTTCGACGGGGTAAATTTTTGAATGGTTTCGAAAGATTTCCGCTTGTTTTAAATTGAATCCAAAGGCTTTCGAAAGGTTTAGTATTTTAATGCTTTCAAAAGCGTTGTAACGAATGGTTTCGAAGGGGTGGTTCCCCAGTGTTTCGAAAGGGTTGAAAGGAATAGTTTTTCCTATGTTTTCGAAAGGCAATATTTAAAGTTTTAAAGAAGGATGTCTATTGTTTTAAAGCTTTCAAAAGAAAGGCCTTTAATGATTTCGAAAGGGTTATTTCCAATGGTTTCGAAATGGTCACTTCCAATAGTTTCGAAATGGTCACCCTCAAGGGTTTTGAAAGGGTTGTTTAAAGGTTTTAAACAAAGGTTTCGAGTGTATTAAATAGTCAATATAGCCTAAGTATTTTCAAGTTAAAAAAGGTTTTAACTTGTTTTGAAAGGACAGCCAATCCTTATTAAAATTCAACAACATTATTTTGAGTAAAGTATATATAACATGGCAAAATAGCTTAGAGTAAAGCTAAGAATGTAATTTCCTAATAAAAATATGATTTAGAAGGTTAAATCGTTTTGGAAAGGTGTTCAAAGAAAAAGATGAAGGGTAGTTAACCTCAGAGAATGACTCAGATTAGAAGACCACATAGGACTTGTTTAGGGTCATGCCCTATACTGATTAGCTATCAGCCCCTAGCTAATTTAGTCCAGAATTCTAGTGTGTAAGACTTAGTCACAGATAAGACTAAAATGATGGTTACAAATAGAAAGGAATATTCATATATAGAGATAGGTTATTGTCTAGCCCGCAAAACCATTAGGATCAATTGACCCTTGGAGACGTAATTTAAGGACGGACAAACCATCTAGAAGTTTTGTCTAATAGATGTTTAGACCATTTGATATTTTATCTGGTAGGCCCGAGACGGCTAATGGGATAGTTAGTCTAGTTTGAGGACAGTTTGTCCAGTTTGCGGGCATTCAGCCCATATTTTCGACAAATTGTCCATTTATTACCTATTTTTAGCATAACTGATATTGCTATTATTATCATTATTATTATTATCAGTTTTATTAACCAGTTTGGTTGTAGGAAAAGGTTTGCAAAATACATGTTTTGAAAAGAATATTAGTAAGGGAAAATTCATTCCGCTAAGCGATGTGGTCTCACTTAATATCAGTTAACAGAGATGGAACAGTATTGTTCATGCTGAACTTTATATTTGAATCGAATTTTTTATTTCCCCTTAAACTCTCAGGTGCTCAAATTGATTTGATTAGGCCGACGGTTAAGGTTTTCAGGTTTTAGAAATTTTGGCGAATAAAACTTCAGGAGACGGGAAGGTGGCTAACGAATAGCTAATTAGGAGTTACAGTTTTATTTTATTTTTTGATTCCGTTGTGTATATTAAGTCAGATATGACTATATTGACTCTGATCAATCAAGTGGGCATCGTCATAGGTCGCTGTTGGTGTATTTTTGTAATGATTATAATTGATCTTTACTTGGGAAACGTTAAGGGATTATGTAACATGGATATGATTTTGTTTTGAATTGTAATTGGCAAAAAGTTGTTTTTGAAATCTACGATTTTGTTCATATTCAAGTGCTTCTGATATTATATACCATTATCATTACCGTATTTTGTCACCAGAAGTTAATACTATAGATAACTACAGCATCTATAGGGGATAACGCTATAGTAACGTACTTGTATTTGCCATATATAAGTATATGCTTTATCTGTAGTCTCCTATCTTTGTTAGGCTATTTTTCTATATTTCATGAGGTTTGAATATAGATATAGATGGTAGAAGAGGTAGAGTTAACGCAGGAGGGGAGGGCACCAATGGGAATGTCGAACCTAATGTGAGGAGGAACCAAGATCAGGCACAAGAAGAGAATGCGGGTGATGAAGTCCCGCAAGTTGGAATGGAAGAAATGTATTAGTTTTTCATGAATATGATGCAAGCGGGAGTTGCAGCTGGAGTGTTAGGAGGAAATGCTGTAGGGATTGGGGTTTCAGGAGTTCCAATAGTTAACCACTGTGCTAAGTTGAGCGGAGATTATGCTAAGCTTGGAGGGAGTCCATTTATTGGAACGGAAGATGCCATTGAGGTGGAGATCAAATTGGTTGCTGCAGTGCTTACAGACAATTCTTCAATACATGTCTGGGTTTGTCATAGTTATAACACTTCATTACCCCATCAGATTTGCATTCTCGGATTAGGCGACTCTTGTCTACACAACCATAACAAATAGAATCCCATTTAGCCTTCTTCTAAGCGTTCTTTCCCTGAGAATGCTTCCTCTTTTCATTCCATTTCTTCTTGCTTCCATTGTTTTTTTTGTTTTATCACTTCCTTAGCAATAACAGTTGATTTAGACTTAGGGAATAAACACTCCCGATAAAGAGCTTTCTCGATAAGTCTTTCGAATAGCTCGTTGATATGACTGAATAACTTCTCTTCAAGTAAAATTCTCGTTCTATCTCAACATAGTGTCGATAAATGAAATCCCGTATTTTGAAAAAGCATCAAACTTAGTAATGTATTTGGAGATAGAAATATCTCCCTGCTTTAAATCAGCAAATTTCCTGAATAGCACCGACTTCTAAGTAGCCGGAACGAACTTCTCTTCAAAACTAGTCTTAAACTGGTCCCAAATGAACTGATCCTCAGGTGTAGCAATGGTAATGGCCAACATGACCCGATTTTGAAGCTTCCTAGAGGCCAGCTTCCTTTTCAAAGCATCACCTATTTCCATATAACCAAAGATACGCTCGTAGGTGTCCAACAATTACTGCATTTCAATAACCGACTCTTTTCCAAGGAATAGTTTGCCTCCCAAGGTAGAGTAATCTTTGCATAACTTGGCAAAGTCAACACTTGGCGTCTACACTTGAGCACCACTACCAATAACAACATTTGGAGCAGCCACTTAGGCATTTTGAAGCATGTTCGCCTTCATCGCATGTTACATAATTTGCAAGTTAGTATTAGCAGCCCTCGAGCCCGCTTCTTCCTCAACTCCAAAGATGGAGTTCCTCATAGTTTTTTTTGTTTGTCGGCTCATTCTTGATTTGTAACAAGAATGATCAGTCTCTCAAAAAGAAACTGTCTCAATGGTACTTATGTGTGCACGCAGCTTATATACTACTACATTATTTTGAAAATCAAAATATATAACAAATATGCACTCTCTTACATATACATACATATATATGTGTGTGTGTGTGTGTGTTCTCGATCCAGTCTAGGGTGATAACTCCTTCCCTATCTCTATCGGACCACGATATCAAATTAGGTTAATCGTGTAACCTTAGCTTTGATACCAAATGTGACGATCGCCCTACACCACCAGCACCCAATATATATAAGATAGTGCGCTGCTGACGTGCCCGACCGATATAGAACGATCATCAAGGTTTTAAAATTAAACAAAACATTATAGAACCTATCGTATATCTCACAGCACATGGAATAAAATATAATATATATCGTAGATATAAATAGGAGAGACGGTAATAACTAAGTAATCCAAATGTCAAAATACAGATTCATAGAGTTATACAACAATCAATAGAGTTTATATGATGGAAATGAACTGAATTAATTATCTCATAATAATAAGAAAGCACTTGCAAGGCTCCATAGTGTTTAATGGATAAATAAGCATATAAATCCATATATAATAGGAGACAGTTCCATCCAACTCATCCTCATCATAGCTGCTGCGTTGTGACTAGATTTTCTTTCAAGTCTGCTTATTTAAGAGTACTTGAGATAATAAGAAGTAATGCATAAAACCTTGAGTCAGACAACAGTCTGGTGTGAACAGTAAATGAATCTCAAAATACTATACAGGTCAATATAGTAAGGAATAAGAGTATACAAACCATACCTGATATGTCCCTGCAACCAAAGAGTTAGCACATAATGAACATAATATGCCACTCTACAAACATAATAAAGGTACGTGACAAAACAAGTGTGATGACGGACGTCCAAGTATCCTTATCTTTAGTACCTACCTACCATGATGCCCCTATAGTGATAGACTGCATAATAACAATTAAAACAACCATAGCATCCATCAAACAATCCTCACTATCACTCAATGCGCCCTGGATATATGAAAACTCATATGACCTTTCAATAACCAGGTATTAATGAAAATCCTGGTTTTCAATGTACTCTCTTTACCCCAAAGCTGATACTAGACCCATTCAACCAGTCCAGGATTCATGGGTCCATTCAACCAATACAGAGTAACCTTTCAAAGTACCCATGAGCATCCTCACAGTACCCTTGCTTTGAGTACATTAGAAAATACTTCGAGTATCAACAATCCCTTTACACCCATATCCAATCCCATCTCTTGCTCCATCTAATTTCCATTATCCTTAGGGAACCATTCTACATTTCCTATTCCACGACTGCTTTCAACATGAAGTCATTATCTTTGAAACCTAACTCCATTCATCGACGAGTTACCATCCGATGACTTGAAGTTTTCATCATGTGCTACATCACCACCAATCCTCAAGTGAACCAGCAAACACCTTAATCATATTCAATAGAGCCCTCACCCTCCCTTCTAGAAGTCTCACTTCAATCCAACACATAAAAATAAACCAGTACCGAGTTAAAATAACTTGGCACCGACTTATTTACTTAGCCAATCTTGGCTAAGTTCAACCTCTTGCTTCTAGTTCTTCATCTCCCAAGTGCCTTAGACCCTAACCCATCCTCCGAAATAGCTCGGCATCACTCCAAAGATCTAATCTCCAAGGTCTAGTGACAACTCGATGTGGTGACCAATACTTAGAAAATTTCCAAAACCCAGCCCTTGTCCATTCCCCCTAGCATTTTTTCAAATAACACTACCATCACCTACCACTTACCATCGAAAATAATAATTAGGTATCGAGTTAAAATAACTCGGTACTGATTTATTTACTTAGCATATTTTTCAATGCAACTTGAACTCCATGCTCAATCCATGCTCCAGAACCACTCCTCCGAGTTTCATCCAACTCTGACCACCTTTGCCTTTGATTCTTCAAATTCCCCACCCATTTTCTAACTACCTAAAACACTAGCAAATAACATCAACGCACAACATAAAATCATAAAAATATATGCATATACATCCATCTATACAAGCAATACACAAGAATATGATAATCAAGTAAATCATAATCTAGATCTAACTTTTACACTAGCATATGTGTACAAACAAAAAGGGGTACAAAAACCATTTTTAAATCACTTTAAATCTTTTAAATTTTGGCTAGAAATATGTATGATAAGGTAATTAAGTTTAGAAAATGTTTTAAAGTCGAAATTGCGTTAAAAACGTCATTTTTAATTATATAACGTGCAAAGTAGAGCAAGAGGCCAAAAACCATTCATCAAATACCAAAAATATCTAATTTTTCTTCTTACATATTAAGTGGACAACAAAGAAGAAGGATTCAAATCAGCCAACATGATGATCGCTAGCTTCTATATGTTAATCACCCTGTAATCAAT
The DNA here is from genome assembly GCA_030765085.1 of Allium cepa. NCBI lineage: Eukaryota > Viridiplantae > Streptophyta > Magnoliopsida > Asparagales > Amaryllidaceae > Allium > Allium cepa. Next base: position 565,147,867 of record CM060941.1, read on the forward strand.
GATTTGGCTTAGATTAGTAAGGAAAAAACGTAAATTTTGATGGAATTAGGGTTAATGGAGATTTAGTGCTATTTTGGAGAAGATGGAAATGACTTAAATCGATTCCTACAACCTCCCCTTAGCATAATTTTCGAGATGGGTTAACAGGCCTAAGCACGTGCTTAGTTAATTGCCCATTAAAACTGGCCAACGGCAGCCAAAATTTAAAACGGCTATAACTTTCAAATGATAAGTCTTTTTTTCTACTATGACCACTCTACAGAATGAGAAACATCATCCTAAAGCAATGAAAGTGGTTTGAAATCCTAATTAGGCTCTTATCAAAAGTTATAGTCCAAAAAAAATTAGGTTCAAAATGGCACATAGAGTAAAAATCGAAAAAGTGGAAAATGTCCTTAAGAATCAATTCCCAAAATTTTAGAGTCATACGATCTCATATAAATAAAATAAAAATATTTTTTGACTTCCAGTACATAAAACGCGGGTCGTTATAGTTAATCATGCTTTGTATGTTTACTTGAGTGTGGGAAGTACACGAGATGTAGTTTCCTTATGTGATCATTCTCATTATTGTTAAATTGAATAAATTATAAATCAGGAAATATCTAAGAGACACACGAGAATTGTATGATACGGTTATTCACTCGGGGATAGTATAATCAACGTATAAACTTATCTCGCTCTTTTAGGGCAAATTATAAGGAAATCTATATGGATAGGAGCTGATCTCCATCCTTATGCATTGTTTGTTTATTCCTGAAAGAACTAGAGTTGAGTTAACCAAAATCTTACCGATTGATTTTGAAAGCCAAGTAAGCGGGGGAGTGTACTTATATGAGACGACTCTAACCACATCAAAATCATATACATGATCTATGCTTTGGAAGAGTTTCATGATCTATTTGAGATGTTGGAATCTATGTGGAGATTCGAGATCTGATTGAGACGCTCGAACCTAGGTAGAGGTTTGTGATGTATTCAGGACGTGGAAATCCATGTCTGGTTTTGAAATCTATTGAGATAAGAGAATCTATGTGTGGTTCCAAGATCTGTTCGAGTTAGGGCTCATGTGTTAAGATCTGTTTGAGTTGGAGATTCGTGTGTTGAGATGATAAACGTGACTTCTCCATCGTTATGATAGAAAGCGGAGATAGGATGCATAGCAATTGATATTTAGCTACCTAGAAGGGGGCAGTCGACTCCAACCTAGAGATACATATAAATATGCATGCGGGAGTGATGCTTTCGACGTTACGTGGTGGGAGCCAGCTACGTATTTCCTATGTACATCAACTAGGGCTGTATGTTGTTTCGGAAGGATATCTCTGATCTTGTGCCTTAGATTTAAGTCGGATTTGATTCGAGGAGATTTACGTGGAAATCCTACACAACTATGATATTGTACCTTAGCGGTTTTGATTGTATAACATTATTGTTGTGGCGCACAAACATTTGTTATTTATGTTCATCACTCTAGACATTATCTATTATATCGCAATATGTACCTATTATATCATTGGCTCTTTTGAGAGGAAAACCAATCCGGTGATTCGGTTGGTCACAAAAGTTGTTGTTATATTTTGTACACATATTTCTTGAGTCTCTCACACTAGACTTTTGTCTAACCTGTGGCTTTTATTTTTCTTTTATTTCCTTGGGTGCTCTTTCGAGCAGTTTGTGAAGGGTAGGTTTTCGTTGATGTTCACTAGGCTCTTAACGAGGAGCTGGATGTTTACCTACCGTAGTATTCTTATTTCCGCTGCATTATTCTATGTATATGTATATATATATCAATATTTGTAAGGACGGGCTGTTATAACTTTCCAACCCGATGATGGTACTCTGATTAGTAACTCCGAAATGCTATGTATATTAGAGTTGTTCTATGTACTATCTTTTGATATTATATATTATAATTCCACGTGTGAGATTCTGATGTTTTTGTTTTCCTCTCTCTTATTCATTTTCTTTTCTTCTTTTTCTATACTCCAACATTCTGCCTTTTCAGCACTTGGGTGCTTAGCATGTGACTATCATGGATGTTTAAGGATCGAAAAGCTGTCGTTACAGCTTGGTATCAGAGCGAGGTTAAGCGAGAAGCTAGGCTTTGATGTGGTGTAAATCATTAAGAGATAGCGTAATTCATAATTGTTTATAAACATATGCCTTTAAGGTAATTCCAACAATGAAAATTAAAAGATCTTATTATATAAGTATAAGTTTATAGCGTTGTTAAATTAATGAAGGGATTAATGATGTTCATTCATTATCCCTCATCAATTGGTTTAGCCGTGCTCAGCCAATTTATAAGCATTGATATCCTTTATAGGATGATTTGACAAGCTCAAACAGTTTATGAGCATTAATACGTTTGTAGAATTATTGGCTTAATATTGCTCAACTAGTTTACGAGTACTGTTATCGTTTGTTGATTGATTAGTTGTGCTTGGCCTATTTATAAGCAATGACTGTTGTTTGTTGGTTATTATTTATGGTCGACCGGTTAATGAGTAGTTTTACCTTTTCACTATATGGGTTGGGTAGATAGTAAGTGTGGGAATATTGAAACGAACACCTTGTGAACTTAGTTTCAAGATTGACTATCAAACGTTCGATGTAGATGTTGGGTTAAAAAGTTAATTTTAATTAAAAAAGTTTATTATAATCTAAAATAAAGATAAGATATTTTAGAAATAAATATTTGTGAAATGATTTTATATAAGAAAGTGAATTTATATAAAAATGGCTTATAAAAAAGGAAACGGTTTATAAAATATGGTTTACAAATAAAAAGGATTTAAACTGAGAATTTGAGAACTTAAATCCCAGTATTTTGAAAATTGTTTTTCAAGGTTTTTGAGAAAAAATAATAGTATTAATTGTAAGTACTTATGAATAGAAATATTTAAAAAGGATTTTAAAGGAGATAGAAAGTACTATGCCCACTTATGTCACTAGAAAATAATTCCAGTAGTGACTACAGCATCACCGGCGTTCATTTTAGAGTTTCAAAGTGGTAGATGCTATTATAGTAGTTTGCTACAAATTGTTTTGGTAAAACAAATTTTGATTTAAATCCTAGAAGTGTGATTTGATATAACAAAAGATATATATATATATATATATATATATTTCAAATGATTTCTAAAGTTTTCCTTAAAGACTTCTAAGATAAAATATAGAGTAGTTTAATAAAATTTTGAAATAAGTTTTTTGTATGGAAAAGATTTGTAGTATACTATGTAGGGTGCTTGAGTAGTAGTGGCATAACCTAAATAATTGTGAAATCTTTTCCTTTTTTATGCTTGTAATAAAGTGTGATTAACAAATAGGTGTAACTTTAGTAAGTTATTTTATGGACGTGTGTATCTTATGCATTAGAGTAGACTGGTTTGTGCATCTTCTTATGATATGTTATTAGGTGGTTTTCATTTGTTGAAATGAAATGGAACTTTTGGCGATTTTGGACAGTTGGAAACTTCTAAATTGATTTCAAAATTTGGAGTTAAGTAATTTTGTAAGGTATACAAGTTGAATTTTTATAACTCTTAAATTTGAAAGGTTGGTAAGTTTAAACAAGTTTTAAATTTGTTTAAAATCCTTGTTAAATAAAATAAATATGAATGTTTTGTATATACCCTTAGGTTGTAGTGAAGTGTTATACGAGTAATGAACTTAAGTCTTGAAATGAAAATATAGATGGGATGTTTATAAAAAAAGTTATGTTTTTATAAGATGTTTATAAACTTAAGTAATACTTTTTGAAATGTTTCATAAATGATTTTGATATTAAATTTGAAAAATAATTTATGTAAAAATAAACATAAATATAGAGTAATTTGTGTAGTTAAGAAACAAATGGAATAAAGTCGTAAGTTGTTTATAGATCATTTTATTCATATGACAGTTTTGGATCTAGGTTTCGAGTACATGATTTCTAGGTGATTTACATCGGTCCAAGTTAGGATTTTTTGCTCTATTCTTGGCAATGAACACTCGATATGTATTCTTGATATGATGCGGAAGTTTTCTATCATTGTATATGACTATGTAAGGAGAACATAAATTTCTAATCAAGAAACCAGATCGAAGTTCGCACTAGAGAGGTCAGGTGATATATACTAGTTTGAAAGTGGAATTTATGTGATTGAGTAAGTGATCGGATTGATATTGCATATGGATGGTCCATGTGCATCGTACAGGCTTTATTATAATTGAGTACTATATTTGTTAGCATATGAGGAGTTTACATGATGACTCTTTGAATTGTTATGAGGTAGTATGAATAATCGACTGAGTAATAACCTAAGGTTGTAGAGTGGAAGGTGCGCTTATTAGATTGTTTATCGTCCTTGTGCGATAAAAGAAGATTTCTGTACCTGGGGATACCATGAGCTTTGTTTACCAGTAATTAAAATACCGTTAAATATGGATGTATGATTGTTGCTTTTCTTGTTTATGTTGGGATTTCAAGGACGAAATATTCTACGTGTGGAAGAATGTAACGATCCATAATCTTAAGCACTTCATATTTAAATACTGAATTATCGGAATAATCAAATCTTGAAATTAAATATGAATAAATATGATCAAATTGAATTAATAACCTTGTTTAACTCCCTTTTAAATAATAATTTAGTGAAAAGGAATTCATTTTTAAATATGTTTACAAAAATAAATAGTTCGAATAAATATCGATAATGTGAATGAAAATCGTTTTGTCGATAAATGATCTCAAAACGTGTGAAATTACCATTCTGGAGCATTGTCTTGAATTTTGATGAAACTAATGTCGTCGAAACTGGAATAATGAGACAATGTATGCTAACGAGTTTCATGGCGATCGGATGTACTGTATAGTCATGCAAGCTTGAAATGCGTAACCATTAAGTAGAGAAAATTAAAATATAATATAAATTTATTGCATAAATAACACCCCTCCCCCATTCTTCTCCATTACTTCTCTTCCTCTCTCTTTTATTTAATTTTCCATTTTCCTGCGACCAAAAAGTTGAGTCGCCTCCTTTTTCTTTATGGATCTATAGGCCATGAAATTCATTGACGTGATACACTGAACTCATGTGGTTGAGGACTTCAAATCCATAGCCTTGTAATTTGGTATGGTGGTGTTTTGGGGCGTGCGACATGGAGGTTGCTAAAATAGGGTTTAGGGGTGGAGGCGGTTTATGCAGAGTCAGAGGAAACAAGGAGTGAGGTCATGCTTCTCTTGCGAAAACGAGCAGGTGGAGGAAGATTGGTGGTGTGCGATCATCAGAAGCAAATCATGACTTTTGTTTATCGCTTATGGAAGCTACAGCTCGCATTATTCTAAGGTCAATCGTGTTGAATGATTTTTGATCCATGGTGGAGAAATTACAAAGTGGAATGCAACGAAGCGAATGGTGCAATATTTTGTTGAGAAACGAAAGAGAAAGGGAAAAGAGAAGGTGTGACAATAGCGAGTCTGAGAGTATCAATATATATGGCCTGGAAGAGATACTGGGGAAGAAGGGTTTAATTAGGTAATTTATTAAGTTAATTAAGTAATTAGTTAAATTATATAATCTGATTTCTTATAAAACCAATAACTTTCGCTTATGAGATCCAATTGAGATGTCGTCTTCACTGTTGCACTCATACCAGGATTATCTATGTCTTGGTTAGGCTTGGGCTTGGGTGAGTTAAATCACCACTTAATTTGTATTTGTTGTGTATATAATGTTTGTTTGTTAAATATAAATTAAAAGTAACAACAATGTAAGTTATTACTTTTGGATCCTCCCTTGCAACAACATTATATGTAGTATACATTTCTCTTATAGCCCTCTAAAAATAGGTGACATAGCCGAGACTATTGTTTACATGTTTAATAATATGTTGTAAAGGTTTAAAGCGAAATATTTGCTATAAATGCACTTTGAAATACATTGTATTTGAAATATGTTAAATTGGTCAAAAAGTGAATATATTATGAAATATATATTGGTTATTCATTACACATGTTTTGGTGTGTTTGACATGAAGGAATTAGTTTGGGAAGTTATACAAATTGTGAAACAATGTTACGATAGTTAAAAGCGAAAAGATCGCGATGGATGCACTTTAAAAATGCTATCCTATTGCTTCTTTGCATTTTTAATAAATATAAATGTATCTATCATCAGAAAAATATAAAAGATTGAATATATTTTCAGTAATTATTTGAGAATTTTTGAAATAAAGAGTTTTAAATTATAAAACATGTTTTAATGTTTTTTAATAAATTATAAATAAGTAGTTTTAAGTAATATCTAAAATAAATGTTTTAAACCATAGTATAAGTTTTTGAAGTATTTTTCAATATACATATATATAGTTTTCATAAAATTAGATAAGTATTGTATTAAAATAAACAGAAGCTGGTGCAATATAATATCCTTTGGATTGTTTTTTTTTTGTAGACAAAAAAATATAAAACAAAATAATTATTGTTTTTTAATATTAAATATTTTACCTTACAAATATATTAGTGTGTGTGTGTGTGTTATTTTAAAAAGATTTTTAGTAAATATATAATTTAGGAAAAATAAATTAAATCTTTTATAAAGAAATAACTGAAGATTTTGATTATAACACTTTAGTTAAATAAATGGTTTTGTAAAGTAAAGTAAAAGTATGTTAATGTATTAAATTAGTGTAAGATAATAATTAGGAAAATACTCAAGATTCTAATTAAGATTATAAATTGAAATATAATTTGGAATATATTTACAACGCCACCTTATACTCTAGCTCGGCTTGCTCTTCCAGCTCTTATGTTAAGCTTTCCGTTAGCCAGGTATCGAATAGTTGTTAAGATGACTCGACACAACTTAGTATGCTTCTCATTCTCAATTCTAAGGACATTTGGCCTTTCAAGGTCATAAGTAAGTCATTGTTAAGATTCCATCCAAATGAATCTGAGGGTGTAGAATCAAAGTGAATCTTATAATATTCAGGTAGAGAATCATCCTGCGCATATTAACCAATTTGCATATATCGAATATACTATATAATAATAGATAATAGCATGTTAAAGAATTCAATCCTGAAATTTGACTAGACTATATACTTAATACTTAAGGGTAAATTTTATTCATTCAAGCACTATAATTTTTATACAATACATAACATAGGAGTACAATAAGGAAGCTTACACACTAATAAAAAAGGCATTTAACCACACAACATTACTACAATGTTAACTAACAACATTCAACAACACAACTGACATAGAACTTAATTAAACATAATAATGAACAATGATTGAACCTTCCAGGGGAATTGCTAATTCTTCCAGTCTCCTCATCCCCAATGGGTGGATCACGGAGGATGGCAACTTCCACAAGGAGCCCCTCCCATTCTTGGAGCAGCGCCCCTTTCCTGTTTTCGAGAGTGCAAATTTCATTTTGGAGGAAGTGCATACGATCTCGTATGATAATAGGATCGATATTAGGCGTATGCTCCCAGAATGCACCCAGTGTTTTCTCCCATTAAAGCTTCTTTGTTTTCTACCTGATGTATTTCTTTCTCATTTCTTTCTCATTTCTTTCAAGTCTGTTAGCGATAGCCATGGCTACTCAAAGCTCGCTTCGTACCTATTTCTAAGATAAGAATAGTTTGGATTTCCAAAGAGAGACCGCTAGAAGCTTTTATTTATAGGTACTAGAATATTAAGTCAAGTGCCAGTATAAACTCAACCTTGTGGCAATGGGATAAACTAGAAACCAAGGTGTAACATCCCAAAAATTTATCAATTAAAATTAGTGATATATTTTAAACCTTTGGAATTTAATTTGAAAATAAATTGGAAAAAATCTTAAACAAATAAAATAAGTGAAAATTATACATGAATAAAAATTCCAATTTATTTGAGTTTAAAATATTGAAATAATGAATGTTTAAAAAGTCATTTAAATTTAAAATTTTATACATATATGTATATTGCATATATGAGTAGGATTGGATATATATATATATATATATATTGAAATTGAATTTAAATTTTTCATGAGATGTGTGAATACATAAATGGACATACATGGTTATATTTCAAGTTTGAATTGAAATTTGAATTTAAATTTAAAATAAATGTTTCAAAAAATATAAGTGGCATTTAAAATCATTAAGATATAATGTATATAATGTAAATATTGGTTAAAAACAATTCTTTTAACATTGTATACATATATACACAAATGAATAAGGGGGTGTACTCATTTATAAAGTGTATATGATATAAAAATTTATTTAAAAAAATTCTTTTGTCTTGTAAAACTACAAATGCTTAATATACACATGGGAGATGGAATAAAGAAATTAACAAAATTTAGATCTCATGATTATTGTTTACAAATGGCATTCAACATCATTACTTGAATAAAATAATCAAATTAAAAATTATAGAAAACTTTTCAGCTTCCAGTTTCAAATTTATTAAGCCTCCAAATCTCTGAAAGTACAGTAACCAAAAGATTTAGCATTCCAAACTCCAACATTCAAGAAAAAAAATCAGAAAGAAAAAACTGCCAACCCTTTTTCTTCAATTCAAAAGCTAAAATCTGAAATCCTTCTTAAAACATCAAGCTGTAGTGTGTGATTCCGTCTCTCAGGTAGATTTTTAAACTTTACAATTTGATGAATTTATGATTTCAAAATCAAGTTTTAACATCAATTCAAAACTGCAGATTTATAAAAACAAGTGCTTCGGTTTTTTTTGGGCCAGAGTAGTGCAGGGTTCTTTGGAATAAAAAGTTTAGGCAAGTTTGAATTCGAAGTTGCTAAACAATATTAAAGTAAGAATTAATCAATTGAATCAATCAGTTGTAGGAGAAATCAAGCTCAAAGATTTAAACCCATTTCTGATCTTTAAGTAGTAGGAAATAAAAAGCTTCTCTGTTATATAAATTCAACTATAAGTAATTTAAAATTGCTATTATTGATGGATTAAGTAAATGAATACAACAAAGAGTAAGCAAGAATTTTTATTTATTACTTGCAGATCTAAACTCCAAAATTTAAAGTAGGAAAAGGAAAAAAAATTCAGGCTTAATCCCTATCTTTTGAACCTGTCAAGAAACTCTCTGCCTTCAGGAAAAGGTGAGTAAACCTTTGTTTTTTTCAATCAATTGTTGATTGTATTGATTGTATGAATGCCTGAATGATGCTAAAAGCTTTGCATGTGAATGAATTGTTGTACTTGTGTTTTTCTTTGCCTAGAAATGTTACTTCTTTTTCTGTTCTTCTGTTTCCTTTAACTCTCTAGTTTATAGTGTAAACCATGCCAAACTAAAAACCCTCTCTCTCTCTCTCTATTTCTATTGAATTTGAATGATAAACTATGGTTTGGACATGCATTGTGTTTCAGTAATTAATCAAAGTAAAGCAATAGTTTGTTTTTTCTGGAAACTATGAAAACACAGTCACATCTAAATTCTGGTTTACAGAGTAGATCATAGCAAATCCCAATCCCTCTCTCCCTCATTTCTTCTAAAAATGGATTGCAAACAAGTTGAAGTTTTGTTTTAAACCTGTACTATGTTCCAGTAATAAATTAAGGCAAGGTTATATAGTTCTTTTTTTTTTGGAAAATTATGAAATGCAGCCACCACTCAATTTTGCAGAAAATCAAACTTCACGGATTTTTACTTCGATAAAGTGATTTGAATCCCCTTTAAAAATAATGATTTTAGAAAACTAAAATTCAAATTTTTCATCAAGTTTTCACTGAGATATTTGGGATGATCTGAAAAATGAAGTTTTGTCAAATTCTGGTGATCTAACTAATTGTAGGCCTCGAATTCATTGTCACAGCAAGATTTAATGTTCGACATCACTAGAAAAATACTGGTGGAATTTATAAAACCTTAAATTTTCAATTCGAGATCAAATTAGAGTTTAAGAACCCATTTCTGTTCATGTTCGAAATGACGGTGTTGCGCCATCATAGGATGATCGGACCTCGTGCCTCCGGTGCCAATCGCGGCGTCGCACGTTGATGGAGCTTGGGTCAAGTTCCGGTGACCGTTGACGGTCAGAGGAGGTGGGGCGAGACTGTTTTCTGATGATGTTATGCTATGCTAATTTGGGTCGAGGAGCTCGTTTTTGATCGTGGCTAACGATCGTGCTTTGGGGTGGCTCGATGGGTCGAGATCGTCGTTGTCGACCTGACGACGGTCGTAATTTTAGCCAGTGATGACCGGGACGGTGTGCATGTTGCACACGGCCTTGATTGTATCAGCAGTTTGTTTTTGGAGGTGATGACATTTAACTCGAAGCACTACGCGGGGATTTGGGGAGAAGACTCGAAGTCAGGTTCGTGTCGTTTTGGGGTTGCATCGGGTTGTTTTAAAAACTTGAACAAATTTTGGTAAAAAATTGTTACTCGGGTTAATTTGGGTTAAAATTCGAAGCAGGGGGGTGTTTTTCTCGGGGACAACTCGAGGGAGCCTTGGGTTGGTCATGAAAACAGCAAAAAATCCAGTTTTAACTAAATATTGAAAACACAAGTTAAATAATTTTTCTGAATCCACTTTTTAGAAATTAATGATAGTTGTTAATGGAATATTAGGTAAATGTGTGTTGAAACAATTATTTGAAATTTATGAAGTTCAAGAGTATTTCAAATCTTATATTTCTTTTAAAAAAAGTTGTTTTAAAATTTAACTTAATAAAAATTTAGAAGTAAATCAAATATTCAAGTGTTAACTTAAAACCAAATTTATTTATAATGATGAAATAATAATTAACAATTAATGTTTTGTAATGATTTAATAATTAATAATTAATTAATTAAAGAATAGTCAATTAACAAAAGTAATTAAACTTAATTAGTTAACAATTAAGAATTAATAAATTAAAATAATTAATTAAAGGATAATTAGTTAATAAATCCAATTAAGATTAAATTAATTCATAGTTAAGCAAAATTAAACATTGTTTTAAAATAATTAATAAAGACAATATATGGTTAACTCATTTTAATCACATTCACCTTAATTGAAGATGATTGACTATGCTCAAATATTCTATACGGGATTGATATTTCTGTTGTGATACTGTGTGATGTGGATTGCTCTGTGCTGAACTCTGATTTGTGATTTGTTCCTATATGTATGTGAAAACCCTTTTGCCCGTAAAACGGCATTTAAACTTCGATGCGACAGGGAGCCGGATTTCAGTCAGTTATCTGAAACCCACATCGAACCCTGAATGTGAATTCTTGTAATTGATACACCCACATGTTTTAAAATTAAGCACTCACTATTCGGATTAGCCGGGAGAGGACCTTTGTGTCATATAACCCATTCCGAGTAGTGATTCGACGAAATGGATAACATTTGAAGACGGTGTTGAAGACCGGGTGTCTTCGAAAACGATAGGATAACCTATCGATTGTCTCTGCACTGAGTTGCTCTGGTATAAAGATCTCCACATGTGATGGGGAGTCCGATCAGAATTGGGGATACCCGGATTGGCAAGGGCTTCTTCCTTTATTGGACGAAGTGCCTTCGGTTTTGTTCGAACCCGGAACAGACTTGTATAGTTGTGTGTCTGACACTACACTTTGAGATATAAAGCCGATTTCTTTCAAATACATATCTGTTATTGGCGGAGAATATATTCTATTAGCTTAACACCCTTTCTCTGAGACGTACGAGCTCAGAGGTTATTTAGTTGAAGGTTATCAGCAATATACTCCCAATTTGGTAGTGTGGCATGCTAAGTGTTGTTGTGTGTTGATGATCATTTGTTGATCATTTATGATCAAAGCATGGCTTTCGTGTAAAGCGTAGCTTTGTGGACGAGACCTCATCAGACCTCACAACCAGGAAATGGTCGAAACAGGAAAGATGCGGCAAGGTTATGAGGGTCGCGCCCTTTAGGGTATGTCATTTCCTTCTGGAAAAAGGTGGTATCATGGTATTGAGCCCAGATACTTACCTATGTGGTTGCTGCAATCTCATTTACTGTGTGATTGTTGCTTTATGATGGAGGGCCCTCGGATAAAGGTCGCGAATTACCGAGGAATTACCGAGGAATTACAGAGGTAACCCGGCCTTGTGTTGGCAGAGAACTGGTTAAGTTCTTGGGACGTCCCGCCAGAGGTGTACCCATGTGGTATAGGAAGTTCCTTAGCCTGACCATTTGCTGGAAATCCAATTCCCAATACGAACCCAGTACGGCTTTAGTTGTAGAACCTGCCATTTAACTATGGCAGCTATAGTAGGCATAGTATTATCATACCTATGCTGGCTAAGATTAATATTCTACTTTCGAAATGTTTTCACACTATGCACTAGTAATAATATCAAAGAATTTTCTCGTATTAAGCATGTTTGGCTATCATAAGGGGAAATCTCCCCCAAGTGTGCGAATGCATTGTGTGTGTGCCGGAAGGCCCTTATGTAGTTTCATTTTCCAAAAGAATGAACAGTTTTCTTTTAAAATCTTTTTTATTTAAAAGCAACTATCTTTGTTTACTCACGCCAGTCCCATGACTGACCCGAAGTTTATTGTTTCCTTTCTAAACTCTGGGTGCCCATCATATCCACACGGGCAGCCTAGTAGCAGGTTTTCCGTATTTTGGTATTAGCTGTATTTGAAGACTTTTGGTTTGGAAACTATCGGTTTTTAGAGGCTTTTATCTTGGAGATATTTTGGAAGCTTTTGGATCCGCAGGTGTTTAGTTTTGGAAGTTCACTATCATTCTATTCCTTTGAAGACTTTTGGCATATGATCACTTATTGCTCTATTATGATGTTCTATTTGGAGTTGTGATTTATGTATTATGATACTCTGATGTTGTAACGAATATTATGATGATGTTGTATCTATGATGTAATGCATAATATTCATTTTGTTTCCGCTGTTTTATATTCATATAACGTTGTTATAAGCTCCATCCGACTGGAGTTTGATGTTTGAACCTTTGGTAGTCGAGTACAAGTGAGGTATTTGATGTCAATTTTGGATTTCGGGTCGTGACATGTGGTATCAGAGCTAAATGTTGAGTAAGAACTTTAGCTACGGAGTATAACACATTAGATGGTTCATTAGAGATAGGGTGAAGTATACCCTAGAATGAGTATAACCGAGACCGAAACCCTAAATTTTCTTAGTCTATTTCCCTTAATGTCTGATATTCCTTAAGATGTCTCGTCCGAATATCTAAATTAATTTTCTTACTAATTACAGATAGTAAGGATGAGCGAACGAAGAGGCAGAGTTGGGGGGTGAGGAAATGCCACAGCACCTAGCCAAGTTCCCCCAACGGTAGAAGCAGCTTTATCTACTCAGCATCAGCCGAATCTGGCTGATTTGTACAAGAGTTTCTCAAGACTTGGTGGTAGGCCATTCACCGGCAAGGAGTCGATTATTGAGGCCCAAGCATGGATCAGATCTTGTGAGAGAATCTTTAAAGGGCTAAAGCTACAAGAGGATCAGATGCGTCTCATAGCTTCTTGGCAACTTCAAGAAGAAGCCTTAGCATGGTGGGAGACAGTCACTTTTGACGAGCCGGAAGACGAGTTTACTTAGGAGAGATTCAAAGAAGTATTTGAGAAGTGTTACATGCCATCAGCTGGGATTTCTCGAATGTACCAGGAATTCATGGACTTGAAGCAGGGGAGTTTGTCTTTCGAGGAGTATCTAAACGAATTCAATAAATTGTCTCGCTTCGGCCCAGAATTAGTGAACATACCTTTAAAGAAGAATGAGAGGTTCATTCGTGGGATGAATAAGAAGTTCCACGAAAGGATGAATGTCCACGTCAAAGAATCCTTCTCAGATTTGGTTGATATGGGATACAAATATACTACACTTGACATGCAAGAAGCCCCGGTGGAGAAAGGAAATTCGAGCAATCAAAATTGGAAGAAGAGGAAATTTGGAGGCAAGAAACCATGGCACGGTAAGGAGAAAAAAAAGAGCAATCAGGGAAGCACAGCAGAGAATGTCACTTCTTATAATTGCTTGGAGAAGGGCCGTTATTCTAGCAGATGTATGAAGCCTAAGAGACCAGTCAAACAATCCGTTCAAGCAAAGCCTAGGAAATGCTATTATTGTCAGAAATTGGGACATGAAGTTAAAGACTGCCGGGTCATGAAGCAAGCTCAGACAGCCAAGGTGTATGCAGTCAAAGACAAACCCGCATCTTCCAAAGCAGAAAAGGGGAAAGAAGTTCTGGAAGCTAATATCACTCTTTATGATAGCATTCTCAGAGTTCTTTTTGACACGGGTGTTACACACAGTTTTATCTCTCAACAAGCTATTAATGAATTGAATCTTGAACCCGGTTTTGTTGATAAACCTATACGCGTAAAGAATCCAGTTGGAGGTCCCGCGAATCTTTGTCTTCGATGTAGAGATGTTCCTATCTCATATTCTTTTTACCAATTCTCCATTGGCCTCTTTGTCCTTGATTTTAACGAGTTTGAAGTCTTACTCGGGATGGATTGGCTAGCAAAATATGAAGCCAAATTGGATTGCAATAATTGACTGATTTCAATCAAAACCAAGTTTGGAGATTTCATCAAGATTTCTTGTGAGGACTCTAGTCCTAAAAGAGAAGGGTTGATGTATAATTTGGGCTATCCCGAACCCAGTCTGGAGTCCATACCCATTGTTAGAGATTTTTCAGATGTATTTGAAGAAGTGAAATCTCTACCTCCACACCGAGAAATAGAATTCAGGATCGACCTAGTACCCAATGCTCGTCCTGTCGTTCATGCAAGTCGCGGGATGGCACCTAGGGAAAGGGTTGAATTAGTTCAACAAACCGATGATCTACTAGCAAAAGGGTTAATTCGACCCAGTGTTTCCGAATGGGGTTCAGCCGTCGTGTTTGTTGCTAAATCGGATGGATCTTTGAGATTATGTGTGGATTACCGCGATCTCAATAAGCTGACTCTCAAGAATAAATTCCCACTACCCAGAATTGATGATCTATTTGATCAATTGCACGACGCTTGTTTCTTTTTGAAGATGGATATAGCCCAAGGGTTCCATCAATTACGAATTGCCAAAGATTGTGTTCATTTGATAGCTTTTAGGGGTCCCAATATGTTCTACGAATGGTTAGTCATGCCTTTTGGGCTAACCAATGCTCCAGCATACTTCGTAGATCTTATGACTCGTGTGTTCCAGGAAGTTTTGAATAAATTTGTGCTCGTGTTTATTGATGATATTTTGGTCTATTCCAAGACCGAAGAGGAGCATGCCGAACACCTTAGAATCGTTTTGGAGATATTGAGCAGCAATATTCTATTCGCAAAATTTTTCAAATGCCATTTCTGGGTCAAAGAAGTCAAATTTCTCGGCCATATTGTTAATGAAGAAGGGATTTCTGTTGATCCTAGCAAAATTTCCGCTATTCTTGATTGGAGGAAACCTACTACACCAAAGGACGTTCGAAGCTTTTTGGATTTAGCAGGTTATTATCGGAAGTTTGTTCAAGACTTTTCGAAGTTAGCTAGTCCATTGACCAAGCTAACAATGAAGAATGCAAAATTCAATTGGACTCCAAAATGTGACAAAGCTTTTCAGGAGTTAAAGAAGAGATTAACCATCACTCCTGTTCTCGCTATTACCAACAGGAACCAGGGTTTATCTGTTTATACCAATGCTTGTGGAGAAGGTTTGGGTGCAGTATTGATGCAAAATGGGAAGGTAATTGCCTACGCGAGTAGACAATTAGGTCCTCATGAAAGAAATTATCCAACCCATGATTTGGAGCTTCTAGTTGTTATCTTCACTTTAAAAATATGGTGACATTATCTTCTGGGTAAGAATCTTTTCAGCTTTCTTAACAATTTACGAATTTAACTTAACTTAACAATATACTTATTGAACTTTCTTCATTTTAGGTGAAAAAATCGAATTATTCACCAACCACAAGTCTTTGAAATAACTCTTCACACAGAAAGATCTAAATTTGCGACAACAACGTTGGTTGGAATTTCTGGCATCTTATAACCTAGACATTCTATATACGTCCGGAAAAGCCAATGTAGTTGTCGACGCCTTGAGTAGAAAGCAGGCTATTCTTGCTCACCTTGTTATTGCTCCTACTCTTCTTGAGACAATCGCTAACAAGCAGAAAGAGGACAAGTTTCTTCAGGAAATTTATGGGAGAATTCGTCAAGGTGAAGATTCTAGTTTTGCAATTGATGATAATGGTATTATAAGATTGAAAGGCAGAATTTGTGTTCCAGACTTCCCTGATCTGAAACATGAAGTTTTAGATGAATGCCACAATTCTAAGCTTTGCATCCATCCAGGAGTCAACAAAATGTATCGTGATATCAAAAGAACTTTCTGGTGAAAGACGATGAAAAGGGATATATCTATATACGTGAGTCAATGTGCTACTTGCCAACAAATCAAAAGCGATCAAAAGAAAATGGCGAGTTTACTTTAGCCTTTAGAGGTACCCAAGTGGAAATGGGACCAAGTATCGATGGATTTCATCGACGGTTTGCCTCGTACTCGTAAAGGCAATGAAGCAATTTGGGTCATTGTGGACCGTTTGACTAAGACAGCCCACCTCTTGCCAGTGAAATCTACCCGCACGGCAGCAAGTTTAGCAGAATTATATGTGAAAGAAATTGTCCGCCTTCATGGCATTCCTAGCAGCATAGTGAGTGATCGTGATCCGATCTTCATTAGTAGATTTTAGGAGGCATTTCAAGACGCACTGGGAACAAAACTGAATTTCAGCACTGCTTATCACCCACGGTCTGATGGGCAGACTAAGACGATCAATCGAATCTTAGAAGACCTATTGCGTGCTTGTATACTTGATATTGGTGGTTCTTGGGAGGACCATTTGCATTTGGTCGAGTTCTCTTATAACAATAGCTATCAGGCCAGTATAGAGATGGCTCCATTTGAGGCTTTATATGGTCTTCCATGTCGATCACCGGCATGCTGGATCGAGGCTGGTGATAAACTCATCCTTGGACCGGATATAATTAAAGAAGCCACAGAGAAAGTTGATTTTATACGGAAGAAATTGAGGACAGCTCAGAGTCGTCAAAAGAGTTATTATGATCGCAGAAGAAGGGATTTGGTTCCAGATTGGAGACTTTGTCTTTCTTAAGGTATCTCCTATGCGAGGTGTATTGAGGTTTGGGAAGACCAGTAAGCTAGCACCACGATATATTGGTCATTTTCCTATTCTGGAGAGGATCGGTTCTTTAGCCTATCGAGTGCGGTTGCCTAGCTGGTTATCTAGTGTGCATGATGTATTCCACATTTCTAACCTTCGGAAGTATGTGCACGATCCGGATAATATTATTGAGGAAGCTACTCAATAGGATCTCGACATCACTCCCAATTTAACAGTTGAAAGAGAACCGATAAAGATTGTGGATCGTGAAGAAAAGCAATTGAGAAACAAAGTTGTGAAGCTAGTTAAAGTTCAGTGGAGTGGCGATCCAAAGGACTGCACTTGGTGAAACTGAAGATAATATGCAGAAATCATATCCCAATTGCAGAGTGGATATCTCGGCTTAAGCTGGTAAGCCATTTCTTTATTCTTTCTGAATTCGTATATTCTTTGTTTGTTTTCTCTCTCTTTCAAATTTCGAGGACGAAATTTTCTTAAGGGGGGATATCTGTAACATCCCAAAATTTTATCAATTAAAATTAGTGATATATTTTAAATCTTTGGAATTTACTTTGAAAATGAATTGGAAAAAATCTTAAACAAATAAAATAAGTGAAAATTATACATGAATAAAAATTCCAACTTATTTTGAGTTTAAAATATTGAAATAATGAAAGTTCAAAAAGTCATTTAAATTTAAAATTTTATACGTATATGTATATTGCATATATGAGTAGGATTGGATATATATATTGAAATTGAATTTAAATTTTTCAAGAGATGTGTGAATATATATAAATGGACATAAATGGTTATATTTCAAGTTTGAATTGAAATTTGAATCTAAATTTAAAATAAATATTTTAAAAAAAATAAGTGGCATTTAAAATCATTAAGATGTAATGTATATAATGTAAATATTGGTTAAAAACAATTCTTTTAACATTGTATACATATGTACACAAATGAATAAGGGGGTGTACTCATTTATAAAGTGTATATGATATAAAAATTTATTTAAAAAAATTCTTTTGTCTTGTAAAACTACAAATGCTTAATATACACATGGGAGATGGAGTAAAGAAATTAACAAAATTTAGATCTCATGATTATTGTTTACAAATGGCATTCAACATCATTACTTGAATAAAATAATCAAATTAAAAATTATAGAAAACTTTTCAGCTTCCAATTTCAAATTTATTAATCCTCTAAATCTCTGAAAGTACAGTAACCAAAAGATTTAGCATTCCAAACTCCAACACATAAGAAAGCAAAAAAATTGCCAGCCCTTTTTCTTTAATTCAAAAGCTAAAATCTGAAATCCTTCTTAAAGCATCAAGTTATAGTGTATGATTCCATCTCTCAGGTAGATTTTTAAACTTTACAGTTTAATGAATTTATGATTTCAAAATCAAGTTTTAACATCAATTCAAAACTGCAGATTTATAAAAACAAGTGCTTCAGTTTTTTTTAGGCCAAAGCAGTGCAGGGTTTCTCTGGAATAAAAAGTTAAGTCAAGTGAATCTTTTTTTATCTGAATTTGAAGTTGCTAAACAATATTAAAGCAAGAATCAATCAATTGAATCAATCAGTTGCAGGAGAAACCAAGCTCAAAGATTTAAACCCATTTCTGATCTTCAAGTAGCAGGAAATAAAAAGCTTCTCTGTTATATAAATTCAACTGTAAGTAATTTAAAATTGCTGTTATTGATGGATTAAGTAAATGAATACAACAAAAAGTAAGCAAGAATTTTTATTTATAACTTGCAGATCTATACTCCAGAATTTAAAGTAGGAAAAGGAAAAAAAATTCAAGCTTCACCCCTATCTTTTGAAACTGTCAAGAAATTCTCTTCCTTTAGGAAAAGGTGAGTAAACCTTTGTTTTTTTTTTCAATCAATTGTTGATTGTTTGAATGAATGAATGATTCTAAAAGCTTTGCATGTGAATGAATTGTTGTGCTTGTGTTTTTCTTTGCCTGGAAATGTTATCCTCTTTTTCTGTTCTTCTGTTTCCTTTAACTATCTGGTTTACAATGTAAACCATTCCAAACTAAAAACCCTCTCTCTCTATTTCAATTGAATTTGAATGATAAACTATGGTTTGGACATGCATTGTGTTTCAGTAATTAATCAAAGTAAAGCAATAGTTTGTTTGTTTTTGGAAACTATGAAAAACACAGTCACATCTAAATTCTGGTTTACAGAGTAGATCATAGAAAATCCCAATCCCTCTCTCCCTCATTTCTTCTAAAAATGGATTGTAAACAAGTCGAAGTTTTGTTTTAAACCTGTATTATGTTCCAATAATAAATTAAGGCAAGGTTATATAGTTCTTTTTTTCGGAAAGTATGAAATGCAGTCACCACTCAATTGTGTAGAAAATCAAACTTCACAGATTTTTACTTCAATAAAGTGATTTGAATCCCCTTTAAAAATAATGATTTTTGAAAACTAAAATTCAAATTTTTCATCAAGTTTTCACTGAGATATTTGGGATGATCTGAAAAATGAAGTTTTGTCAAATTCTGGTGATCTAAGTAATTGCAGGCCTCGAGTTCATTGTCACAACAAGATTTAATGTTCGACATCAGTAGAAAAATACTGGTGGAATTTATAAAACCTTAAATTTTCAATTTGAGATCAAATTAGGGTTTAAGAACCCATTTCTGTTCACGTTCGAAATGATGGTGCTATGCCATCATAGGGTGATCGGACCTCGTTCCTTCGGTGCCAATCGCGGCATCGTACGTTGATGGAGCTTGGGTCAAGTTCTGGTGACCGCTGACGGTCAGAGGAGGTGGGGAGAAACTGTTTTATGATGATGTTATGCTGTGCTAATTTGGGTCGAGGATCTCGTTTTTGATTGTGGCTAATGATCGTGCTTTGGAGTAGCTCGATGGGTCAAGAACGTCGTTGTCGACCTGACGACGGTCGTAATTTTGGCCAGTGATGACCGGGACGGTGTGCACGTTGCACACGGCCTTGATTGTATCAGCAGTTTATTTTTGGAGGTGACGACATTTAACTCGAAGCACTACGCGGGGATTTGGGGAGAAGACTCGAAGTCAGGTTCGTGTCGTTTTGGGGTTGCATCTGGTTGTTTTAAAAACTTAAACAATTTTTTGTAAATAAATGTTACTCGGGTTAATTTGGATTAAAACTCGAAGCGGGGGGGTGTTTTTCTCGGGGACAACTCGAGGGAGCCTCGGGTTGGCCATGAAAACAGCAAAAAATCCAGTTTTAACTAAATTTTGAAAACACAAGTTAAATAATTTTTCTGAATCCACTCGTTAGAAATTAATGATAGTTGTTAATGGAATATTAGGTAAATGGTCTTGAAACAATTATTTGAAATTTATGAAGTTCAAGAGTATTTCAAATCTTATATTTTCTTTTAAACAAAAGTTGTTTTAAAATTTAACTTAATAAAAATTTAGAAGTAAATCAAATATTCAAGTGTTAACTTAAAACCAAATTTATTTATAATGATGAAATAGTAATTAACAATTAATGTTTTGTAATGATTTTATAATTAATAATTAATTAATTAAAGAATAGTCAATTGATAAAAGTAATTAAACTTAATTAGTTCACAATTAAGAATTAATAAATTAAAATAATTAATTAAAGGATAATTAGTTAATAAAGCCAATTAAGATTAAATTAATTCATAGTTAAGCAAAACTAAACATTGATTTAAAATAATTAATAAAGACAATTATATGGTTAATTCATTTTAATCACATTCACCTTAATTGAAGATGATTGATTATCATCAAATATTCTGTACTGGATTGATATTTCTGTTGTGATACTGTGTGATGTGGATTGCTTTGTGCTGAACTGTGATTTGTGATTTGTTCCTATATGTATGTGAAAACCCTTTTGCCCGTAAAACGGCATTTAAACTTCGATGCGACAGGGTGTCGAATTTCAGTCAGTTATCCGAAACCCATATCGAACTCTGAATGTGAATTCTTGTAATTGATACACCCACATGTTTTAAAATTGAGCGCTCGCTATTCGGATTAGCCGGGAGAGGATCTTTGTGTCATATAACCCATTCCGAATAGTGATTCGACGAAGTGGATAACATTCGAAGACGGTGTTGAAGACTGGGTGTCTTCGAAAACGATAGGATAACTTATCGATTGTCTCTGCACTGAGCTGCTCCGGTATAGAGATTTCCACATGTGATGGGGAGTCCGATCGGAATTGGGGATACCCGAATTGGCAAGGGCTTCTTCCTTTATTGGACGAAGTGCCTCCGGTTCTGTTTGAACCCGGAACAGACTTGTATGATTGTGTGTCTGACACTACACTATGAGATATAAAGCCGATTTCTTTCAAATACATATCTATTGGTGGTGGAGAATTTATTCTCTTAGCTTAATATCCTTTTCTAAGATGTATGAGCTCAGAGGTTATGTAGTTGAAGGTTATCAGCAATATACTCCCAATTTGGTAGTGTGGCATGCTAAGTGCTGCTGTGTGTTGATGATCATTTGTTGATCATTTATGATCAAAGCATGGATTTCGTGTAAAGCGTAGCTTTGTGGACAAGACCTCATCGGACCTCACACCCCGGAAATGGTCGAAACAGAAAAGATGCGGCAAGGTTATGAGGGTCGCGTCCTTTAGGGTATGTCATTTCCTTCTGGAAAAAGATGGTATCATGGTATGGAGCTCAGATACTATGGTTGTTGCAATCTCATTTACTATGTGGTTGTTGCTTTGTGATGGGGGCCCTCGGATAAAGGTCGCAAACGACCGGGGAATGGCATAGTCGTGCAGTAGTTACCTAGTTACAGAGGTAACCCGGCCTTGTGTTGGCAGAGAACTGGTTAAGTTCTCGAAACGTCCCACCAGAGGCGTACCCATGTGACATAGGAAGTTCCTTAGCCTTACCTTTTGCTGGAAATACAATTTCCAATACGAACCCAATACGGCTTTAGTTGTAGAACCTGCCATTTAACATGGCAGCTATAGTAGGCATAGTATCATGGTACCTATGCTGGCTAAGATTAATATTCTACTTTCAAAATGTTTTCACACTATGCACTAGTAATAATATCAAAGAATTTTCTCGTATTAGGCATGTTTGACTATCATAAGGGGAAATCTCCCCCAAGTGTGCGATTGCATCGTGTGTGCCGAAAGGCCTTATGGTAGTTTCATTTTCCAAAAGCATGAATGGTTTTCTTTTAAAATTTGTTTTATTTAAAAGAAACTATCTTTGTTTACTCACACCAGTCTCATGACTGACCCGGAGTTTATTGTTTCCTTTTTAAACTCTGGGTGCCCATCATTTCCACACGGGCAGCCTAGTAGCAGGTTTTCCGTATTTTGTTATTAGCTGTATTTTGGAGACTTTTGGTTTGCAGACTATCAGTTTTTGGAGGTTTTTATCTTGGAGATATTTTGGAAGCTTTTGGATCCCCAGGTGTTTAGTTTTGGAAGTTCACTATCATTGTATTCCTTTGAAGACTTTTGGCATATGATCGCTTATTGCTCTATTATGATGTTCTATTTGGAGTTGTGATTATGTATTATGATACTCTGATGTTGTAACGGATATTATGATGATGTTGTATCTGTGATGTAATGCATAATATTCATTTTATTTCGGTTGTTTTATATTCATCTAATGTTGCTATAAGCTCCATCCGACTGGAGTTCGATGTTTGAATCTTTGGCAGTCGAGTACAAGTGAGGTATTTGATGTCAATTTTCGAACATTGGATTTCGGGCCGTGACACAAGGAAATACATAGCCCTAAACTAAAGTCGATACCAATTGACTTTACCTAAGAGCATATTATAATAAGACTGGTTGATCCCTCATAGGGCTTGACACTACTAGGATCTCTTTATATGGTGATAATCCCACCCTTTTAAGTCCTTCCAAATTCTTCTTGATGCGATCTCCTTTCTATATTTCATCTAAACCAAAATATCAAATAGTTTGGTTTCATATTCTCAGGTACCACTAACTGCACATATAAGACTCCCATCCATTATAG
Organism: Allium cepa; assembly: GCA_030765085.1. NCBI lineage: Eukaryota > Viridiplantae > Streptophyta > Magnoliopsida > Asparagales > Amaryllidaceae > Allium > Allium cepa. Next base: position 565,171,022 of record CM060941.1, read on the forward strand.
ATCTTTCCACAAGATTCGAAAGGACTTCACCCAACTCTATAAAATTGGCTCCTTGCATGAGACTTGCTAAAATTCGACTTATAATTTGGAATATAATTAGGACCTAGATAAGGAATATTTTAATGTAATTTGTTAATTGGGTTTTTAACCAAGCAAAAATAAACATGAATTATAACATCCAGGCCAAGCCAGAATGACTTGAAACTTGAACAAAGTATCTAAAAGAACAAGCCAATGGAACTTAAGAGAAACAAGCCAAAAATCCACTAAGTAGATGGATTGCTGGCGATCCATCATCCATGGATCTTTAGCCATCCAAAAGTAAGCATCATGAGTTGTCAAAGCCTCTTGCATCATGATCTACCACCTCTTCTAAGAGGACTTGCCAAGTTTCATAGCATGCCAAACAATCTAGCTCGAAAAGTGAAGACCATCAAATTCAAGTTGTTTGACCCAAAGTAGCTAACTTAATATGGACCCAGATAACTCATATGTAGTCGGATTGACTTGGAATTTTGGAAGAACACTTAGAAGACAAAAAAGAAGGTTTGTAAAAAATGGGATTATTTGGAGGTCGTTTGATGGATCGCTAGCAACCTACCTAGATGGATCGCTAACGATCCATGTAGGTTGAGCCCCACAACCTGAAATTTATAAGGTAGGTCCAACATACCCTAGAGAGAGTATCTACAAAGTTTGCCTAGTTTCGTTAAGTTTTGAGCGAGTTATGGATGATTCTTCTCAAAATTGGGCCCGTTTGATCCGTCAAGTCTGACCCATGAGGAGTGGTCCCTATTACCTATAATCTATAAGGAAAGCTCTCTTACTCTTTTACATTGCATATGTGAAGTTCCGTGTGATTTGGTTAAGTATTGAGTGAGTTATGGATGATTCATCTAAACCAGATGACCCATGAAGAGGGATGATAAACAAACTCCAAACGACTTGACAGTTGGATAAGGCACTTAAATAGAAGATAGGAAGACAATCAAACTAAGATCGCTCAAAAATATGCTAAGTGGATGGACAACTATCGAGCCATTCCATATGGATAGCTAGCGATCCATCAAGATAGGTCGGATTGCCCTCAAACTTTCCAAGCTCATTCATAGCACTAATAAAGGCTTTTGGGAGAAAAAAATGCTAAATTGATGGATAACTAATGATCCCTCCTCTATAGATAGCTATCGATCCATCCCCTATGGATAGCTAGCAATCCATAGAAATGACTCATATTGATTTAAGATTTTCGGTGATGAATTGGCATAACAGCTGGACTCTTCTACACTTGGATTCTGGCCCAATACTCACTGAGTTACCCTATAAATACTCACCTATCTGCAACTTAAAGAGGATATTTTGGACTGGCTGATATAACTATGAGAGATTATTCTTCACTCTTCTCCTCTCACACAACAGCCAGCTAAGGTTTCACTATGATTCTCTAGTGAACTCATGTACTTGTGACTTGATCCAACTTAGAAGATTCACTCATATTGTAAATCAATTCAACTTGTAACAACAATCAGTTAATAGAAAGTTATAAAGTGGAAGTAGGCTTCATTAACAGCCGAAACACTATAAAAATATTGTTGTCCTTTTACACTTCCACTCTTTTTACATTTTTTTCTATATTATTATTCTGTAAGAACATCGCTGATGCTTTCACACTCAATCTAAGGTATTGATCCATTTTTTGGCTAACATTTTGGTGCTTCCACTGAGAACCCAACATAAGCTTAGATCTAGCTATCTACTTTAGACCAGACAGGTTCAGAAGTTAGATCCATAATCTCTGCTTAGAAGATTTGTTGTTGAGAATCAATGGCACCAGAAAGAAAGATAACTACCTCCGGAAGATCCATAGGAGCTACCATTGCTGGAGAAGAAACAAACACTCAACACGTTGAAGTCAACAAACCCCAACAACCTGCCGTTAGGAGCTAACTTAGGAGATTAGGTTCCAGGATTCTTGACACAGCATGAAGTTGTAATAGAGGGAGAACTAAACAATATGGTTGATGAAATTAACCAGAAAATGACAAACAGTCAAAAGGCTCTTATAGAAAAGATAGGTGCTCTCTTAGCGCTCCAATCACTAACTACTCCTATAATGGTGCTTAAAGCCATGGCTGCTACAGAGCAAGAGCATTCTTTTATTTCTGGCTTGAAATGAAAAAATAGAAGGCAAAAGCAAAAGAAAGTAGTGGGCAGAGCTCTCAAAATCATGATGGAAGAAAACACTAACACTCCACCTATTGCAAAAGCACCTGCTACAGACCCGCACATCGGGGGGGAAACCCCATGGGGAGATATAACGATGGCTCTCTCCGACTCTGAAGATGACAAATAATTTAAGGAAAACAAATTGGATGAAAATGCTAACGTTCAAAATGCTAGAAGAAGCTCTAAAACACATGCAGTATCATAGTGCAAAGCAATGGACAAGGAACTGCTACTCAAATGGCTCTCCTAGAGACAGGAGATTAAGAAGATATGACACAAACCGAGATCGATTACAAAGTGAAGCTCCCATGGTATATTGTGACCACTCCTAGGTCGTCATTGAAAATTATTAAAAATCATCAAAATGGTCATTGAAAAACTCATTTCAGGGTTGACTCAAAGTTGAACTTGAGTAGTCGCCTATTTGACTCGAAGTGGATTCTGGAAGTTCTGAATAGAAGTCAAACTCAGGTAATCACTCATTTGACTCAAAGCAAACCTAAGAAATTCTAGATCAAAATCAGACTTTGGTAATACAAAGATTTTTTTCATGCAAACATGCAAATGACTCCAAGAACCATTCATCACCAACTCAGCAATTAAAATTCTATGACCCCATGTGAACTATGTTCTAACTCCAAGAAAATGGCAAATTTTCTTGGGTCGGACTCCAAGTAAAATACAACTGATTCATTAACACTGATCCATCTTCTTTGGCCTATAACTCGATCATGCAAATTCCAAATGCCTTGAAATTTGGAATACAACCTTATGGGACCTTCCTTGTTGCCCTAGATCGATCTCACCCAGTTTGAAATTTTTTTGGGGACCGTCACTTTTCCATGACCCCATCCAAAGTGATTTGTCATTCAATCGGCATTTCTAATCATTCAAGCATAGGACAATCATGCCTATATCATTCTCAAGCATTATAAACAGCCGTAACTTGAAAATGGATAGGACTGACAATGATTAGAGCATCTTCTCCAATTGAAACCCATTTATCGAAGCCGTATGACTAGTATATGGATGAAGCAAGGGAGACGGATGTAGTAACTGCAAGGCTCTTAGGAATCATCAAAGGACGAAACGACCTACTACCATAGAAGAATTCTGTGGGAAGGCAAGCCAGTTCTAGAGACTATAGGTAGTGCAATTGGCAGAAGGAAAACTCGATAATTTGCTGAAGAACATACCAAATGGTGAAGGAGCTACAGGACCTCGGGGACCTTCTGCCCAATTAAGGCCACTAAGACCAAGTAGAAAAGCGCCTCGGCTAACTAACGAAATCAAATAAAAGCATGATTACCAAATAACACTTTGGCTAGCTAGCTACCAAGGAATGGGGCAGCAACTTAAAGCAGTGTCTTCTCATCAATCCATGTCTACTTTCCGTTTCCAAATAAGCTGTACCAGGGCACTAGGGGCATTGCCGGCAGCACGGCGAAAGAAATGCTTCTATGCCTCAACGAGTCATGTCGATCCCCTTTCTAAGAATCAGTGTTGCTCTAGTAACGTCGAGAAGGCTTCTTCAAAGGATCTTCAAACAAATAGATCATGCCCCTAATCTACAGGAACCGATGAAACTATGTTCTCGTGAGACGAATCCCAAAAGATTCTCTTGAATTCGACGAATCATCGCTTTAAGACCATCGGGCCATCGGACACATGACCAAAAACCCTTCTTGGAATCGATGAATTATCGCTCCAAGGTCGTCTAGTCGTCGGACATCTGACCAAAATTCCTCTTGAAGTCGATGAATCATCGCATTAAGATAGCCAAGTTGTCGGATGCATGATCCAAAACTCTTCTTAGATCGACCAATAATCGCTCTAGGGTCGTCTGGTCCCTAGGCATTTAACCAAAATTCCTCTCGGAATCAATAAATTATCGTGCTAAGGCCGTCTAGTTGTCGGACATCCGACCATAAAAACTCCTTCACGAACTAAAGCGTCGTGAAGGTGGTTCATGAACTAAAGCATTGTGAAGGCAAACCAGTAGATCAGCAGTCATCCGATCCAAAAATCCTTCACGAAATAAAACGTTGTGAAGGCCAACAGGATGATCAGTGGTCATCTCATTCAGAATTGCCCGAAGTCTGTGAATTCATGTTCTAGGGTCACAAATCGACAATCACATCAGTCACTCCGCAAATTTAACAAAATCTCTTTCAACAAACAATGAGACAAACAGTGATGAATTCCAAAGCCTCAAAGTAGCTCAAAGAAACTAAGCTAAAACTAAACCTCAATCAGAGGCCGAATTGAATCGTGCCAAGATTCAGCACCGGGGAGAACTAAGTATCTCAAATCCCTAGTATATAAGTTTTTGAAGATAGAGGCTTTCCCATGCTTTAATCATCTAGAAGACACAGTTGCATCCACTAGACCCCATGCAACCAAACGGGTTGTGGAAAAACCTCGGATATAGTTTAAGCGCACGAGCAGCATTGTGTCGTGAGGGGCATCATACATACTTGAATAGCTACAAGTAAAGCCAAGACTAATCATTCCATGGTTATGTTATGCCCGATTGAAAATTTTAGCATTCTGATAACTATGGACTTAACAACCTAGCTAGCGCAACAAACGAAATAGAAGCATAATACTTACTTACTTCTTCCCAACTCCTCCTTTACCACCCTTGGTGAACATTTCCTTTTCCTCGTAGGTTGTATGCCAGTTGAAGACCAATTCTTTAAAGGTAGTTTGGACCAAAAATTGAGAGTCTTGCCTTGAACTCCTACAAGCTTTATTCATAACCATCTCCATGCGGTCGGCTGTAGATCTCTCCACCATGGCAACCTTATGTGTTGGCTGTGAACATCTTCCCAAAATACTGGAGGATCGTCCAAGCCACAGTTACCCGATCCAAAAATCACTTATCTCTTATAGCTGACGAAATAGCGTTCCAGCGAAGTCAAATCGCTCGATTGAGGGTAAAACTTGATCGCTACCTTCTAAGAACTGGTATTGCTGCTTCAGTGCCAGGAAGACCCAAACGGTTGTGTGCATTCCATAAGATGTGCATCACTTCTTGAGCTGTGGAACCACACTCTCGAATCACAAACTCCTCATGTTACCCAAAGAGTGGCAATGTCGAGAAGTTTCAAACCATTCTGGATCGAAGGGTCATATCGATCTCATAAGCCACGCACTTTCATAAGCCTCGCATCACTTCTTAATCCGTGGAACCATGCTCTCGAAGCACGAACTCCTCACGTTACCCAAAGTATGGCAATGTCGAGAAGTTCCAAACCATTTTGGATCGATGGGTCAAATCGATCTCATAAGCCGCGCACTCCTATAAGTCGTGCATAACTTCTTAAGACATGGAATTACGCTCTTGAAACATGAAGTCCTTACTTTACTCGATGGTTAGCAACGTTAAGAAGTTTGGATCAATGGGTCGTGTCAATCCCATAAGTCGCGCACTGCCATAAGTCGTGCTCACTTCTTAAGTTATGGAACCATACTCTCGAAGCATGAACTCCTCACGTTACCTAAAAATTGGCAACATCAAGAAATTCCAAACCATTCTAGATTGGTAGGTCCTATCGATCCAAAAACCACGCGTTTCGTAAGCCATGCACTCTCAAGAGCCGTGCATTTCATAAGTCACGCACTATAAAAAGCCACACATTTCGTAAGCCATGCATTCTCAAAGGCCATGCATTTTGTAAGCCACGCACTCTCTAAATTCACGCACTTTCAAAAGCCATGCATTTCGTAAGCGTGCACTCTCAAAAGCCATACATTTCGTAGCTGCGCATTTTATAAACCGCACATTCTCAAAAGCTACGCATTTCGTAAGTCATGCATTTATAAAAGTATACAATTCATAAGTCGTGCAAGCACTGCTTGATGTTGCTCCGGCAACATTAGAAAAACTTTATTATTTTCGAAGTACCAGTGTTGTCCTGACAACATCAGGAAACTTGTCTATTGCAGGATTAACAAGGATTACTTCCCGCTACTCAAAAGAATCGATATTGGTTCGGTATTGCCGCAAAGTTCACAACTAAGAAGTTGACAAAGAATTCTGAATTTTGATCAAAGTTAATGTACAAAATGTCTAAATTCAAGATATCCAAGTCACGAGTTCCCAGAGATAGGAACTGCGATGCACCTTTGACTAGAGGCATCTAGGGAGCCACCAAGAACATCAAGTCCCACATCAATTGTTTAGAATAATCAGCCCTGTGAACTATGGCGCACATAACACATTAACGCTTGGTTTGGATAAAGAATCGCTCCAACTTGCAATAAAAGCAGGAAATTACCATCATCCATAGATAGACGATGATGGAAGGAATCTCTAGAATCAAATCATCAACGCACTAGTTTCCTAAGACAGAAGAAGGTACTTGACTGAGGTCTCAAACCCCAACTTGCAGAAAACCAGCTGTTATCCAAATTCATACAATGGCAAGGAGAGATCTCTAAAAATTGAGAAAGTAAAACATTGATTCCCAAAGATTGGAACCAACGAATAAGGTTGAAATATGCAACAACGCTATCAGCCCACCATAACGCATATGGTCTAAAACAAGCAAGGTTAAGTTGCACGGATTCAAGACAAACGTTACCAAACTCTACCGGTCTACGATCAAGATAAGAATAAGTGCGATCGTACCGAGAGCAATGTGACGATTCGCTCCACAATTTCTAATTTTCTATAAGAAACCTGGAATTTGACACCTAGAAATGAAGGGTTCAGTCTAGAAATGAAAGGTTTCGTGGATAGAAGTCAGATCATAACAAAAATCGATTGGAGGAAATTCATTTTTTTGTAAATAAAAATAACCATGGAATTGTTAAGCAACAGCCTTGCATCCAAGTGTAATACTTCAGGGTTATAAAGAAAGCTAGGCAATGGAAATCGCTGAGATTCTCATTCTTCCAGAACATAGTGTATCCCGAAGTGAAGCAATATAGAAAACATCCACATTAGGTTAAAAGGAATCTACTCAACTTTGCATGATTGGATGAATGATTCAAGCCTCACCAAATTGACTTTAACACTGTCTAAAGACTGGCAGCACTAAAAAAAGACTTCTACAATCCAACCATCAAAGTGCAAGCTTTGAAGACAGAAACTAGTGCCCCCTTGGATTAAAAGCATTGCTGGATCGGTGGAAAAAATTGATCCCAATCTCCTGAGTGTCAGTGGTGCCGTAGAAACACTAAGGTCTTCTCTTATTTTCTAAGTACTGGTGTTACCCTGCAACGTCGTAAGTATCAGTGTTCCTCGGCAACGCCAGGAAACCCTCTATTTCTTAAGCACCAACATTGCCCCAGCAATATCAAAAAATTTGGTATTCACTATGTACCGGTGTTTCCTCGGCAAGGCCAGGAAAGCTTTAATCTATAGTTCGATGAAAACATTCGTCGAATCAATGCACTTGCTTCTGGAGATAGAAGTTGGTCCTTAACTGAGATTCTACCCTTGTCCTCATAAAACTACCGTTACCAAAAATGGGAAACAACGGGAAGACATAACCTTTCATAGGTCAGCCGGATGGTTCGATCTTTCATCATAGAAATTAGCTACTGTACAGGAATAAAGCAGCGCCGAAAGGAAATCCTAGGATTGAATTACTCATGTGCTAATTTCTAGTGATAAAAGCTGGTGCACAACCAAATTTCCTGAATTCGACTTAGAATGAATTTAGATGCAACCAAAAGATAGACAGCGTTAAGGAAATGCTTCTTGGAACTAAGCAGCTAGGTTATTAATTCTCGAAGATTGGAATTGGCGTATGAATAGAACGTCCATGACGACAACAATCAAGCAAAGCGTGCACAACTAAAGACATACGGAAGGTCGGAACTAAAACCATCGAACTTCCTCTATCTTTGAATAAGATTGAGAGCCAGACCAGGGATAATCGAGTAATTTGTCCCAGCCCTCTCCATCTCCCACAATCGCCCAAATACAGGCATTTGAAACAGCTAGTCCCTTGAGCAGGGAAAGACACACAAATACTTGATCGAAGAAATGTTGCAAACTCCAAACATGAATAATCGCAAGGTTGATTAAATAACGGTTCTGTATCGCAAAACAGAGCACTCTGGCAACAAAATCACCAACAAAGGAAAATGAAGGATTTAACATTCAAAAACCAACCGTCGCTCGTAGTTTGGCGATGACCAGAAGGATCGATGACCTACTTACGATCTAACTAGATCATTTGGTTCCAACTTGCAGGAATATGCCATTACCTAAAGTTTGGTGATGCCAGGAAGAAACCCCTATAATGAAACCATCGATACATCGGCTTTTGAAAACAGAAGCAAGAGTATGATTGAATCTTTATTCCTACTTCGCGTATTTCATGTTGTCTGAAGATTCACAATATCAGGGAAAAATCCATAGACTTGAGTCATCCACCCACAAGTTTCTAGAGATAGAAATCTATGCCCGATTAGGGTCTCAATAACGAACATGGTAGAATTCACTATAGCAAAAGATGATAGCGACACATCTTTCCATCACATGTACCCAGCATGACATTGGATGATGATGTCAACTTGGAGGAATTCAATTACAGTCAGGAAACAAACATCATTGAAGAAATCAGAGCTTGGAATCAAGCAGCTAAGTCCTTAGTTTTTGAAGGTAGAAGCTATCATGTCAATCAAACTGGGGCGATCGAACATATGGCCTAGGAGACCTAGCCTCTTGAAAACATATAGACATAGTATTCAGAGTAGCCAGCACTACGGACTGGGGTACATACACCAACACTTTGTCGAACGAACTCAACGGAGCATAAATAGGAGTAACCACAAAACTAGCTGGACCAAGCTACTTGTTACCACCAATTCTCACTTTAACCTTGTCGAAACTAAGATGAACAAGAGAAGTAAGAACAAGAGGTAATAGCACCAACGAGGCCTTTTGACGGAGTCAAAGAGATGCTACAGTCAAGGATCATATGTGTTACAAGCTTTCGAAGAGGTCGAAAGGGTCGAAAGCACTGTTGTGGTTCAATTGTTTCCTTTCGAAAGAGATGCTTTTACTTGCATGAAGAGGTTTCTAATGGGTTAAGGAATACCTTTTGAAGGCAGCTAGTAACAGCCACTCATATGCGCATCAAACCTTTCAAAATCGAAAATTTCGCTTTCATTCAAATTACTTAGAAAAATATTTTGTGGGAAAACCCCTTCGAAAGCATAACTAAGCCTTTCAAACTGGTCGAAACCTTTCACGACTAAGAGAGGTTCTGCATCTATCCGCAAGTATGTCTTCGAGAGCTACCTTCTACGTCGAAACCTGGGGTATTTCAATACCTTCGAAACCTCAAGGATGTACCTGCTGATAAAGTCGAAAGCTCATGCTCCTTCTCACTTGCAACAATAAAGCAACACAATGGTAAAAGGCACATCTACCCCTTTCAATGAAGATGGAGGCATTAAATCTATTCAAATGCAATGCAGAGGGATATGCAAGCGTCAAAGACGATGAAAGGTCTACAAAGAAACCTTTCGACCAGGTCGAAAGCACTGAGTCAAAAGGTGCTAACCTGCACCTATAAATAAGACCCAAGGAGTCTGATTTTGGGGATCGGAACTCTTTTACTCAGCTCTTGTATTTTCTTAAGATTGTAAACTCTAATTTTAAATTTAGGTTGGGGATTTAATTAGATTGTAATACTTAAGTTTAATGAAAGTAAGATTATATTGTTTTTTAATATGCAGTTGATTTTAAACTCTGATTGGATTGAGTTATGATCTGCTGGTGTTGACTTGGTCGAAAGGTCATCTTCTAAAGGAGCCGCACCCTTAACTCATCGAATTTCCTTTAAGTCTTAGCACCTAATCTCAAGTTATGTAAAGGCCACCTTTCGAGTGAATCGAAACCTTAAACTTAGCTTATTTTCCTTGGATTTACAGGGCAAAACCCAAGCCATCAAAGAGACAAGCCTTCGACGAAGTCGAAACCTACCCATCCAAACATACCCTCGAATCCTTAGTGCCAACCCTTAGTGCATCACCATTGTTCCGAAATGAGGTTTTGGAAGGACAATCAAACTAACCTAGCAAGTTTAAAGCGACTTAAAAGAAGGGGATTTAGGTGTGTCGATTGAATTAAAAGGTTAAATAAAGAGAAGATTTTACTACAACGACCCATTTGAAAGGTATATTAAAGGGAGTAATAAGATTCCAATTTCCTCAACCTAATCAAAGAGGGTTTCAAAGAAGGCTCCTACACTTTATTCTACTTTGGGGGCGTTGAAAAGTTTTCTTGTATACATTTTTGGCGCTAGAAGGTGGAAACAACCCTCCATTCTTGTTGAAATTCCAACACCATTTTCTTCTAATCCAATTCTATTCCAAGCTTACCCACTTTAGACTTTACTTCATCATGATTGGCAAAGTCAAATGATTCGAGCATGGTTCCTCAGAGCCACATTTAATTGGATTCTCCTACAAAACAGTTAATGATACAAATATACTTGAAGAACAATTGTTAAGATAAGGGGCTTTAAGGATCATAAAAAAAAGTTAAAGCTTATGATCCAATCAAATGGAGTTTAAACTCTTTTCATATTGGCCTCACCCCTATCTTTGCCTTAGGAGAAATGAAGAATGAAAGTGATAACTTGTTTGATCACATGAGAAAAACAATTCAATTCTACACCAATGGCACAATCTTTGAAGAATGAATAATGGCTGATTACAATGCCATTGCACACAAATGACATCAAGCAACAAGTGGGGAACTACCTACATGGGAACTTCAAAGGATTTAAAAAGACAACAAGTCATTAAGGGTGGAACTCCAGAACCAAGTAATAAAAGAACTAGAAACCATTCTTGAGGAACAAGCTTCAAGTCGAGACTTTCTAGATGCAATTTGACAACACCAATCGAGAATGTTTATCCGCTAACCAAGAAAGAGCTCAACTATTGGCCATCACAGAAGAAAAAACCAAAATATGAAAGTTATCTAGGAAAATCCTATTACCACTATCATATGATGAACGGTCATGACACGAATCGATACGGAGCACTTGAAGGAATGATAATCAACTTTATCAGACAATATAAAATTGATGGGTTTGCAAAGAGATCCTAGATGAAGTCAATAAAGAACTAGTTTACTAAGGAAAATCTACATGGTTGGGAGTGAAATACTCCTTGCACTTAGACATTATCTTAAACGGTCGAAGCCTTTGTCTGTGCCGAGTTAGCCAGGTCAAAGCGCCTCCTAGAGGGAGGTTAGAGTAAGCCTTTATCCGCACGACGCTATGGCCAGGTTAAAGCATCGACAATCCCTTGGCTGCGCCACGCTATGGCCAGATCAAGGCGCCTCCTAGAAGGAGGTTAGAGTAAGCCTTTGTCTACGCCATGCTATGGCTAGGTTAAAGCATCGACAAGCCCTTGGCCGTAACACGCTATGGCCAGGTCAAGGCGCCTACTACAGGGAGGTTAGAGTAAAGCATTATCCATGCCACACTATGGCTTGATTAAGGCATCAACAAGACCTTGCGCACGCCACACTACGGTCAGGTCAAGGCACCTCCTGGAGGGAGGTTGGGTAAGTCCTTGGGTCCTGATTATGGATAAGCTAATCAAGCGCACCAGACAACAATGGACTAAGACGTTCAAGCCTAAAAAGTGATATATCAAACAACGGACTAAGACGTCCGAGCCCGAGAAGCGGCATATCAAATGATGGACTAAAATGTCAAAGCTCGAAAAGTAGCAAATCAAACAACAACTACATACAAGGCCTAAAGGGTCAATGGATGTCGAAAAAGACAAAACCCTAGGAGCGGAACAGAGCCGAAGGCTTAAATAAGAATCTACAGCCTCCAACTAATCATCAAAGAAGAATTTCTGAACTTCACCTATTAATACTCAAATCTGGGTTTCGGATCTTTTATATTGAGTTTGGGACTTCACTTATCAATACCCGAATCTGGTTTTTGGGTCTTTCAATTTATGGTCTTCATCATACCGGAATCTGGGTTTCGGAGCTACTACTATTAATTAATGAACATTATTCGTTAATCCCTGAATCTAGGCTTAAGACTTCTATTGAGAAGATTATTATTATGGACTTCTGGATATCATCCACCAATACCCGAATCTAGGTTTTAGATTTTATAACTTTTAAATTTCACTTATTAATGCCTGAATCTGGGTCACTGGACTTCTACCACCAACCTTTTGACTATGATTTTTGGACTTCAATTACCCAATTATTATCGACTTTCTATTAGCTATCTCTAGTTGATGAATTTTTAAATAATTAAATTCTCAATTGAATTAATGGTTTTCTATCATTAGATTATTGGTATTTCAAGAATATAATTGAAGTTGAATTCCTAGTTTCCTTTCATCGTTACCAAAGACAAGTTTCAAAACGTTCAACCATATTCAATTACTTTTCACTTATTATCATATATTAACATAATGATATGTTAACCTCTTCAAGTAATGCAGATAAACTTCTATATAAATTTCAAGCTAACGATAAGGAATATTTTTCACTTCATTCTTTTTAGCAAAGGAGATCAGTAAAGAGGATTGAAAGATCTAGCAAATATAATATCCATAGTACAAATTATCAGAAAGCTAATTGAGAAATAACGTTGTAAGAAAGGACTACAGACCAGGTGATATTTACAAAATTTCATAATTTACATAATTTATAAAATTATTTACAAGTATTTGGTACAGATATATATTTCATAAATCTTGAACAACCTTATCTAGATTCTTGGCAATTAAAGGATCAACGAAGCGATGAATCGCAATATGAAGAACTTTCCTAAGCTTCTTCTTTTTTTCCTTATCTTATCGGCGTCATCAATAGATTCAAAGTTGGTCTTTAAGGCATGATTAAAGGCTTTGTTTGCACCTTTGAGAGTTTTATTTCCCCTTTCTAAATCCACAATACTTTTCTGAAGAAGATACTTTTCGCGTTCAAGTTTTTGAATCTTAGCCGCATACTCATTTATGCACTGCGAGTATCTCACTCTCTTTTGTTCATCAAAATATTTCATCGTCTCAAATTTGACTTTCATGCAGCATTCTCCTGCTACCTTCTCATCTAAGCTAGGGGAGGATTAGTCATAGCAGGAAACTTCTAGATGGCAAGGGAAGCATACCTTGTTGATTCTGCAGCAGATGGAATAATGGAAGAAGCCATTGAATCGATGTTTGAATTTTTTTTCCCATGATGAATTATAAGGATTCACACTGAGCCTGACTATCTTTTAACTTAATCTCCAAATCACTAATTTGTTGGAGAAGTTCGGACATCTTATGGTCAAAATCAATTGAAGGATTTGATATAATTTGACTCTTCAATATGGAAATCGTTTCGATTTTGCTCTTAACGTCCGCCTCTAGATTGGCAATTTGATCATTGAGATTTCTAGCGATTGTTTTTTGAAGCAAAAATCTCATATGCCATTTTAGTGCTTCAGTGTTTCCCTAGAAATGAATAGATAAAGGATTTTCAAAGGGGTTCCTCTTTTCAAGATCTGCTAACAACCTATCTCTAATATTGATAAAGCGAGATGTCGAATCTAATGAGAGTGGCATTGTAGATAGTTGTAATTCCTATTTAAACAAACAAAAAGAAAATAAATTCAAGACTTGAATAAGCAATCTCGTTTATTATAACAATAAAGAATTAAAACTTAAGTAGAAATAAAACAAAAGGTACAGTTTCAATTTCATAAGACACTTGTTCTACACTTAATGTTGAGAAACAACATTTTTGACCTTTTCAAGGAATTTGCCGAAAGAATAACCATTGAATCAAAAGGGACATAATATACTTCTGGGTAACAATTGGAGGATATTTACCATAGTCCCACTCCCCAGTGGGAGAACTATCATGACCACATATCAATTTGGTATGATATGTCTTTATTTCCCTAAGAAGCTTTTCTTTTTCTTTGCCAAGAAAATCAAAATGAAGATGAGGATGTTCTATGTAAAGTCTTTGCAAATCTCTAAGAATGCAATATCTGGCTAATTTCGAAGATTTAAAAAGTGAAGCCTTTTCTAGATAATCTCTCCTAGTTTAACATACTTGATTAAATAATCTCTAGAATCAAGGCTCCCCATGGGACATTCAATCTATGATAGCGCAATAAAATACAACTGTAAAAAAGGAAACTAGAGCAAGAAATTCATAAACCAATATTATTACATAACCATGAATGTTCACCTGGTTCATACAAAATTGACTTTTTAAATAACTTTAAAACAAATTTGTCCTTATAATATTTAAGTTTCTCAAAAGGTAACTCTTGGTGAATCGATCTAACTCGTGGGAAGTTCCAGCATGCTCCAGAATGGGATTGGATCCAAATTTGTCCAAATATCTCTTATGGAAATGCCTAAGTAATCCCCCCTAAAATCACCTAAGTGTGAAAAATCTATAGTTGGGTGCCTATAATAGGCTTTGTATAAAAAGTCTACAAGGATGTTTCTTTCTTCAACCAACATCCAAATGAGCGTAATTAACTCCCGATTCCCTTTTAAATGGCTGTCATATTGAAGGCACGCCCTCCTAAATTGTGGGGCAGCTTCTTGGTTTTTGAAAGACGCTAGCACTGTCGCACTTCTGTTAAGTCTATGATACTTTATGGAGAGAATATTGTGTTCTTTTAAATTTTATCTAACACTCTATACAAGCTATTAATTTCTGCTTGTTTTCTTTCAAGCTTGGTTTTATATGGGTGAATGGGTTTCCTCCCTATCTAAAATAAAAGATGTTAACTATTATTATCTTGAAAGTGAGAGCCATTTAAACAAAGAATCTCATACCTGAGAAGGGGGAACTGCTGCTTGAGGTGCCTGCTTCTTTTCTATTTGTTCTTCCATGTTAATGTTAGCATTCCCCTCTTAAAGGTCAGAAGGTGCACACGGTTCAGGTGGGCTAGCTTCATGAATAATTGGGTCGGGGTTGATCTTTTCTGAAGCCTCGATGTTATCATCATCATTTTTTCATGAATATCAGTGTAACCACCCCCATCGCCACCTGAACCCTGACCTCCATATTCATTATCATCATTATTATCGTCATCACCATCATTGTTATCATTGTTGTCATCATCATTATCGCCTTCTTCCTCGGCAGCCTCATCTTATCACCTTCATCCTTAGAATCTGAATCTACTTTGAAAGAAGGGACTTTGAATGATAAGATATTAGAGGCGTCAATCTCTTCTCTTTCGATAACTTCAGCCCCCTGCTCCATTTCTTTGAATTTAGCCACAAATCTATTAACAAGAGCGGGGTTGAGAGAAGGAAAGCTCAAATCTAGGCATTTTTCTATGTTGTTAGCATAAGCAGCATCAAGTCATCCTCGTAGGAGTTAATGATGATGTCATCGAGGGAAGTATTCAAGAATTATGACACCCGTTGCTTAGCATAAAAGATGACATTGATGACCAGCTTCAGAGAATTCTTCTTTCTCTCCAACTTTTTCACTAGAGAAGATTGTTTGGTCAACATCTAAGCTTTTCATCCTCGGACTCTTTCAAAGCCATTTTCAAAGCCAGATTTTCGTCAGCTAAGAGTTGACATGCTTTTCTTTCCTCAAAGACAATAGACTCTGATTAAGTAAGAGAGGCTCTCAATCTCTCTAGTTCCATTGTAACTTCATTTTTACCAGCAGTCAAAGAGATGACTTGGCTGTTCAAATTTGAAATTTCTTCTCTAAGCTTGGATGTTTCATAGAGGATTTTAATGGATTTTCTTGCAATAAGAGCCATCTTTTGGAAATCTAAAAAAATCATGATGCAAATCAGCATTTAAAGAGAAGCAATAATAATAAGGATAAGTAAACTGAAACGTATCAAGAGTTGTTCTATAAGAGATCGGCAGTGACCCGCCGGATCAGGAATAGAGGAAGGTGGATGAATAGAGGAAAAAGATAAAGAATTCAAGATAGATTGAACTATCTTTTCAAAATTGCTTGTGGACATAGGACAAGAGGGAGTAAAAGTTCCCAAGTCCTTTTGCATCTGCTTAATGATCCAAGGAGAGCAGGAAACAACAATGCGAGATAGGGGATCATCCTTTGAAGGAGTCGTATTGGGATAATCGATAGAAGCTTCAACCATTGGACTTTTCGAAGTTTTACTCATATCAACGGCCTTACCCTTTTCTAATGGTGGAGAATCTGGAACTTCAACAATTTTGGCTTTCTTGAGGGGTAATTATGTCACGACCACTTAAACCGGTTTTCTTTTAGCAGCTACCTTTAACCTAGCAATGGCCTCAGTCAAAGATGAGGCACGAGTTGTAGAAGTTGGGAGAGTCGGATCACTAATGATTGGTTCAACCTGAGGAGTTGTTGCTGATGATTTCAAAAAATTACAAGTCGGTGAAGTAAGTTAAAAAGTAATACAATAAACTACAAGTACAATGTTTAAGCCTATCGGAGTAATGGAGACAAATTGGAGACACTGGGGAGAAGTGCTTCGGATCGCCTAAAGATAGGAAGCATTTGCTTCGAGAAGTATGTTGAACTAAAGGAGATTGGCCAGGTACCCTTGGCCTACTTATAGGAGAAGATAGCCTTTATCAGCATCTAAACTATCAGTAAAATAAACACTGACATAGTAAATTTGAAAAAGAAATATTTTGCAGTGCAAAATGAAGTTTGTGTTTTGAAAATATTATTTTCCTCGGTTATTTAGGTTGTTAGTCGTTATTTTTTTAATTTATCTAACACGAACAAATTGTGACATGCACAGTGTATCACTATATATGCGACAAAATCATGCACACTGATATATTTGCTTGCTAAAATAGCAGGGACGGGTGAGTACAAGGTCAAACCTAAGACAATACTGGATACAACTCAAGTGCAATGCAGAAACAACAAATAGAACTAGACAACATTAACATGAATGCAAAGCAACAATACAGCAATGGCCATGTACAAAGAAAAATGTCCAAGCAAAATGGATATGCAAGCATCCAGTTTCAACATGTATAACAAAGTGCATCACGACATCAAACTCATCAATGCGGACCAGATTCATTCATATGGAACCAGACTCCAAATGTGCAAAGGCACAAGGAAGCACATATGGTCAGGAACAATGAATCAAGATACAAGCATGACTACAATAGCATGAAACAAAACAGAACAAACTCGAGGCAAGTCACAATGCAAACAACAAAAGCAACCAGACCAGAACAATGCATGAACACTTTAGAGCTGCAGTAATACCAATTACACACACATATATACACATACATATACATATGTATATACATGGTGATAACCAGCTACAATAACTCAAACATGCAACAGACTTCAATGGTTTCAGACTATCATAACATAGGTCCAACCAGACATGTATGCATTGGAATATGTATATGTATATACATACACATATATGTTTAGTTCAGAAATGTACATATAAAGAAGCAACATAGAACAGATCAATTCAGACATGCTCACAAGTTCAACAGATATGCAACTGGATATGGAACTCGAAGCAACTGGATAAGGAACTCGAAGCGAAAATCAGAATGTACTGCACATATACAAAGGAAAAGATATGCAACAAAGGATACAAAATCAAAATGCAAGCACAGCAAGTCAAACAAGCAGGAGGACCATCTTTGAAAACCATATAGCAGAGCATTCAAAATATGAACAAGTTGTATATGCAAGATAAATGCAAGAAATGAGCAATCACATATATGTATACATGTTTGTACACACATGTATGCATATATAGTGGCAAACAGGGGCAGTTTAACTCGAAACAAAGTCATAGAGCTTCAGACATGCTTATATGAACATGAACACACACCAGACATGTTAAATGGATGCAAGTGTAACATAACAGCAACTCAAAGGCAAATAGCAAATTTACACATGTAGCCTCAACAAAACATACCACATGACAACAAGCAATGTGAAAACTTCAAGTGGAACCACACCAGACATGTAACAAGATCAAAATAGCAACACCAGACACAGCAAGACCAACATGATCACATGAAAACAATACAACCAGAATTAATGCTAGAGTACACACACAACATGGAACCAGACTACAACGTCCAAGACTTTAAGTCGAGATCAAAGAAATGACCAAAAAACAAATACTGTTGCAGTGTTCAAAAAAGCTGTGGGTCATGGTTCAAAAAATGAGCAAATGAAAACTAGTGAATTTTTAAAAAAATCGATAAATGCCAATAAAAATTAAAATAGAGGGTAACAAGTCAAACTTCGTTAAGTCGATAATATCTCAAATTCAAGTACCAAACAATTCAAATGCAAGCTAAAAGCGAATTTAATAAGTCGATAGCAGTAAAGAATGGAATATATTCAAAACAATGTTCGAATATATCAACTAATGAACAAGTCAGAATCATCACAAACGTGTACGCAAGAATCTAGTGGTCGAGCGATGTAACTAAAGAATTCAAACCAAAATATACTAACGAAATATTAGTGTTTCGATCCCTATAAATTCCAAAATCATCATCGGCATTTTTCATTCGAGTTCAAGAAAAACCAGAGAGAATGCCTTGAAATAAATCACAAACCAGTCCAGACATCGAATCAAGTCGAGCAATAATCAAAACCATAAAAGGGCGAAATCCGATATTCAAGCTCGACATTCGAAGCAACCGTGAGCAATCATAACCAAGGGAATCGATTAACGACGAAATTCAACACAAAATCATCAGTTCAATCAATAAATTTGATCAGCTTCTTCAATTTCCAGAAACCTTAAATTTTGAAGAGAAGCAAAAGGAACGGCCAGCGTATACGAATTGAAAAGAAAGGGAGGAGACAGTTACTCTAATTATAATTGGGTCGGTTCCTCTTTTTAATTCTATTTTGGGCTTAATTTTAAATATAGGGTTTTTGTTTAGTCTTTTATTTTCATTTGTAATATTTTCTATTTTAAATTGTGTAACTTCCTAGTTGCATAAGTAGGTACAAACTACGAGGCGTAGTTTGAGAATTCAAAACTCAGTGGCTGAGTTGTGGTAGGGTCATGAGCTTAGAGTTAGGTTAGTCAAGTTAGCAGGTGTCGTAAGTTTACATGTGTTTGTAAGCGTCTGACTATTTAATTTCTAGTAGACACCTTGGGGCAGCACGTTCGCAAGTTTTTGCCCAAGCTAGGTTAATTTGTGTGTGATATCTACTGCATTACTTTCTAATTTTACTTCCGCCATTAATTTTTATTAGTACACCCTATTCACCCCCCTCCTCTAGGGTGAAAACGATCCTACAAGTGATATCAAAGCAAGGTTAATAGTTGCAAATCAAGCGAGAGTCGGTCCAGTATTATTCTCCCTATTTTTGATGGAACAGATTTTTTAAGTTGGAAATTAAAAATGGAACTTTATTTAAAATCCGTTAATTCTAAACGTTGGGATATTATTGAAAACAGGTGTGATATAGCAGACAAGAAAAATACTTCGATTACTGCTGTTGCTATGCATATACTATATTCTCTTATTAATCGAGATAATTTTAACCATATCATATCTCTAATTGTGAAAGTACACGGGAAAACTGGAATACTGTTGATGCAATATATGGTGCAAAAGTCAATAATAGTGAGAAATCCTCCATAATCGACTCAGTTAAAGAAACGTGCTTAACAGGATTTGCAAAAGACAGTAGTGATGAATATTCAATAGCCGATGAGATAAGTGAATTTTCATTCAATGATTTAGTTTTTCTTATGCCGAAAATTAATTGAAAATAAGGAAGTTCTTGAGATGAAAAATAATAAGTTGAAAAGGGAACAATCTAAATCGCATCAGAAAAATAATGATTTGAAAAATTAGCTTAAAAATATTAACAAAAATAAAAATTCTGATTGAAAAAGGTGTTTGGACCATGAAAAAGAATTTGCCTATTTTCATGAAAACTTTCAAAAGTTAGAGAACGAAATTTTAATTCGGGAGAAGAACAAAACTGGGTTAATTTGTAAAAATAATATTTTGCAAAAAAAATTGGATAGTTTTAAGGGGTCGGAAAGTTCTAAATATGTGATTTCTGAAAAGAAATTTAATGAGGTCAACAAAAATATTAAAGCCCTTGAAAGAGAAAACGTGATTTTGAGCAAATCTGAAATTATTCGATTAAATCACGAGTTTGAAAAGGAGATTGAAAAAAACAAGGATTTTGAAAAAAATTAAATTTAAAAAACTCCAACTCTTTGAAACTGAGATGCTAGAAATTGAGACTAAAATTAGAGATCTTGAAAATGAAAATATAGGCTTGAAAATGAATAATTTTGAAAAGAGAGATAGTACCATTAGTTGTTCGAAGCTAATAAATGAAAATAAACTTTTAAAATCCAAAGTTAATAAACTTGAGTAGATTACTCAGAAATATTTCATTAGAGAAGAATCATTTAATGTGCTCTTAGAAAATCAACTCTTTGTGAATATAAAAAAGGATTTGGATTTGCGAAAGTGTCAAAATATGAACAAACGACTAATAACATTGTTAAGGGGAAAAGTGTGATACACAAATGTGTAAAGTATGGAAATGTTGGACATGGAAAGAATAATTGTCGAAATATGTACAAACACAAAACCGTTAACAAATATGGATTCCAAAACGTACGAATATAAATGGTTTGAAATTTAAACAAATTTGGATTCACAAAAGGTACAATTATAGATGCTAACGGTTTGTTATATAGACAAATTTGGGTATCAAAGATTTCAATAGATAATATACTGGTCCTACATCCTTAGTTAGACCACTTGCCTTCTCCAAAATTAGACACATAAGTGGCTAAGGAATGGAGGTATATTTTGAGTTGTTCTAGGTGATTGATAAATTAAAATTAAAATGCTCCTTAGACTATAAACATTAGATGGAGATCATCACATTTCTGATATCACGGCATCGAAGGAGAGTGAGGCATGATCTCTTAACTCATTTTTATTCACATATTGTTAATTATGTTTTCATCAACATTATTGAACTATTCTGCCATATCTTGAGTTTCTTAACTCCGACTTGTAAAATTTAAGATGTTCTGGAGAATGGATTTATAATGCTACAACTTTTATTTTTGGTGCTTTCCCGGAATCTAAACTTAAATGGGTGAAAAACTAAAAAATCATTTGGAGTATCGTTTGAAAACAGTTTCAAAACTTTCTTAACATAGCTATAGTAATTTAATCATATCTTTAACATCTCAACTTTGATTTTTGAAATTCTTGAAGTTCTCGATAGCTAACCGACAATTCTACAACTTTTTTGTTTTTAGTTTTTATTGATTCATTTTTAAATGTCATGAAAAACGCAATAAATTCAATATATAACTCAGAAAGCATATCTGTTTTACACAAACAAGTTGTGGTATTTCAAGTACAATTTTTGATTGATTTGAAAAATTGACTTGAAACCAATTTTGGCAAGTAGCATTTTTGAACATCTAAAACTCTCGTGTTATGAGCCAAATCAAACTTCAAACTTTTATCAGCCAAATAAAGGTTTCAAATTTAGTGAATCTTCGAAACAAAGATTGCCAATTACTTTGAAACAACAATCTTTATTGACTCTCATCATGTCTATCAAATCGATTTTCAAAAATGCTTTGACGAATTTTTTGAATGTATGTTTTTTCTCAATACTTGTGCTTGATATAAATGGACGTGCTGAAAATTTCTAAAAACAATTCAAGTGTGGAGGAGTACACGTTTTTCTTATATACCACTATATATCACTATGAATACCTCAAATGCAAGTGGAATCTAATATCATCTCATGTTGAAATCATTTTTGCAATTATTTAATTATTTATACTGATTTTCAATTAGAAGTCACTTTCACAAAACCCCCTTATAGAAAATTGATTTTCACTTATTTTAATTTTTGAAACTTGGGTTTTCATCATGTTAAAAATACTTTAGTTTATTTCGGTAAGAGATTTACTCTAGAAAAGATAACCATTCACTAATTGAATCTTTTGGAACTTATCAAAATTATTATAGTGCTCGAAAAGTGATGGATAGTCATTAAATTATATTTCATAACAAGAAGAAGTATAATTTTATAATTTCATGAAAATTAAACAAATTTTATAATATTTTTAGATTAGTACTTATTCCATGACCATTTCTATCATTTTCACCTTTCCGTCGATCCATACATCATAATATAGTGTGCAGAATTTGGTATTTCAAAATAAGGAAAAAAATTGTAAAATAATTATATGTAAAGTATTCACTCTCATTTAAAAGTCTCTATGGTTATGCATGGGTGAATTACTTGAATTTCTATATATTGGCTTCCAATCTCATTTAAAAGTCCTCATGGTTATGCATGGATGGGATGCATATAAAAAAGGGATAAATATCAAATGTATTCTAATCTCATTTAAAAGTCCTCACGGTTATGCATGGTTAGAAAAATACTTGACATATTTTTCAAAAAAAGGGGTTAAGTACTAGCCTCATTTAAAAGTCCTAACGGTTATGCATGGTTAGTAAGTGCTTTGCATTTTTTGTATAATATTGAAAAGGGAAAATGCACAAATTATTCCTTTATTAATATCAAACTCTTGTAACAATATAAAAATTTTCATAATACTACCGTTTCTCTAAAGTAGAGTTTGTTTCTAATTAATAAAATATAAGATTTTTGTTCGATTAATTAGAATTTGAAATTAATATTCCCTCTTGATTTGATTTTATATTTTTAATCAAAATCATAGCTATTTCAATTACTATTATTATTTTTGATGATAACAAAAGGAGGAGAGAGGTTAAGATTTTGATTTTTGAGCGATATTCTTACTAATATTTGAGAGTGCTTTGGTTCAAAGTTATTTTTAATTAAGTTTTCAGTTTTAACTGCACGCATCTGCGTAGGGGGGAGTCTTGTTGTAGAGGGGTATTCAAATAGGGGGAGCTTATAGAACTCATCAAGACCAAATACATTCAATGGAATCAAAATCTTAATATATGCTTATTATCATCAATAGAGGGAGATTGTATAATACAATAGCCTATGATTTATGTTTGATGATAATAAACATATATATATATATATATATATATTTGTTTATATGTATTTGTTATTGTACTATTGTATTTTTCCACATAATTAAATAAATACTTGTTGAATAAAATAAATAACTCAGAATTCATATTTTAACAAATATTTTATTCAAACAAATATTTTTATTATAGATTCAAGTTGTACAAATTTGAGCTCTCACTACATTTGCACATTTTCAATTACAACTACATTTACAACACAACTTTCACCTTACAGTTTTACATACATATTTCACCTACTACATATTTACTCATGACTCGTATTTGATATTCAACTTTGTTCCAACTTGTATCCAGCATTTGAACTATCTGCAAAATAAACACTGACACGGTAAAATTAAAAAAGAAATATTTTGCAGTGCAAAATGAAGTTTGTGTTTTGAAAATATTGTTTGCCTCGGTTATTTGGGTTGTTCGTCATTATTTTTTTTACTTCGTCTTACACGAACAAATTCTGACATGCACAGTGTATCAATGTACATGCCACAAAATCATGCACACCGATATATTTGCTTGTTAAAATAGCAGGGATGGGTGAGCACAAGGTCAAATCCAAGCCTAGACTGGATTCAAGTCAAGTGCAATGCGAAAACGACAAATGGAACCAGTCAACATTAACATGAATGCAAAGCAACAACACGGCAATGGCCAAGTACAAAATAAAATGTTCAAGCAAAATGGATATGCAAGCATTCAGTTTCAACATGTACAACAAAGTACATCACGACATCAAACTCATCAATGCAGACCATATTCATTCGTATAGAACCAGACTCCAAATGTAAAATGGCACAAGGAAGCACATATGGTTAGAAGCAATGAATCAAGCTATAGGCATGACTACAATAACATGAAACAAAACAGATCAAACTCGAGGCAAGTCACAGTGCAAACAACATATGCAACTAGATCAGAACAATGCACTTGAACGCTTTGGAGATGCAGTAATACCAATCACACACACATATATATGCACATATATGTATGTATATGCATGGTGATAACCAGCTATAATAACTCTAACATGCAACAGACTTCAATGGTTTCAGACTGTCATAACTCAGGTCCAACCAGATATGTATGCATTAGAGCAAGTATACGTATATGCATACACATATCAGTTCAGTTCAAAAGTATACACATGAAGATGCAACACAGACCAGATCAATTTAAACATGCTCACAAGTTCAATAGATATGCAACTGGACATGGAACTCGAAAGCAACTGGACAATGAACTCGAAGCAAAATCAAAATGTACTGCACATATACAAAGTGATAGACATGCAACGGAGAATGCAAAATAAGAATGCAAGCACAGCAAGTCAAACAAGCAGGAGGACCATCTTTGAAAACCAAATAACAGAGCATTCAAAATATGAACAAATTGTATATGCAAGATATATGCAAGAAATAAGCAATCACGTATAGGTATACATGTTCATACACATACGTATACATATATAGTGGCAAACAGGGGTAGTTTAACTCGAAACAAAATCGCAGAGCGCCAGAGATGCTCATATGAACATGAATACACACCAGACATGTTAAATGGATGCAAGTGCAACATGACAGCAACTCAAAGGCAAACAGCAAGTTTACACATGCAATCTTAACAAAACATACCACATGACAGCATGCAATATGAAAACCTCAAGTGGAACCACACCAGACATGTAACAAGATCAAAATAACAACACCAAACACAACAAGACCAACAAGATCACGTGAAAACAATACAACCAAAATTGATGCCAGAGTACACACACAACATGGAACCAGACTACAACATCCAAGACTCCACATCGAGATCAAAGAAATGACTAAACAAACAAATACTGTTGCAGTGTTCAAAAAAGCTGTGGGTCATTATTCAAAAAATAATGAGCAAACGAAAACCAGTGAATTGTCCAAAAAAATCGATAATTGCCAGCAAAAATTGGAACAGAGGGTAACAAGTCAAACTTCATCAAGTCGAGAATATCTCAAATTCAAGTACCAAACAATTCAAATGCAAGCTGAAAGCGAATTGAACAAGTCGATAGCAGTAAAGAACGGAATAGATTCAAAACAATATTCGAATATATCAACTAATGAACAAGTCAGAGTATTCACAAACGTTCAAGCAAGAATCTAATGGCCGAGCGAAGTAACTGAAGAATTCAAACCAAAATATACGAATGAAATAGTAGGGTTTTGATCCCTATAAATTCCAAAATCATCATCGTCATTTTTCACTCGAGTTCAAGAAAAATAAGAGAGCAAGCCTTGAATTAAATCATGAACCAATCCATAACTCGAATCAAGTTGAGTAATAATCAAAATCGAAAAATGGGAAAAATCACATCCCGATATTCGAGCTCAACATTAGAATCGATTGTGAGCAATCATAAGCAAGGAAATTGATTGACGAAGAAATTCAACACAAAATCATTACTTCAATCGATAAATTTGATCGGCGTCTTCAATTTTCAGAAACCCTAAGTTTTGAAGAGAAGCAAAAGGGAACATCCAACGTATACGAATTGAAAAGAAAGGGAGGAGATAGCTACTCTAATTATAATTGGGTCGGCTCCTCTTCTTAATTTTATTTTGGGCTTAATTTTAAATATAGAGTTTTTTAGTCTTTTATTTTCATTTGTAATTTTTTCTGTTTTAAATTGTGTAATTTTCTAGTTGTGTAACTAGGTACAAACTACGAGACGTAGTTTGAGAATTCGCAACTCAGTGGCTGAGTTATGGCAGAGTTTTGAGCTTAGAGTTAGGATAATCAAGCTGTCGTAAGTTTATGTGTGTTTATAAGCGTCTACTACTTAATTTCTAGTAGAAACCTCAGGGGCAACACATAGGTAGGTTTTTTCGAAGCTGGGTAAATCTGTGTGTGATATCTACTCCATTACTTTCTGTTTTTATTTCTGCATTAATTTTTATTAGTACACCATATTCACCCCCCCCCCCTTTCTAGGGTGAAAACGATCCTACAAAATCAAGAAATAAGAATGACATATAATAGCACCTTTTTGAGACCGTACGGATTACCATACTGGTTTTCCCCTCAAATAAAACCAATAATTCATTTAAGTTTAACATATAGTGATATGATAATGTCTGGTGTATAGCACATAAATCATATCAAATAGCTATTGTGTGAACGCCACAATAATAACAGGTATACAATCAATACTACTAAGGTGCATTCGCATAATTGATTTTCCATGGAGATCTTCTCGGATCAAGTCGAATCTGAACTCTACACAAAGATCAGAGATATCCTTTAGAGAAACGTACATCTATAAGGAATGTATTGTAAGAAATAAATAACTGGTTCACGCCCAAACACTTGTGGTTCTGAATGCATCATTTCTGCATGCATGTTCATAAATAATACTAGATGGAGTCGCTTATAACCTTGGGATTGCTGAAATGGTACGTTCCTTTTGGCTATGCATCTTATCTGTGGATTTATTCATTTTCGATGTCGAGGCTACGTTTGGCGTCTCTCACTTAAGTCTTCATCAATAGAACAGATCACAAATCACTATATGTATTCGAGCATCTTGAACAGATCTTGAATCTCCAGATAGATTCCCGCATAAGTCTTCCGATGAATGCTAACGATGTCCACTCTCTTGGAATACTCCTCAAGATAGACAATCCCATATGATAGCATCATTTGAAATGTTAACGTTGACCTCTCCCTTAGACTTAACCTTAGGATGAATAGTTCAACTCTATAACATTTCACTTCACAACCGCTTTCAAAACATAGAACTCGTATACCAGTTTTCAAGTGGTATTCGATAAGTAAAATACTTACTGATCTCCGTCTCTATAAAACCAATTCAATGAATTTTTGGTTAACTTAATTCCAGTTCTTTCAGAAGTAAGCAAAAGCTAGATACGTTTCGTACCTATACTCCTCCCTGGGGGTTCTCATTGGTATGAAATCGCGAAGCATTTCGATAACTTCTTAAGTCAATATTAGGTAAAGTTCGATAGTCGACTAATCAACTACCAAGTCAAAATAATTGCTTATACAAATCGGTATTTGTATACTTAACTCATTTATGACATTCCAACTTAACTATTTCTCGTCTAAGAGTGAAACCAAGTAAGTTAGAGCACTGGTTGCATCAAAGCCTTGCCTAGACACTTTATTCTTAAATCTAAAAATAGATAAGTCTACCGTGTCGGCTTTTAGTGTTAAATATGATATTAATGATTTCCATAAACAAGTAGGAAATCAACATGATTGACCAGTTTTTGATTTTTTCCGACTTACCATTCTTCGATCAAGAGGAAAGCCAGTAGGTTAGGGCTCTATTGCTCCGTCCCTACTCGAACATCAATCTTAACTCTCACAAATAGATAAGCCTTACTTCGTCGGCTTTTAGTGTTAAGCATTGTTAATTATTTTTCAAACAAGTAATTAAGTAATTAACCATTTGGTCATTAAACAATTCTAACCCCTTTCTAAATCTTTTTTTATACTTTTAAAACCCTTTTTAAAACGATATATATATAGTAATTTACTTGTAAAACTTGATATTTAGATAAATAAGTCAAAAGATATTTTATCACATAAGATATAAAATAGTCAACATATTTTATAAAAACTATATATACTTAAAAATGCTTTTAAAATGCTTTATAATACTTATAATAGGTTTTAAAACACTTATCCAAAACATTACTTGAAAATAACAACTTCATAAATAAAATCCTCTCCTTTAAAAATTCACAACTGATTCTTAATTCATGAATATCTCAAACCACTTTTGGAATACTCTAATATAAGTTAGCAAACACTTGTAAAAAGAATGAAATAGGATAATTAAATTTAAATATCTCTTCAAACATTTAAAGTCCAAAAATCGAGGCTAAACGGTGCAGTTTTGCACAAACGAAGTTTTGATCACTTTTCGAGATGTTACTTAATTTTTTATCATCCAAACTTTGAATAGCAACAAACATATACATACATACATACATATATATATATATATAATATACATTATAAATATGACAAAAAACCTCTAAGGATCTCTCTATAAAGTTTCATAGAAATCATCGAATATTAGACAATTCCTAAGTTCATCCATAGCAACTATCGCTATAAGTGCACTTTCAAATCCGAATCCGATCTAAAAACCAAAGTCGATCTATAACACATGTGCTTTGTTTCAAGTCTTACCACAAGTCATACAAGTCCGTTCAAGTCCATTCCAAGTCCATACATATGGATCGCATATGCTTCTTGTTTTCAAAACAGGAACCAAACCAATATTTTCAACTATGTCAATAACAATTCAACAACTTAAACACAATCAAAACACAACATATACATGTTATATTTTCCATTCAATGAGGTGTGTTAACTCACCTTTAACCCAACAAAAACCAAGATCTAAGCTAACCAAGTCCAAACCCAAACTTGCAACCACCTTCTTCCTCCTCCTCCTTGCTTTGCACTTGCATTTGGTCCTCCTCCTCTCACTTATTGCTCACGGCCATTAGAGATAGGGTGAGTGTGGCTTTGTTTTTTCAACTTCTAACTATGTATGATGTTTTGCAATGTTGTCCCAAGGCTTCACTTCAAATTTGAGTTGATTTGGATTTGATTTGCAATTAATTTGCTTTAGGAATTTAGAGAAGAAGAAAATGAAACCATTAAAGAGAGCTTGGTTTTGGGTTGTGAATTTGTGATTTATTCCTAAGGGTATGCCCCTCTTTATGTAGAAGAAGAAGGAGAAGAATCCATTAAAAATATGATTCTTTTTAAGTGCGTATAATTCATAACATCTACAACAAAATCAGTATTCGCAAATTCACATTTAGAGCTGCCAAAATAAACGCAATGTGACCAAATGAAGAAATAAATACCTTTAATTTCATTCTATCCAAAAGAATAAAATAAAAAAATAAAAGGAAAATATATATATATAACTATTTTGAAAGTGATATGTATACACATTCAAATTTAACTTTATATAAGGTATACGAACTAAAATAATATTTTGGAGTTCATATTACTTATATATGCAATAAAAATCAACAATCCATGTTCAGAAATTAGGAAAAAACATTTGGTGCCTAAAATTTACAGCATCCACGGCAAAATCTAAGAAATGCAACACCACTGTATTTAATTTCATTCCATTTATTTTTCAAAATAAAAACATATACAGAAAAGTGATACACACATGTATGTGTGTATATATATTTATGTTTAAGATTAACTGATTAACCTTGTAATAAACAAAAATTCAACTTCAAATAAAGTATACTAATCAAAATAAAATATGAAAGTTCATATTAGTTACAGTGCAATAAATCAACAATTTATATTCTAAAATTGAAATTTATTTAAGTGCCTAGGATTCATATGTCCACGATAAAATTCATATTTTAAATTTGAATTTAAAGCTACAAAAATCAAAGTACTGGGACAAAAAGGAGAAACCGCTTGCTTTACTTGCTTGCTTGCTTTACTTACTTCCTATGTAAAATAAAAAAATAAAACAAATAGGGGGAAAAATGCAGTAGCTATAAATTAGGAAAATTAATTCCTTTTTTTCAGAAAGGAGAAAATAAAATTACCATTCGTAAATTTGTTGGTGAGCAAGTAAATAAATTTTAGTGAAGAAGTGTTGTCGGTTGGTTTTATCGACAGTGTTGCACGACATTGAAGTAGTCGGCAATGACTGAATGATGTTACGCACTGCTAATTTGAAGGAAAGGTGAAGGTGGACTGTTAATAACTCTTGCAAATGAGTCGACGATGATTCAATGGGGCATTGAGCTAATTGAAATTAGGGGTTGATGAAGCTGGAGTGTCCAAGTCAAAGTGGATTGCCACCATTGGTAGAAGAAACAATCAACGTCGACCGTGAGTATATTCGACCATCGAAGCAATCGAATTCGGTGGGTATGTCTCAAATTTGAGAAAATAAATATTAGGGTTGAGATGAAAAGAGAGACGGAATACACGTGGCATATCCACAGTAGGTTTCATGGGAGAATGCTTAACAGCTAAAGAAACTAAACTTAGCACTAATGGCATCGCATAGATTATGTCACCTACCAGGTATAGTTTTACCTTAACATACTCTGATCGAGTGATTTCATCTTCGTGCGGACCACTCTATGCAACAAACAAATAAAATAAACTTGCTATATCATTGGAAACGAATAAAATCTCCCAAAAACTTGAATAGTTCGTTCAAAATCGCTCAAAATTGATACTAGATTTGTAAGATACATTCATGAATCATAATAAGTTACATTATTCAATCACAGGAACACACAAAATATTACAAACTTGAAACGATATGATTAAAACAATTAAAAAAAAAAAATCTTATTTGCAAGCTATTATACCAGGTAAACATGGTCGTCGTCTCTAGTTTTCTAAAGGGCGACCTCTTTACTTTTGCTATTAATGATGGAACAACATAAGTTACTTAAATGTACACATTTCACAAATGTAGTCTTGCAACTGAACTCATATTTTTGGCTAACATTTCATGTGGCTCTTCGTAGATCAACTCAGTTGACCCAAATGACACTGAACGCCGCTTATAAAAATAGTTCAGTTGCTAACTCCCATTGGTACAACGACCAAAGTAAAAACACATTTCTAAATTTAAAACAAAGTAACCACGACATGTAGACACAATACATTATAGGTTATATTCACACAATTCGGTCTTCAATATTATTACATGAAGAAATGGTTCCCCAAATGATACAATTTATATTGCATTCTATCACATTGCAAATGATATTTGGTATCTTTGACACTATTACATGAAAAGAATTCCTTTAAAATTACATTTTGTATGCTGTCAAATTGAATATGATTCTAACACTCAGCTTGATGGAATACGAGCATCAAGATGAATCGTCTAAAACCCCAACAAGACACTTCTCCAATAGGAAATCGGCGTTCACCCAAGCATGATATTTGTCTATACAGGATTAAGGATCACCAAAAAAAAATTGCAATCATACAGGCATACCAAACTAGTATAATGCATGACACTTGGACTTGTTTGTACATTTGAAGTTTGATACCACTTGCTAAAAAATATATTTGCACATCTGTAAAATTTGAAGAGCACTGAAGCTTAGTTTAAAAATATAACATGTCAGACTCTTTTTCACCAATTTTTCAATACTTGCATAAGTTTAATAAACATACAAGCTTGTGAGCGGTTGTGTACATCCACATTTCATTTTGATGTTCATACTTAATAAGTGAACGGCAAAAACCATCACTTTTGGAAGGAGGTTGTTTCATATATCAAGTTATCAACTAACAAAAGTAGACACCTAAACCCATTTGAAAAAAATAATTAAGGCCAAAACTTATGGAGTTCAGTTCCACTGTCCCAATTTTCTGCTCCATGAACAAAATAAAATTCATTTTTGCACCTTTACTATGTTATACGTACATAATTATATGCATGGAAAGCGATTGAGTTAGGTGCAGGCATGGAGACATATAAGTTAAATTTTATCTCAAATTTTAGGCAATACACGCACCTTTGGTGCTGCACCTATCAATAACAGGTTATAAATACCACCTTTCTAAAGATATAATAATAATTAATATGAATTCATTGCCCTTTTATGCTAAAAATAAGAATCGTATGTGTGTAAGATGATTCAAGAATAAAAGATACTAAACAAAGCGGTGCAATCTTTGCCGGATGCCTTCATAAGCATATCCACACCTGTAAAACAAGATTGACGAGAAACCTTAATTATTTATTTTTCAATGGATATATTCGCAGATTATTTAACAAAAGCTGAACATTGAACAAATTGAAAATTCATAGTGAAATGATGCAGTAAAAGATGTTTATGCTCTACAGAAAAAGCTTAGGTATTTTGGCATCGGTCTCATATTCTTTATAACAAGGCTCTCAAATAATTTTACACTTTGTTAAATTTTCATTATGTACAACTGAAACGGAAACTTAAAGCAATATTAGTTGAATTCAGTGTATTTTTTTTATTACTGTATCAAAAAAACACAGTTATCACACACACGCACGCGCGCGCGCGCACGCACACACACACACACACACACACACACACACACACACACACATATATATGAGAGAGAGAGAAGCGTTCAACGGCACCCCAAATAGTGCATCATCCCAATTCCGCAAGCTCCGATCAAATAATAGTCACTTCTCTCTCTTCACACTACCGTTATTATTTAAATCGAAGCTTATAGTGGAAATCCGGGGACATTTGGGGTGTTGTTGAACGCTCCTTATTTACACACACACACACATATGAGTTCAGTATTATTCTTTTTTATATTATTTTTTGCGTGGAGAAAAAATAGCAATAAACATTGAAACACATGTGCAAAGTTTTAAACTTTGACCCAAGTCAATATTAATAACTTCTGACAGCAAGGAAATATATAGAGTCCAAACCAAGATCAAATTTCATTTTGTATGAGCAAGACAAGATGGGCATCATCTTAACATACTTTTGCACAATATGATAAACAAACATTATGGTGTGTGTGACTTGGTTGGTTTATTTTTTATGAACATCTAATGCGGCATCTGAAAATTTTTCCAATGGTCCTTATCACTATCCTTGTCTAATATGAAGGCATTCAAACTGAACGTGATTTAATAAATTTACTGGGCACGGATCATAAACTAACTGATGGACAACTGATGATAAATAAAATAATGATAAACGAATAGTCTAGCTACATTTTCAACTGTTTGTTTAGAGAAACTGATATTAAAAACCATTAAAAATTGGACTTAAATGGGCTATTTTTTGCTTTTTGAAAGTCAAAACCAATTCATTTTGGCTTTCAAAAAGCAAAAAAGTAAGCATATTTAAGTCGATCTAAACAGACTTTATAGTAGCAAGTGTTCATGAATCCAGGTCAGACGCTAAAGTCTCTTTTTAAATTTCTATCCTAGGCTATGTTCATAAGTAATGATGGCTCATATAATTTTTGTCAAAGACCAAAAATCAACTAGGCCAATGCAAGTCTACTTGTTAACATGTTTGCATGCCTCAAAGCAATTTTATATGATGTAAACAGGGTTCATAAATACAGTAAAACTAAGCACTGGATTTCAAAATTTACACTTTATAAACTAGTATAAGGTACATCTACATATGCTATCCCCGAATGATGTTCATTTTATTTTTGACGATAATTTCCACAGGTTCGTATCAACTATCATATATACCTACACACAACATTCACAGATATATTCTTTGCTGTATGCATTCATTTAATATGCATGAATTTACAGTTGTGGTGCATGGAAAGTACATCTGAAGTTCATGGGTGATAAACTCATGCAGACATAATATTAAGTGCGAAGGACATGATGCATACTCTTCAAATTAGTAATCCTATTGGATATAAACTTCCCAAAAATAAAGAGCCTGATGAGAGATGTTATATATCTTTATATTCTACAGGGGTTATGATTACAGATAGGAAGAAATTTTTATCCCCTCTTAGTGTTATGCACCAGATAGAACATTGGGAGAAGTGGATTTACCCAAGCTGGAATGGCGAAAATATAGACAAGATGATACACTAAAATTGACATCATTAAAGAGCACATATTTGTTCATGATTCAATAGTTGTTAGATATTCATCATGTGTACTTACAATGAATAGCAATTATAATTCTCTACTCACTACTATTTTGATGAACATGATCAAAAGCTTGATATCAAACGGCGAACGCTACGTAAGCCTCTTTGAAAATTTGAATCTGCGAGCTTTTTACATCGTTTAACAATTGTGCTTGTTTTGATAGAGTAAGGTCTAACATATCACTTATATCCACCTTTTTTTCCCCTTTACATCCAACTATCCATTTGTAAAAAGACAACCTCGTCATCTCATGGATACAGAACATTTGAAATTGGAAGGTTTTGGTTATTAATGCCGACTTAAGTAAAAATATATAGTGTTAAAGTCTTGGAGATATGAGATATGAATATGTATACATGCATATAAGGTGCTTAAGCCGTATAATGAATCTCAAGTTCAGCAAGAACAAAATGAACGAATAAAAACCAGAAAATATGTTATACTTACCTCCTGGGTGGAATTTCATATAGGGTGAAATATTATATACACAGCCTTTCAAAACTGTCCATATAGAATCTCCTGTTTTATGTTGTTTAACTTCATCCATGGTAATCAATCTTCTATTTGAACATCCCTTGAGCCCTAAATTTAGGGACATAATATTAGTTTGATACTATAAGAACGTATTACTATTAGTTATATATAAACAAAAAAAGTTATAACTACAGTTGGAGTAGACAACAATAACATCGATTGTTTCTTGTGTTGACCTAATAAATTATTAAATCTTCAAATATATGTATTTAAACATACATAAATAAGCAAGCGCACGCACGCGCCCACGATATACATAAGATATATAATTATAAACAGTAAAAGGAAGATAAATCAAGTAGTCCATGAATCTTCAAACCTTTTTGCTTCTAACTAAGTCTGTGAACAAAATTCAATAACAATTGTGCAAATTTAATGGAAAATAAGCATAAAAGATTGTGTGCTACATATATACAAAGTAAAGCCATATACATACATGCACATAGACAGCGATGCTTCTTTTACATTGACGACTTATGAAAGTTAAAGGCATTTGTATTAAACCATTGAGAAGAAATTAAAAGATGAAAAAACATCTAGTCTGATTTGATTCATGGATTCAATATTTAGGTGAATTTAAAGATTAGGATGGGTTGCATTAACAACTATAGGCAATGCTAGATTGTCTATCAAGTACTATAGAAAATGACAATTTAATTTGTATCCCTAGGCTTGCATTTAACCAAGGTTCAAAAACTCGGTTTCGGTCACTTAAATTTTTTTTGGTTTCGGTCGATTTCGGAAATTTCAGAGGTTTCGGTTTCGGTCCCGCTATCGAATTTTTGTATTTTTAATTAAAAAACAATAATAAACGTTGCAAATAAAATGACGTCTGGGTTTAAATAATTATCATTCAGTCCACTTATTCAGTAAGCATATATGATGCTCAAATCAGGTCTATTTACCCCTAAATTAAACATAAATTAACCCTAAATAATTTACTATTCAGTCCAAGTCCATTAATCCAACTCAACAAAATAAATTAAAATCTCAAAGCTCGCTAACATTCTGTAGCCCACCCATGCAGCTAGCCCTAACTCCTAAAATCGTATCACCGCCTAAACACTTCAGTTATAAAAAAAAAAACATTCGTCGATGATGATCGATCTTTGCTCAAACCTGCTCGATCTTGCTCGAATCTGCTCGAACTTTGTCGAAGCTGTCCAATGATGCTCGAATTTGGTCGAAATTGCTCGGTGGCGTTCGAATTTGAGAAGCTGCTCGCTGATGCTTGTTGAAGTAATTTATACTTTCAATCGCTTGCTTGTTTTTTCGGCTAGATCGATTCTCATTTATCTTTTTGTGCTCGAATTTTTTTTTTTCCCATTTAGTAACGGAACGGGATTTTGACAATATATTGTCTCGCCTCCGGCCGAAACCGAATCGAGATGGCCGAAATCTCGTGGTTTCGGCCGAAACCTAATACCATGCATTTAACTATATATATTTGTCTACAAAGGCATAAGGGGTGACACTTGACATAACGTTATCTGGAGCAGATGAATGAAACCATATTTGCTTTCTGTGCATATGCAGTCAGTAGAACAGGATGATAACAAAGGAATTGCAACATTGGATTCTGAAGTGCAAAAAATTAACCAAAATTGTTTGTTCTGTTCTAAGGCATCTCTATCAATGAATCAATCATTTTTTTTTAAATGTGAATACCCATATCATGCAGTAAACCATGCAGTGTAAATAGAATTTCATTTTTACATAGTTATTCTGCAAAACATCATTAGGTTTTTACCACGTATAAGATATAAGCAAGATTTGTGAATGCATTTTTAAAAAGAACATACACGGGCGTGCAGATTGTACAAGTTGGTGTGATAGCTGTCATAGTTACATAGAACTGGATGCACACAAACAATAGATGAAGCTAAGCAATGAAAAGGATTTACATGCACATCCCCAATAATTTCTTATAAGATTTGCTATTTCTGCCAAAATGTTCGAGTAATTGACACCAAGCTAGAAAAGAAACTGATGGATGGCCTTGTTTAATTTACTTCTAATTAAAGTAGGAATAGCAAGTTTCGAAATTCCATTTTCCGTTTCGGTTATTGGTAATTTTAAAATTCCGGTTCCATTCCGGATGTTTTAAAAGTTCCATTTTAATTTCGGTTTTCTAATTACGACACATTTTTTTGTTAGAACTGCTAGATAGGCTAACAGGTATCCAATACTATCATAAATTTATATTACATTCTTTAAATTACATACGAAATATATGCTTTAAAGATAAAATCATGGTTTGAGATTCTATTTGTCCACTTGAGATTTTCGAAATTTTGATCAATTTCAAAAAAATTAATTTTTTATTATGATTCTTGTGTAAATTAACAAAAGTATATTAGAAATTTTCTTGTCAATGTATTTGTAATCTTATTAAATTCGTAAATTCGTTTTCTTTTCTAATTTTTTTATATGTTTATTGTGTTTTTTATTTTCTGCTGTTTTTTTACTAATTTTTTCAATATTTGAAAGAAAAATCCGGAATATTGAGCGGAACCGGAATTTTGACCGTAGTTCATTCCGATTGAGATCGGAACCGGAACGGAATCACCGGTATAACCGGTATTCCGTCGGAATTTTGAACCATGAGGAATAGTCATCAATATGATAGCTGTAAAATGCTATTTAACTATTGTTATTGACCAAATTTCAGTGAAACCTCCTTAGTAAGAGAAAGCTAAACAACAAGTATAGATATGATTGTCGTTATCATCGTAGATGCAAATTATTCTTTATTTAAGTCATTTAGTATAAATGATTAATTTGGACTTGATTCATTAAATCGTAAATCAAGCTTTTACAATTCTGTTGAGATTACAAATGAAATTGAAAAGGAAGAAATTTTGAGGAGAAAAAAAAAAGATGGTTTCTTATGTGAGGGTAGACCTCTATTTATAGCGGTGTCAGATCATTAAATGTTTTACATGTGTCGTAAATCTAATGACTTGAATTCTTTCATTTTACATTAACATGGTGATTTGAATGGTTAAGATATGATGATGTGGCGCATCCTGGTGGTGGTATGTGGCATCTTGGATGGCTTCATCAAGAAGTTGAAGATTCTTCATTCTTTCCGCTGACAGGACAAAGGTTTATGAATGAGGTATTGACACAGGACATACATTTTTTTCATTAATATATATATCTCATATCTTAGTTTATACCTTTATTCTATATCTTCGTTAATGCATTCATTTAACGTTTTCATTAATGGCTTTATTCCATATCTTCGTTCACGCATGTTTTCGTTGATGCTTTCATTGCATGTCTTCGTCGATGCTTTCATTGCATGTCTTCGTTAATGCCTCAATTTCATATCTTCGTTCATGCCTCAATTTCATGTCTTTGTCAATGCATTCATTCCAAGTCTTCCTCAATGCCTTCATTTAATATACCCATAAACGACTTCATTTAATGTACCCATAAACGCCTTCATTTAATGTACTTGTAAATGCCTTTTCATATCTTCTTTAATGCCTTCATTTCATATCTTAGTTCATGTCTTCGTTAAAATCTTTACTCGATGTCATTGTTAAAACCTCTATTCCATGCATTTGTAAATGCATTTGTTTCATACCTTCGTTAGACGAGATGTTTGAAATATTTTTGTAGGTTTAGATTCATATCATCTCTAGCCGACCCCAACTTGTTTGGAAATAATGGCTTTATTGTTGTTGATTCATATCATATTTTAATGATATTTCTAACGGATAACTCTATTTTTATAACAAACTTAAGAACTTTCTATGTCGTTATATTAGACGATTGTTCCACCACTCTCCATTTAGTGAAATAATCGATGACAACTACCATAAATTTAGCTCCTCGTTTTGAGATGGGTAATGGCCTAATTAAGTCAACTCCCCATACAAAAAGAAATCACAGACTTGTTATAGGTAACTTCAATTGGGGACAATCGTAGAATTCTCAAGATTCTTTGGCACTTATCACATCTTTTTACTTAAGCTGAGCAACATCCTCATTCAGGATCAATAATATTGTTGTCTCATAACTTCCTTTGCTAATTTCATTCCATTGGAATTATCCAAGAAAATCGCTTTGCGCTTTTCTTCTGAAGAAATAAGTTCCTCGGAAGAAACAAAGAAAAAACTTCCCTATTTGATTGCGAACTCATCAACTCAAACAAGTGAAAGTCGAATCCCCTCTACTTTCTATTTTGGATCTAGCAGAGCTTAAGTAATTCAAGAAACTCTCGAACCATCAAATTTACAAGATTATGTGTCTCTATTCGAGACATTGTTTTTTTTTCAATCCCTTTTCATCAGTGGAATTGCTATTGAATAATATTGTTTCTTTTGTATCAAGTGCTTTTGATCTGAATGTAGAGCAGAATTGTAAAAGTTTGGATACTTGACATTTATACCTTGCATTAGTTTATCCTCTTATTATTTTATCATTTTGTGCTCTGAATTGTTTTATATCCCAAAAAAATTTCAAGTTGGGTAAGCCAAAAGTTTGCGGCTCTTTGATCTCCCGATTGAATGGCCCTATAACAACCATCAAAATTATCAAATAATCTTGGAGATCCTTTTTCATCGTCAAATAATATCAATCTTTTAGTACTGCTTTAGCATTAGGTTTTTGTACTCTTGTGTGAGCAAAAGTTCTATCTTTATTCTGAACTTGTTTGTTCATTTGTACTAATTTAGGTATATGTTCAGTTTGATAATTTGATTTTGATTTTGCTTATTGGACAATTTCATTTCCTTTTGCAGATATAAGTCTCTTTAAGGACATGCTTGTTTTCTTACGTAGAAATCTCTGTGGAGACTTGTTTTGCTTTTCTGAAAGATTGTATTCGTTGAAAAAATTTCCATCTTTTCATTTGTTATGTAATTATATCAATTTTGTCCATGGCTAATGTCCTATTAAGAAAATTAGCTACAAAGCTAGAGTACTATGAAATATATTCAACATCGAATTATATATTTTTAAATATATTGCTATTTTAATCCTTCTAAGATTTTATTTTGGATTATTTATGGTTCTCTTTAAAAACTGAACAACAGATTTGTTACCTGTTCATAAAATGTTTATGTAATCAATCAATTTTCAGGCTTTTAATTGTTGATTTTATAACACAAGTAATTCTTTATCATAGACAACATATTTAACCCGAGTTTTATGAAATTTTTCATATAGAATATTTTCTCCTTTTGTTTAGCAATTAATACCTCAACACATAAATTATCTGAAACATCTGTTTGTTCAGTGTTTTAAATCTCGGTCATCTCGGCCGAGATATCGGTTCAAGACTTGGGCGAAACGAAACATGAGATATCGGTTGATATCTCGTTTCCATTATATCGACTGAAATTTACATATATCGGCCGATATTTGGAGCGAAACGATATTCCGAGATATCCCCGATATATTGTTTTTTATATAAAAAATTGGTCCAGCTCGGTCTATCATAAAAAAAGAACAAAGCCCTTTTATTTCTGATTCAACTTCTCAAAAGATCACGTTCCTCGTCAAAATATCGAACTCCCTCTTCTAACATCCGAAAGCTCGCGGTTGTTTCCAATTCTCGACTACTCGATCTTACTTTTGACAGTCTGCAGCTTCATATTCGACCAATCTCTCTACTCTCTACATGTTTAAATTATGGTTGTTTCTATCTCAATAAAATTCAATTTTTCAGAAAATTGAATATACAGTATAATTTAGAGTAGATTCGCAAGTAGATTTAGTTTGTTATTCTTACTTGCATAAACTTCGGCAAGTAGATTTGCATTGCCTGAAATCTTTCGATTCCTGGTATGTCTTATATGCATTTGTTTTTATTTGCATCAGTTTCTGATACTGTTATTATGTTATTCTTACAGCATATATGTAATTGTACAGAACCCGCTTTTTTCAGTTAATTTGTCGTCTTTCACCTACTTATATGTAATTGCTAAAACTGATGATGTTTTGTAACTTCTGTTGAACAATTTCATATAGTTGAAGTATAATTGCATTCTTTTGTCCGGTTAGAATACTGGAGATTAGTTGCGGTAATTCAATAAATGTTAAATAAACTGATACCATGCATTTTTTGCTATAAATTATGTGATGTGCTATACTCTGATATGGTTCTGATATGAACTTTAGGTCCGAGATGTAAATTCGATATTGACGTCCGAGATCCACTCGTCTCGTCCGAGATCTCCCCCGATACGATACCGAGTCACTAAAATAGTCGAGACGAAACGTGCACGATATCCGAGATTTAAAATCTTGTGTTTGTAAACTAACTAATTCACCACAAAGAAGAAAATAAATAAATTTTTTATCCTTTACTATGTCATTTATCTTTTTTATTTCTTATTCTTCTAGTTGTTGTAATGTAATTGGAATTTTATTTCTATTTCACATTTCTGGTTGTTTACCGCTGAATTGTTTATATTTTGCTAGTTCTTCCGATTTCTTTTGTAAGTGCTAAATTTTAAAAGATAAATTTGATATAAAACTTCTACCATAATTTAGCAATTATAAAAAACTTTGAAGATAACTATACTCACATTTCTTAGAATCCATCAAACTCGGTCCAATCGAAATCTGGTGCCAGAAAGAATATTTTATATTGGAAGAATGACGAGATGCTTACTTTCAAAGCCAAATGAGTGCAAATAACACACTTAATGAAAAAGAAATTGTAGCCTTTGATATTAAAGAGTAGTACCAAGATTGGACAAAGAATTAGGACATCCTAAATATTTTTGCAACATATACACTAAGCAAAAAATAAACGGGCACCTCACGTACATATACATTGTTCTTATGTGCTATCTATTACATGCTACATAAAAATAAGAGACATGTCACCTACATATGCCTTGTTCTTATGTGTTATCTATTACCTGCTACATAAAGATAATGAACACATCATTTACCTATACTTTGTTCTTACAAGTTATCCCACGAAAAAGAAAAAATGCAGATTAAACATGTTCACCTCCAATCACATGAAGATAAATAAACATCTCATCCTACTATTCCTAGGTATCTATTACCCTAGAATAAACGGACATAGCATCGAATCCAATTGCGAAATTGTGAGTCATCAACCTATGTAAAGGTCATACGAGTTATCATATATTTGAAGGCGTCTAATGGTGATGCGAGACCTATGTGAGGGTCCACTTAGATTGCTTGATTTTCTATGTACGTTATGATTATGTTTATTTATGTGACCGTTTGGGATGTCTTGTGATGTAAGTACTATTGTGTTAGATACCCGACACCCTACCAATATTATGAGTGCTAGAACAACATGTAGTGACAGTTTGGCATATTTGTGTTTATATGATAACTTATTGGACGTAGAGACAGGTCGGTTTGACTTTCCATACCCAGTGTACTGTAAACTTTTATGGTATCTTGAGATTAATTATTGTTCACATTAGGTTGTTGTCTAACTCAAGGTTTTATGTTTTGCTTCTTAGTATCTCGAATCCTCTGAAATGGACAGGCTAGATAACAGGTCTGGTATTAGGGCATGATGATGTTTGAAGGACGAACAAGAGACTGATGATATTATGTATGATGTTATTTGATTCTATCGCCTATTCTGTTTGTGGAGCTTTAGCAGTGCTATATTCTATATTAAGACAGAGATCGAGTTATTTATCAGTTGTATAAATTTTATTATATGTTGTCGTAACGAACCTAACATTCTTTGATTTTTGTGGTTTATTCAAGTATGTGTTGTCTTTCATGTTTTATGTTTGTTTGATTATTACATCTTATTCTTACGCTATGAGATATACGGCAGGTTACCAATTGGAGTTTGATTACATTACCATTTAATTATCGCTCTATATCGGTCGGATAATACTACGGCGCACTATACAAGTCATATGAGTACCAAGGTGTAGGCAAACGTCACAAAATCTCAAGTATGTTTCGTCTTCATTCCTCTATTTGGTTTATATTGCATTCCAAACGTGGACCTAGCAGACTACTCAGTTTGAAATTTGCAGACATTATCACCCTGGGCACGGGAGAGGATTGGTCATTTATCACGACGTCTTTTCTTGCATGGTGATTAAGTTCAGAAGTTCTTGCACTTTTCGTTGTTTTTTTCAGTTCCATCACTCCCTTTTCCTTTGATCCCAAAATTCCTTTTTCAAATTTGCAGGTGTTGTTGCCCTTTAGGAGGAAGACTCTAGCTCATGGGTAGTACTGAATTATTCTTGCATTTTCTTCAAAGCTTTATTCTTACATTTTCTTCAAAGCTTTGCTCTCTCCCTTGGTTGACAAAGATGCTTGTCATATTTTATGTTATCTATATTGAAATTAGGAGTCACATTCTCCTCTAGGTTAGTAGCTTGAATCGTGTTCTATTCTTGTGCACTACTCTTCTTCATTCTTCTATGTTTGTTTGAATCATGCTATTGGAGTACGTGGATATAAATGATCGATTGTTGAGAGACTTGGTCGGCCTTGAGTTCAATTTTCTGAAAGCATCAAAATTGTTGGACCAAATGGTTAATTTAATTGATAAGAGAAAGTTAGACAGGTGTATGTATGATTTTCCTCATGATCGTATATGCAAATTATTATTTATTTGGTCCTTGAGCATATGTGGTTAAGTTGGATTTAACCTAGGAGATAATTAAATCACAAATCAAGCCTTTACGTTCTATTGAGATTACAAATGAAATTATTGAAGAAGATTTAGAAGAAGAAAAATCCCTTCTTATGTAGAGGTAGGTTTTGTTATTAAAGGCCTCGTGGCATTAAAAAGTTATAGGCGCCAGCCTAGGGCTTTTTTCCTTCCAAAGCGCCACGATGCATAAGGCGTTAAAAAAGCCCAAAAAAGGCTAAAGCGCTTGATCCTTCAAGCGTTGAAAAAGCACGCTTTATGCAAAGATCTGGAACACCAAGAAAATTTGTATTTGGCCCAGAATGGAACCCAGTTACATGCCAGAAATAAATATCGACATCGAACAAATGGACCTTATTTGCCCGAGCTTAAAAAAAACCTCGCTTTTTAATGATCTCTATAAGACTTTAAATAATGGTGTTGTAATTTCTATGTTTTAAATTTCTGTTGTTTGTAGACTTTGTGCCTACATAGTTGGGTTTGTGATGACTTTGTGCCTTCATAG
This sequence comes from Allium cepa, assembly GCA_030765085.1. Lineage (NCBI taxonomy): Eukaryota > Viridiplantae > Streptophyta > Magnoliopsida > Asparagales > Amaryllidaceae > Allium > Allium cepa. Next base: position 565,214,639 of record CM060941.1, read on the forward strand.
TTGGGTTTGTGATGGTCGTATGACGTTTTATTCCCAATATTGTATTTATACACAATTTTTTGAAGTCAAAAATCGAGTTCTAGTGCATTTTTGAATTGTAGTTTTTTGGTCATAGATCGGAAAAAGTAAAGCTCAAAGCGTCTAAAAAAACTCTTGGTGAGGGCCTAACGTTTTTTGGGGTTTTTCGCCTTGACAACTTTGAGGGTAGGCCTTAATTAGCAATGTCGGATCATTGCATGTTTGACACATGTCTTGAATCAAATGGCTTGAATTGTGGACATGTGGTGATTTGAATGATTAAGTTTCTTTGTCATGAGGATAACGTGGCACGTCCTTTGGTGACACGTGGCATCTGGGTGACTTCGGCAACGAATTGCAAATCCTTCATTCTTTCTATTGACATGGCAAAGGTTGATCAGTGAAATATTACGTTTGGCATATTTCAAATCTTCGTTAATGCATTCATTTGATACTTTCGTTAATGCATTCATTTCATATCTTCATTAATGTCCTCCACTTCATATCTTCGTTCATATCTTCGTTAATGCATTTATTCCATATCTTCGTTAATGCCTTCATTTCATATCTTCATTGGTATCTTCATTTCACATCTTCATTGGTATCTTCATTTCACATCTTCATTAATGCCACTGTTGAATATTTTCGTTGATGGATGGTTATTAAGACACAAAATAAAGTAGAAAATAAGGACAATAGAGATTGGTCGTTGGATCTCATTGAGGGTTGAGTTGAGGGGAGATCTAATGATGACATCTACAGCATCACCATTTGTGTCATCTATTATGTTCAAATAGAACACAAATAGATTTTCTTTTTTCATTAATGTCTTTATTTCATATATCTTCGTTAATACCTTCATTCCATGTCTTCTTTATTTCATATCTTCGTTAATGCCTTCATTCCATATCTTCTTTATTTCATAACTTCGTTAATGCCTCCATTTCATAGCTTCGTTACTGCCTCCATTTCATAGCTTCGTTACTGCCTTTTGCTAACAATTATCTTGCAATTCTTAACAGTTCTATTCGGATCCCTTCAGCACTTACTCTAAAAAACCTTTCCTTCTTTTATTTTGCAAATAAAAGTGAGTATAACAACAATAATCAAACTTGCTAACCATTACTATTTCAATTAGCTTTGCTTAATAATGAAGGGCCAAGTCCTTCGAATGCACCAAATACTAACAAATTATATGATGGTTGTTGGTGTAAAATACATGTATAACCCTAATATATGCAAGTTTTACACAGCATCTTTGTTAACATTACTTTAAAGGCATCTTGAGATGACACAGTTGTATCAGCATCTTGGTATATGATTTCTATTCTCTATCACTAGAAGCAAACTAAATATACCTGATATTTCTGAAAAATGTTAAAGGCAGATAAAGAAGCAAAGTACCAGCAAGGTCAGGGTGTGTACGCGTAAGCTTTAACCAATCCATCTGGCTATATCCTTTCTCAAAAGGAACCTTTGATCTCACTATAGGCTTTCTCTTAGCATATTCTTGCACACCGTTTTGTATCTCTCCATTTGTTTCTATTGCTTTGATCGCTGTAGTAGTTGATGAATCAGGAACATCCGTCTTGATGACATTTTTCATGCTAGAGCTACTTGCTTCTTCTTTAGGATTTTCATCAAGATTTATTCTGCTGATGTTAGGAACAGTTTCTGTGAAATTTGATTTGTTATTCTGTTCGGATCCAACCTACATAAAAAGGTGGCACGAATAAGGTACAATATAAATGCAAAGAGTACAAAATTTGAAATACGTACAAATATGCTGACAACATGACTGAGTGCCCCACTGGTAGATGAATATCAAGAATAATGAAGTTTAAAAATGAAAAATTAATATTCGATATCAATAGATCCCAAACAATGACACAAAGTGAGATAAGCAGTCAGTCACAACTGGAAATAGAGGTAAGACGGTCAATTGTGCATTTAATATGCATATGTTACAGCAGTATGTCTATGTGCAACAATGCGTGAAGCTTATTCATGAAACTGTTAATACGTTTTTCTTGTTTTGTTACAAACCATGAAGAAGAAGAAAATGATTTTCTTTGATGCTTATGGTTCACTACAAATTTCCCGCTAAGGTCGAAATGACCAAATCACTTGCACCAACAACTAAGTAGCCATTACTGACTGATGTAAGCTGCTTGATTTAAATAATTTCACAAATTTACAGAAATCAGAACGATAATTGGTTCCTCTTTTGGGTCATGTTGGAAAATTTACATAGCATTCTTTTTGGTATGTGATCTTGATATATATTGTTACATTCCAGGGTGCAACTTGAAAGTGCATTTTACTTTTTAGGTTAGATGCTACAGAATTATAATCACCTTACCTGACAAAACGTGAAGTCATTTGAATCGCCCATACCCAACAAATCCAATGAGGGCCACGAAGAAATACTTATTCCGAAGATTATCTGGTGTATGGCCAATTTTTAGAACATATGGTTTACCAAAATAGCTAACTTTTCTGTGAATGAGTCACGATTAGCAAACATGAGATGCAAATGAGAGAAAAACAGAAATTATAAAATCTAGCCTTTCAAACCGACGATTTGACGCAGTGACTAAAGATATATCAAATAAGAAGTCGCCCACAAACCCTAACTTTCACTTTCAGCGCAGAATTAAAATGGAGGAAGGAGGAAGACGATTTGTGTTCTGATCTTAATAAAAGCTAAAAGAAAATTCAGGGTTGGCAAAAGTCAGGTCAACCCAGGTAGGCCGATTAATTCTGAGTGAGGATGACTCCGGGTGCATTAGATTTTCATTTATACATTGTCCGGGGTGGTATTATTTATTTTCACTACCCCGCAAACCAAACTGTTAAAGAGGAGCAATGTTATATTATATAATAAAATATAGATTTTCAATTCTAACCTTTTAACCATATTCGTTACTTTTTACCTTTTCTTATACTTTCTTACTTTTTACCGTTCCACACTTTCCTCTTCTCTTTCTCAAACGATTTTCGATCAAAATGGTTCGAACAAAAAACTATGCTCAATCATGAAATTCAAACCCAAAATTGATAAGGAGCTAAGAATTAATGTTGCTAAAGTGAAATAAAAAGTGCGTAGCATAAATGCTAAACATGTGCAAGAGATATGTTATACATGAGCCTGGTACAAGGTTAGACATGTGTAGCATGTGCTAAGCAAGGCAGATGCATCATGAATGCAGTATAAATGTAATAGAAGAGCTTGGCGCAAGACTGAAAATGTGCAGCATGAATGAATCAAAACTTTTGCAATAGCACCACGATACTGGTGTAGTTGAAGTGCAAGTTGCTGGACTGAATGTGTGGCATGTAAGATAAATTAGTCTTATTACATATAAAAAGATAATTTGGTTTATCAATTTGATATAATGGTGAATTCCTTTTCTTTTAATATAAAACGATATTCCTTCTATCTTTCTTTATAAAATAACAAAAATTATGTTTTTTTTTCTGAAAAATACTTATAATTGTATGGGTAAATTGTACTATGGCAGTAAATAATCTTAATTTAATGAAATAGTAAAAGCTAGTGATCTTTTAATTTTTAAACCATGAAAGATGATATTTATAGCTTCAATTTTTTTCATTTGATACCCTTTTTAAATAAAATGTTAAATATAAATATGAAAGATAAAAGTAAATGATAAAAGATAAAAGATAAAAGGTAAAAGGTAAAAGATAAATATTAGTATCATTATATATACATGCATACATACATATATATACATACATACATACATACATATATATATATATATATATATATTGAGTAAAAGTAAATAAAAAAGTAAATAGTTAAATATTTAAATAACAAGAAATCAAAGATAATATAATTTTATACATTTATAGGTAAATATAAACTCGAAACTTACCCCCTATGCAAGAACAAGAACATCCTCATGGAACGCGCTTGATGACTCTGAATGAGCTAGACTGCATACATAAATAATATATTATCATTACTGGTGTCAGTCGTACACCATAAAGAAGAGCAAAAAAAAATTATTCGTGATATCAAAGACAAATGAATTCAATAGTCTGAATTCAGGCACATACATGATGTTTTGAAAAGCTATGATTGAAGATCTGAGCTCTCGGCTACAAACCCAAGTAGTAGTAGAGAAATTCAAAGCTCCTGATAGAAGTAGTGTGGTTTCAAAGCATGAAGCATTTTCCATGGTTCGGGATGATGAAAAAGTTATGAGACGGGAGTTGAGCCACGGGACATTGAGTTGGTCATGACTCATTAAGGGGTTTCTACTTTCTAGGCCAAAGGCTGTTAAGGCAATTAAAACTACTGATGGTTACATTGTTACTGCAATTATGGAGTTTACTACTTAAATTAATCCATGCTATTTATAAGGATTTTTAGAGGATATTCACTATCCTGTGCTCAGAAAAGAATTTGTGTTTGACATTGCTATTGGTGGATAGATATAGTGTCTTGTGCTATCATACATTCAAGAATTTTTTTAGTTGTTTGGAAATAAATCTTTGAAACACATTTATTTATCTCTTTTTTCTTCTGGAAAGTAAGACCATTTTTCAAAATAAACCTAATTTATCTTTTTTTAAATTCAGTTGGCTTTTACAATATCGCCAATCTATCGTACTTTGTGCACTAAGTAATATTTGCAACCATTACATGATATTTCCAAAATTTTCAATTACATAGGATAATTTTACATGATAAAATAAAATATATCACATTAATGCTAATGAAAACATGTTAAATGGCTAAACATAGTTAGACGCCATAAATTCAAAAGATAATTACTTGAATCTAACATGTACTCCTTACATTCAAATCCTCAAATTCAACAGACTCAAAATAGAAGTTGTCAACCATAACAAGAAATTAGTTTAAGTGGAGTTAAAACTTATAAAATTCAACTTTTAAAAAGACAATTACTATAAAAGATAAAATGTTTTATCTTTTGTAAGAAGATGAATTCTTTTGGCCTTTTTTTGGCATAAAGATGGGCAATTTTATCTTTATTATAAAAGGTAAAACATTTTTTAGAAAGAAGTTAAAACTTATAAAATTCAACTTTTAAAAATGCTATCCCTTTAAAAAGATAAAATGTTTTATCCTCTCTAAGAAGATAAACCCTTTTAGCTTTTTTTCATAAAGATGAACAATTTTATCTTTATTATAAAGGAAAAACATTTTTTTTGAAAGATAAATTCTTTTATTTTCTTCTTTCAAAAATCTAAATTATTTATCATTTTAAAATCACTACAAAATGATAAATCTAATTCAATTTCCTTTCATCACAACTAACAAATAATTACTTCATAAAGATACAAAGTTTTATCTTTTTCATGAAGGTAGAATATTTTATCATTTTTATTAAGATTAATTGCTTTATATTTGTAATTAAAATATTTCCATGTGCATTTATTATTTTATAATGAAAAATACTATTTACATCATTTGTAGTATTAGCTAAATACATTATTCATTTTAACAAACAATCTGTTTAGTATTTGTGTCTTTTCATGTTTATTGCACACATGCAATATAATGCACGATGAATGTTTTCCCTTTAGATACTCGATTATAAATAACTATTAATAACATAAATCATTTCATAAAAGATACAAAGTTAAAAAGTTAAACTGATAACTCAAACAAGACAGATTAGTTTGTTACTTTATTCTAAATTAATCTTAATGCTTCCTGTAAAAGGGGGATAACCCAAAAATCATCTTTAAAATAACGCAAAAACTGTAGCATAATTTTATTCTATTTTTCTACCAATTTTTTTAATTTATCTTTATAAGTTATAACTTATTATCTATAAAGTTAATCTTATATATGTAGTATTTTTATAGTCAATATGGTAAAAGATAAAAATAAAATTAAGACCAAAAATATAAAAGAAAAAACTTTACAATGTTAATATATATACGAGCGTTATGGCACGCGCTTCACGCGTGATGGTGATACCTTAATTGTTTTTCTATAAATTGTATTTGTTTAATATGTTCAAAAAAATAATTTTCACAAACATTTAATCATATTTTTTTATTGAATCATACGTAGTTAATTTGAATTTTATTTCAAAATTGCAATATCTAATTTTTTTTGTTAGTTTAAATTTTCATTTTTATTATTAATTAATAAAAAACGAATTTGTAAAGTAGTGTGTTTGTTAGATCTTATTTTTAAGCGATATTAAGACTTAATAAATATTTATAGAGAAAATTTCAAATTTGTAAAAAAAAGTTTAATTTTCGATTCTATTTTAAGCGATATTAATTTTGATAATATATGTAGAGTAACATTTTTGGTATTTCATGCTCATGCCAAAAAAGTGTGATACCAAATGTATTACGGCTATTAATAAAGTAATTTGTGATGAATTAAAAAAAATTCTATATCAACTAAAATAAATCAAATATTAAAATTTATATTAATGGAGTTAGAATCAAGAACAAAATATTTACATATTTTTTATTATTATCAAAAATTTAATGCAATACAAATTTAATGTTTTATGTATCGGTATACATTTACCAGTTAATGATGCGCCAATTTTTGAGTATACTAGCGATCATTTTAATAACGGTAACTGTAATGTATCGATGGTCATTCTGGACTTACTAAAAGTATTGTTACGGTAACAAATTTCTTATATTGGTAACAGTTATCATTAACATAACAAAATTACCATATAAATATTCAGTTATTTCTTTTTGTTTTGGCTTAATTCAAGAATAACATATAAAGGTTACTATAGTCTACAACAGAATACAATTTAGTTTTACTAGAAAGCAGGAGAAAGAAATAAATGCGTTTGTTGTTCTTGATAAATAAGCTTACGTACTAGATAGTTAAATTTAACAGCTCAAAGTCGATTGATTTAGATTAATTTTGCATCGGTAGTTCTTGTAGAAAATAGAAGTACAAAGATATTAGAGAACTAACAATGGTAGGTCAACGCTTATGTGTAGTGGAACCGAATGGCAAGACTAAGCATCAAGTTTGGTGCACAAATAGAACCTAGGAGTCTAGTTGTGAACCGAAGATCTCTATTTTACCCGATTTTCTTAAAGTTGGGTAATTTAACATCTTCTACAAAAGAGATGTGTATCCTTTGGGAGGATAACATGTTTGATTTACCCAGTACTAGGAAGGCCGAGTACATCAAACATTAATGACGGTCTGATTTTGCATTTATAAACCACCCAATATTCGCCACATCACTTCTTCATTCATTTTCCACTTGCAAAAAGATCAACTAGGAATAACATGGGTAGAAAAACATAACAAGGTTTAAGTTTTTAACTTCATCAACGGATACAATCTTTCCCATAATATAAATATCAATATCAAAATTTCCGCCCACGACAAGCACAAAATTACGAAAAACGACACTAAAATCCACAACTGCACCCACTAAGTTAAACTAATAAACATTCATCAAACTACATTCGATGACCCCGTTATCAGAATGGCAACAACACTAGTAGAATTTTTCCTGGTCATTTTGAAAACCATTATAGCAATGATACCGATTATTAGAAATACGATCAAAGATTTGATAGCTTAGGCCATAATCTATATGGAGGTAATAATATAATATTTTCAATATATTACCTATTTACGATTATATAGCTTTACGATTTCTACAAGGCACCATCGAATGTCTAGGAGGAGGTAGATCCTATGTGATTAATATAAACGATTCACTCAATGATGATTCAAAGCAGCGATCGTTAACCGAAGAAAAATGACCAAGAAAATGAATGATAGGTGAGCTGTCTCATTTCACCCTTTATTTATTTATTAACATAAAAATGATAAATGTCGCGACGTGATATCAAAATTGGCAAAAAGTTGATCTGCATGAAGCCAGTTAAGGTAGTTGGTCCTGTAATTTCATTATAGCCCTAAATGTTGACAATTAACCATCTACTTGATTTACATCAGCTTTCATAGAGTCGATCATACATAGAGTTTTTATGTCTTTATATATGGTGCATGTATACTTCCAAAATTATTTCTTTTTAAAAAAGAAAAATATAATCGTAAATTGATAACTATTATGCAATTGCTAATATATTATGTTACTTACGTGAATGGTAATTAGGCAATGTTATTATATAGATGATATCTACTGGTACTTGTGAGAGTTTGACACAAGTTGATTATCCTCTCTTATGACATACCACCATAGGCAATTGTTGATAGCCTTCATGCTAGTATGTTTTCTCTATTCCTTACCATTAGGCATGTGCAGTCATTCAATTATCTTCCGCTTTAGGCTTTAGTGGAGAGTACTGGCCAACCACCCACACACTTCCCCAGGTTTGAATTAGAAGTTACTCCTACAAATTATTATTTGCTCACAAATATAGAGATTAGCAGTTTTGACAGTAGAGCTATCCCATTTGATGATAGTTATAAATCTCCAAAGTTTTGTAGCAACTCACGTATATATTGACTAATTATCAACGGTCTTTGATTCAAAAGGGGTGATAAATACAATTTTTATACTTTCATTGTGTTTAGAATATTCGAGAAAATGATTTATATAAATGTTACAGTTTGAATATGTTGATTGATTTGAGTATAATCGGACCCAGAACTACTTTGGACTAAAAAAACCAAATATTCATTATAAATACGAGTTTATCTTAACCACGGACATCATCAGGTCTTTTTTTATCTAATGCCGAAATCCTTTCCAATTACATTTTAATAGTAGACAATTTTCACTAACTACAATTTAGGCTGGATATTCATAATGCTCAAAACTCAACGAATTATATATTAAATTGTTTGTCTCGATGGGTCAAAGGGATAACAATGATTCATTTTCTAATTTGGACGTATTTGTTTGTATAGAAATTGGCAAAAAATCTCAGTATCGATTTTATGGCTTGGCCAATGCCAACGTCATACGACGTCGAGTCCGTTAGTGTAGTTGGACTGGGTCAGAGCTACGTAAATCGATGGGAAAAATTCAATTAGGGTTTTTTAAAAACGATGGCGGCTGACTTTTAGCTACAGGACGCTGGCTTTGTGGCTTCAGTAGTAGTGCATGACAAATGCTCTGGATATGCGAGTTGATATATGGGTTACGCAGGCTAATTGTGGCAAGAGGAGTGATTGACGATGGGAAAAATGGCATCGATGGAGCTATAATGATAGGAAATTAGCAGTTATTATATTGATGTTGAGTGGTTTCGCAGTTACTTAATGAAGCGGGTGCATTAGTCTTGCTTGATTTGTATTTGTGTTGAGTGTGATTGCATCTATGCTTATGCATATATGCACTATATATAAGAGAAGATATGTGCACACTTAAATCAAGCAATGAAATAACATTTTCTATCAAACCCTAATTTCATTTCCTCTCTTCAATAAAGAATTCCATCTTTTCTAACTTGACATCAGAGCTACAAGCCTCGTGGCATATTCATTTAGAAATCAAGATACATCCAATCTCACCCCAACTAACACCGGAACACAAGATTCATCCAATTTTCGTCTTAATCAACATCGGAACATAATCAAGACTTATCCTAACCTAGAATTTTCATCAATGCTTACCAGCTTTTCATCGGTAGAATCACAAAAGACACAAATTCTCAACCAAGAACCGATTCATCAGTTTAAGGAAATGAAGGCATCAGTTCATCTAAAAAATCAATGGAAGATTCTTTAAAGACAATCATCAGTCCATAGAAACAACTCATCATTGAGTCCCTTGATGAGATTTTATATTGTGGAGGTTTCAGATTGAAACCGCCGTCGGGGGTTCGTATTGTGACAAGAAAATTGAACGGTCAAAAATTGACCGTTGTTATTTACCCGACTTTAACAAATCTAGCCAAAGACAGCAACTAAATTTTTATTCGTATCATATTCTCTCCCTATACACACATAAATTAATAATTTAATTACAACATTCTTCTTTCTCATTCTACAATACTAAAATTGTTAAAAAATCAAAGAGGAAAATTTCAACAATCTCAATAACTATTAAAACCATACAGATTCCCGTAATGGTATTCCCCTCAAAGAAACCAACCATTCATTAAGTTTAATATAAATCATATCAAATAGCTGTCGTGTGAACGCCATTAACAATAATAGGTATACTATCAATACCGCTTGGACGTGTTCACATAGTGGATTTTCCGTGGAGATCTCCTTGGATCAAGCCGAATACGAACGCTTGTGCAAGGATTGGAGATATCCTTCCAAACAGCGTACGTCTATAAGAAATGTACTATATGTAATGCATAACTGGGATACGCCGAGACAATCGTGATTCCAAATGCATCGCTTCCGCATGCATGTCCTTAAACAATATTAAAAGGAGTTGCATGCACCTTTGGGACTGCTAAAATGCTACGTTCCCTTTGGTTATGCATCATACCTCTGGTTTTAGTTATTTTTGATGTCGAGGCTACGTTCGGCATCTCTCACTTGTGTCTTCATCACTTGAATAGATTGCGAATTCTCAAATGGATTTCCACATCTCGAACAGATCACGAATTCCTACGTGGATTTGAGCATCTCGAATAGATCTCGAACCTCCACATAGGTTCCTCACATAAGTCCCTCGATGAATGCCAACACTGTCTAGTCTCTTGAATACTAATCTAGATAGACAGACCCACACGATAACATCGTTTGAAATTTTAATGCTGACCACTCTCTTGGGCTTAACCTTAGAATTGACAGTTTAACTCCATAACATTTCACTTCACAACCGCTTCCAAAACATAGAACTCATATACTAGTTTTGAAGTGGTATTCAATAAGTAAAACACTTACCGATACTGGTCTCTTCGAAAATAATTCAGTGAACTTCTGGCTAACTCAATTCCGGTTCTTTCAAAAGCTAGCGAAAGCTAGAGACGTTTCGTACCTCCTCAGGGGTTCTTGTTGATATGAAATCATGTAGACTTTTGATAACTTCTTAAGTCATATTTGGTTAAGTTTGATAATCGGCTAATCGATTGTCTAGTCAAAAATAATTGCTTATACAAATCACGATTCGTATGCTTAACTCGTTTCTGACATTCCAACTTAACTATTCCTCGTTCAATAGTGAAGCCAGGTAAGCTGGAGCATGGTTATATAAAAGCCTTGCCTAGACACTTCATTCTTGAATCTCACAAGTGGATAAGTCCATCTCATCGGCTTTTAGTGTTAAGTAAGGTATTAATGATACAAGAAGAAATTAACATGATTAACACGTTTCCGACATTTTCTGACTTACCATTCCTCAGTCAAGAAAGAAGCCCGGTAAGTTAGAGCTCTATTACCCTATACCTACTTGACATCAATCTTAACTCTCACAAATAGATAAGCCTTACCACGTCGCCTTTTAGTATTAAGCATAGTTAATTACTTTTCAAACAAGTAATCAAATAATTTGCCATTTAGCTACTAAGCAAATCTTGCCCCATTTCGAAAACATTTGCATACACTTTTAAAATACTTAAAAATGCTTATAATAGGTTTTAAAATATTTATCCAAAATATTACTTGAAAATAACAACTTTACGATTTTTCTTAAAACTTGAAAATGACATTTTTTCTTTATATTTGAATAAAATATCTCTTCCTTAAAAATTCATAATTAATTCTTAAAAATTCATAAATATCTCAAACCACTCTTGAAATACTCTAATATGAGTTAGTAAACACTTGTAAAAAGTATTAAATAAAATACTTAAATTTAAATGTCTTTTCAAACCTTTTAAAGTCCAAAATCAAGGCTAAACGAGCAAAATTTGCACATGTGAAGTTTGGCTAACTTTTCCAGATGTTACCTAATTTTTTACTATGCAAGATTTTGATAGCAACAGACATACATATAAAACATTATAATATGGTGAGAACCCCCTAAGGATCTTTTTACAAAGTTCCATAGCAATTGCCAAAAATAAGGCAATTCATAACTACATCTATAGCGTCTATCGTTGTAAGTGCACTTTCAAATCCGAGTCGATCTAAACGAAAGTCGATCTATAACCTATGTGCTTTGTTCAAGGTCTTGTAACAGGTCATACAAGTCCATTCTAAGTTCACATATATGGATCACATGTGTCACTTACTTTCAAAGCAAGAATTCAAACCAATGTTTTAACATATGTCAACAATAATTCAAACAACATAAACACAGTCAAGCACAACATGTATACGTTATATTTTTCATTCAAAGTGAGGCATTAACTCAACTTTAACCTCTCCAACAACCAAGATCCAAACACCAAAGTCCAAACCCAAGCTAGCAATCTCCTTTCCTTGCTTTCTTATCCATGCTTTCACCTTTTTCTAGTCCAAACTCCTCATAAAGCTCACACATATGCATGGTGGGGGTGCATGGCTTTGCTTCTTCATTTTTGGCATGGTGGAAGGTGTTCTAATATACACCAAGCCTTGTGGAAATGTTTGAATTTATTTGGAGTTGATTTGCAATTATTTTATTTTAGAACATAAGAGAGAAAGAAGATAAAGAAGCCATTGATTTTCAACTTTTAGCTTTGTAAATTTTGTGAATGATAACTAAGGGCATGCCTCTCTTTATATAGACTTAGTAATGGTGTTGCCACTCACCCTCCCCACCATGCCATGGAAGCTTCACCTTCCAGCACTTCTCTTTCAAGTCACTTCTTCTTTATGCCATTTGCCATTTTACCTCTCTCATGGTAATATCTCTTATCATTTAAAAGCCTCTAAAACATTCCAAGCTTTATGAAGAAGAGAGTGTGTCAATTGGTTGCTATTGTGTTCATTTGATCATTAGTCAAGTGCACAATAGTTCGAAAAACTTATATCGATCTAAAAGTCGTTTATCTATAAACCAATTTTCGGTCACATATTTGAAATTTCTTCGAAGAATATATTTTTGTAAACAATTTTTTAAAAAAGTTTCTCATCGTTATTTATCAATTAAATGATATTAAACAAGATTATAAAATCATATTTACAGCACTTAATTATATTTCAAAACATTTCGATATTCGAAGACGAAGTGTTTGAATTTCCGGGTCATTACAAAATTCTTGAATCACAACTACTCCATCTGTAATATTTCTACCTTTAATAAATATTTTTTGGTTATTATCAATTAAATCATTCATTTTAGTATTCAATCTATTAGCTAAAACCTTTAAAATGGTTTTAAAAGAACATTTTAATAATAAAATAGGTCTAAACCTTTTAATTGATTAGCACCAACTCTCTGGTGTAGTAAAATTACATTTGCGAAATAAGATCCACTTAACTATTATGAACTATCATTGAATTCATTAAACATTTGTATTATATCTTCTTTTAAAACATTCCAAAAAGTTTCATAGAATTGAATAGGAAAACCATCCGAACTAGGAGATTTATCATTAGGCATATCTTTAATAGCTTTCAAAATCTCTTATTCCGTAAATGGATCATCCAATCGTACTAAATCAATATAAAGCACATCCCATTTAGCCCTATTTCTTTGCCCTTTTTCAGTACCAAAAATCTCTTTATAATAATTAGTGAACTCATTATTTAATACATTTTGATCAAAAATCTCAATGTTATTAATTAGAATGAAATTAATGGTATTACTATGTTTTCTACCATTAGCCGTTTTATGAAAAAAATTAGTATTCATATCTTCCTCATCCATTCATTGAGCCCTAGATCTTTGCTTTTACATTACCTCTTTTTATATATAATTTGATGTAATTCTTCTTTTAAATTTGAAAGCATACTTTTTTTGAAGTATTCAAAATCTTAATTCTTCAATTTTGTTTAGTTTCAAGATCTCAATTATTAATTTTTCCTTCTTAATCCTAATATTACCAAAAACACCTTTACTCCATTTCTTTAGGGATACTCTTAAGTCTCTAAGCTTACTAACCAATACTTATGTTTCCTGGAAATTTGTAATTATATTATTCATGGAAAACTATTTTTTCAACTAAATCTTTAAAATTATTTTCTAATAACCACATCTTTTCAAATCTAAAAATTTTATTCTCAAAATCAGGAGTAGTGCGTGATAAAATAATCGGACAATGGTCCGAATAAATATTTAGAAGACCAACAATCTTACAAGTAGAAAATTTATCTTCTATTTCACAACTAATGAAAAATCTATCTAAAAGTGACATCGATCCGGTCCGACCAATTTACACTTCTAAGACCGGGGCGAATGCATATTACTACGGACCTCTAAACTTTATTTTACATTTTAGCCCCCGTTACACAAATATTGGGCTAAAACTTTATATAACCCGTGTCTAATAGTTTTCAAACGAAATGGAGGGATCTCTGAATATATCAATAGCTTTTGCTTACTGGCGGCTTCCTGCTTCGGTAAATTTACATTTTGAAAGGCGGGAAAAGCGAGGGAAATCTTCTGCGATTTGATTTTGTGTTCTTCGTTCAGGTGAGATTTTAGCATTCGCATTATTCTCCTAACTTTCTTGTTCTATTATTTAGATTCAATACCGTTGGATGAATTGGTTTCATAATTAGGGTTTATAGATTTACCTGTGGTTCCATTGATTGCTGACAAAATTAATTTGGGTGAGCATTGTATTCTCCTAATCAAATAAAATTTGTTGGGTGAGCATTGTATTCTCCTAATTAAATAAAATTTGTCTTATTAAATATATTATCTTGGGTCTGTTAAAGTGGATGGCGAGAATTGTTAGATCGGTAAACGTAGATAAATAACTAATTTATTTAGTTGTTCTTATGGATCGGTAGCTTACATTTAATCGTATTAAATAATTTAATGCTTTGCTGTAAAACTGATGGGACTAAGCAAGGAAATTCAAAACAAAGGAGCATTTAATTGAGAGTTCCAAAAAGAAAAAGAAAAGGTAAAACGGCTACCAGAAACATGTTGATTATGTTAGATATGGTATGGTTACCATATTCACATTATGTGCGGTTGAAAATGATTTCAAATCATATTCCAGGGTGTGAGTCAAATGTTTTTTAATTATAGAATGACATTAAGCATGTATAACTAGCTTTCCATATGAGATGGAAGGCTTTATGTTTATTTTTGTCTTTCTTTGTTTACCTTGTGTCTTCATACAATAGACAATTTTGGTATTGAGCATCGGCAGCTATACGCGATTTATTTGGAATTTATCACGAAATACTGCATGTACCATTGATTCTGACATATTGTACCCAAGATATTTGCCAAAACTAACCATTTTATCTACTCTCTCTCTCTCTCTCTCTCTCTCTCTCTCTCTCTCTCTCTCTCTCTTTTTACTTTAATTGCTTATAAGATAGACTCGTGGTTCATATTTTACATTTCTGATTATGTTTAGATGAACGCTCCTCTATATGCCTGAACATGTTTGCACCTAAAGAATGTATCTTTTTTGTGTCCAGTTTGATACTGCATGAAAAAAAACACATTTCTAATAAAAGGGCTGATGATAATGCACCCTAATATATTTTGGGTTCAGTTTGATAATGCACCAAGATGATAAATTTTCTTTGAACTATCCTTTTAGAAATTTGGCTAATGATATCTAAGGTTGGTCCTGAAACCTTTAGAACCATAGTCCAAAGGCATTATTAACTCACAAGTGGTCTTTGACTACATGACATAATGTAGTAAGCATAACACCTCTGGCCTTTGCAACACCTTTTCAGGGTTTCTTGATAGTAACAGCATTTTCTTCGATAGGTTAACAATATTTCCAGATCCACATTTTATTTGGTTGTCATATTAAGAGATTAAAAGCAGGCATAACAATAATAACAATGAAGAACACACACCTTTGAGATTAGGTTAAATTATTGAAGGTGATTCTCATGACACATCTAATGCTTTATTAGTTTGTTGGGCAAAAGCATCTTTAGATATTAGGGGATCCATTGCTTAGTGCCATATGCAGCTAATAACGTAGTCTACCAATGCTTTTAGTATATCATCCTTAAATATGTCCCCCTCTTGCCCTCTCATTATGATGGAAACTCACTAGCCAAAACCTGCTTTGTAGCAAATACCACAGCAATATTGCACAAATGGACGAGACTGAACAAATGATTTCAGGATTTGAGGACTTCATAGATGATGATGGTTCTACAAACTTATATGAAGTCAGTACTGTACTGGTAGCCCATATTCTTGAAGTAAAAAAACGTGCTTCTGAAATGGAGTTGATTTTCTGTAAAAGCATATATCCAGCCTTCCAATCGAAAACAAAATGCTTGCAGAAAAAAATAGTCGATGCAGTAAAAAGTACCAACGAGGAATGGGCAAAGAGAGAAAGTTCTATCTTACAACAGATTGAAGATTTGCGTGGTGAAAAACAACGTGCACATGATGAAGTTAAGCAATTGAAATTTCACCTTGAAGAAGCCAATAAAGAATTGGCCAACAAAGAAGAGTCGTTCAGAAAATCTGAACATGAGAAAGTGCAGCTTCTAGCCAGAGTGGAAAGTTTAAAGGAACAGCTTAGTAGTAAAACGGAAGAAGCAATAGAGGGAAAGAAGTTGCAAGAAAAGTTACTGCAGCAGATTGATTTCAAAGATCAGAATTTGCTGACAGAGCAGAACAAAAAGAAAAGTTTGCTCGAAGAATTTTGTAAGTTAAAGGATAACTATAAGCATTTGAAATCACAGTATAATTTTTTGCTTAGCAAAATTGGGGATGGAAAATCAAGTTCTCCTAGTTCTTGTTCAAACAAGAGAAGCCCTCAAGGTTTGTTCCTTCTTATCTGACAACTTCTGCATATTCTTAATTTGCTAGAAATAGAATAACATATCTTCTATAGCATTTCTAGCTAATCAATGATAAAAATTGCAAATGATTAGAATCTGTGTATGAATAGCACAGCATGATATCAATGTTATGCAGCTGGAATTGTATTGTTTAATTAGACATTTTAACTTTATAACATTATGCTTAGGCGTTTCAGTTAATGGACATATAACAATTGATATGTTATATGTGGCGCAGTTTACTTAATATATGTAAGCTTACTGTGAGCCATTGGATTCAAGATTTGTGGGTGCTTGATCTATTGATCGAGTCCTGAAATCAGTCTCTCTCTAGCAATGGGGTAGACTGTGTGCAACTTGCCCACTTTAGAGTCCACTCAAGCACCAGACAGAGAATGACAAATGATGAATTTTTTAACACGTCTTTTTTAAACAGATTCAAACCATAGGGAGAAGGAAATTCCTAATTCTGTGCAAGTGAAAATGGAAAGTGAAGACATCCCCTCTTCAAAAAAACCTACGACCAACCAAAATGTTAAAAATAACCCTGCTTCAGAAAAACCTATGTCCAACCAAAACGGCGAAAATTATCCTGCTTCAAAAATACCCATGACCAACCAAAATGCCCAGTTCCCTTCTAATGTAAACACAAAATCTGAATGTACAGCTGCAAATTATTCAAATTTCAAACCTCCAACTTTTAAAAGGAGATCAATTTCATCATGGAGAGAAACTAGAAACCATGAAGAAAATCTACATGATGATTTTCTGCATACTCCAATTGAAAATGCAAGGAACTTAATTGCGAGTCCTGAAGAAGAGGTTCAGCTTGATGACATAAAGTTCAACATTTCAGACGACGAGACTCAAGAAGTCATCATTCCTAATAAGCAAAATAATAATAATAATAATAATAATAATAATAATACAAGTAATAATAATAATATATCGGTAATGGGACCTTCAGTAGGTAAAGGGTATAAATACGTAGAGCCAGTGAGAAAGAAGAGCGAGAGGGAAAAACTGAAAGGGGTGGAATGTAAACAGTGTAAGAAGTTCTACAATGCAGTTCTTGGTGATGATGATAAAGGCAACGGGGATAGAAATATGAGGTGCGAGCATCATGAAGGTGTGTCCAGACATAGGTATAGATACGCTCCTCCAATGACGCCTGAAGGATTTTGGAACATTGGGTTTGAGTCAGAGATATAACTGCTTGCGATGCATTTGTTATTATTGTTATTATTTGAGAATAAATATTGGAGTACTGTGTTATGCTTAGAGTCAGTAATGGAACTGGTTTATTTGGCGATGATCTTGCTAGAGGTTGTACTAATATCTTAATCCTTTTTTGTTTGTTTGTTAAGTACTGTTATTGGGTTGCTTAATCTGATTGATTTTACGTACCTATCGTTATGAGAAAAAGTTCGTATTCAGATTTGATTGTTGAAATAGAACTTTGGTGCGATTTGTATATACTTCATACTGATATTTGTGCAACGAATTATTATAATATACCGTATCTCTTTTCAAGTTCATTTACATATTTTCCATATTATTAGTTTAATTATCATTGGATACTGTGCATGCATATTGATAATTTATTAATGTTGCATTCTCAGATTCTTTACACACACACATGTACAAATATAGGACGGTGAAAATGTATGTTGATTAATTATAATATTTTCTGATTAATTTTTCTTTTACACCAACGACAAGTATAGAAAAATTCTATTTATACATCAGAAATCGTCTATGTTCAACCTCATTTACGAAGAAAATATATGATTAAATTGCACTTATCTTAATTGCATTTTTTAGTCCTTTTCTTGTAAACTATCTAATTAAAACATTACAAATAATAATTTTTGACCAAATCCATACCTTTTTTAAAAGTTAATAAAACATAAAGTATCAATTGTGACAACTTTCACTGTTTCGCAACTATTGCTCTAGTTTAAATGTATTTAAATTTATTTTTCTAAATTAAATAATTTTGATGGAAATTAAGAATTTTTTTTTTTTAAAGAAGTTACAATATTAGTGCAAATGATAAAACTCATTCTGTTGAATTTTAACTTAATTTAGCGCTAAGGATTTCTAATTTTGTGTAAATGACTTTAAAGGTGAAAGATGATGAAGATAAAAATAATGGTAGTTTTATAAAAAAAGATGGTATATGCAAGGTGATTTTTATATTGTATTTTATGGTGAATGTTAAAAGATTATTGGGTATGAATTGAATTAGTCTATTGATAAATCAACTTAAGAAATATTGAAGCATACAAATATAACTAATATCTTTAGAGTATGACGAATGTATAAAACAAACGAGAACATTCAGATTTTTTTTATTTGGTAAGCATAACATTACTAACCATGTCTATTAATTTTTAAATGTAAATCGACATAAGTTCAACATACCTCATCGTATGTTTAACATATAAATATAAATACGAACACGGTTTGGTACGATAATAATATTCTAGATTTGGAATAGAGAAATTGTACTCAAATTGAAATATATTTCAAATTTGATTCAAATAATCAACATTTCAACTGTTTCATTGTTACATTTCTATGCGTTACATAATAATAAATAAATTAGAAAAATATTATATTAGCTTTGAAACAGGGTAATGTTAGCATATATGGTGTAATATAACATGATAATTATGTCAGTACAAATTACAACCAAAGTGCAAAGAGCCTCAGATAACATCCTTGATGTTTGTCGATGATACTTAGTCGTCTTCACTAAACCTGACATGCCCTCTATTCAAGCAATTCTGGAAGTATTGGATACTTTTTATAAGATCACTAGTCTTAAGGTTAACCTCTCCAAATTTGATATCGTTGTTGCTAGGGTTAGTCAATCACATTATCGGGCTATTCTTCAAGCTACTTACCAACAGCCCAATCAAGAAACTCTGAGTTACTTAGGTATTCCTCTAACTACATCCAGAACAACCAAAGTCCAATGCTTGCCACTGTACGAGAAGATCCTTGCCAGGTTAGATAACTGGGCTAATAGGCAACTGATTAAGCTGGAAGATTATCTCTTATTAAATCTATTATTTTTTCTATGATAGTTTACTGGTCAAGGACTTATACTTCCTGTAAAGCTGATTAGAACGACTAGAAGTGCTATATTAAAATTCTTTTGGAATTGTAGCATGCACACAAATATAATGGTCCCTTGTTCATTCAGCAAACTGGAGTTTCCAAAAAACAAGGGAGGGCTTGGTATTAAAAATATGTTACTATGAAACAAAGCTGCTTTTGCTAAGCATCTAGATGATATTTTGAGCATAAAGAATAACATGTGAGTGAAATGGTCGGATAAATACATTGTTGGTAGTAGGAACTGTTGGCAAATGCAAACTCCTCAAAATAGTAGTTCGGCATGGAGGAATTTACATAAGCTTAGAGAAATCATGCTCCCCAGGATCATATGTGAAGTTGCCAATGGTGGTAGAGTCGGTTTTTCAGATGATCCATGGTTAAAACCTGGCTTTATTCTAAGCAATCATATGAGCTATCAACAAATACAGCAGTCTGGGATTAGTAGACAAGCTAAGGCTCATGCGTATATCCATGATGGTCGTATTCAGCTTCCGTATTCCAGCAAGCAAATTATCAGAATGCTTAGGTTTAATTTTCAATGGTAGACAGAGATGGTGTTAAATGGATAAGCAAAGCTATCAATTTCAATATTGGTGCTGTGTACATTTCCTTGGCAAATCATGCACCTGCCTTAAATTTCAGCTGGAATAAAAGAATATGGTTGGAGCATAACAATGAGAAAGAAAACTTGATGCCGTGGAAGGTAATGTGAAATGCCTTGCACGCTAAAGTCAAGTTATAAGCAAGAGGTTTGAATGTTAACTGCCTATGTTCCTTCTGCAATGCTGAAGTTGAAGATAATTTGCATATTTTTTTTCGACTGCTCTTTTGTTTTTTATATGTAACAGCCGACATTTTCGACGCTCGAATATCGACACTAATACGTTCATTATATTGCGTGCCAAACAATCAAACGCCGGAAACCAGATTTTTAGGGGAAAAGAAGAAGAAAGAAAGAAGAAGAAAAGAGAAAAACTAAACAACACAGAATTTTACGGTGGAATTAATAATTTACAATATACAATAAATCTTTACACAAAACAAACTGTAATATGTATACATATACCGACATCAATCAGAGTATACTACCTATTTCAACATAGATAGTTATAACAACCCGTTCTTATAATTTTTCTGATAATTACAATAATGAATGCAGCGGAAATAACCATATACGTGAATATGTTTCTAGGCTTTCAGCTCGTCTCCTGAAGCTCCAACGCATCCAAACTAAATCGGTAAATATGCTCGGTCTGACCCGAGCATCAAAATAAAATAGCACCCAAGTCATTTCTGGAAAACCAGCGTGACAAAACACACCCAACTAGATTTTAATGTTATAGAAAACCTTTGAAAATCAAAAGAATCTCGTAAGACCAACCGCATATAAACACAGACGGGTTTTTACCCTTCGATAACCAAAACATTTCATATGAAATTCTTTGATATTATAGTATTATCTAAGATATAAATACTTATCAATCTTAGCCAAAATTGTTACATTAATTAAATTCTAGCATAATAGGTATACAACTAAAACTGTAAAGACATGTATTGGAGAATAGATTCCATACAATGATTGGGGTACCGCTCGTCGAAATGTATCTTTAGATAAAATAACACCAAGGACCTCACCTGGATCCTCTGCCAACACAGAACCAGCTTAACACTTGACTAATAGTACCGAATATGATCACCCCTCTGTTAATGGGCCTCGAAGCATACAAATGAGAGATAATATCGACTCTAGATAAGAATGATCATACCCTACTTAGGAGCGACCCACTTAGACCTACTGCATCTTCTCTGTTTTAGTCATTCCCGGTTGATGAGGTTTGATGCTACGTTTTACCTTTTATATAGCACTTCCTGCTTGGAATGCTGACACCGCCTTCCAAGCAACAACGTAACGCCAATATTCATCCATACAAGTTCGTTCTTGGACTGACTGAAATGCTTGAAGCTTCATCTTCAATTCCATCATCTTCAAAATGTCTTCACTTTGAAACCCTTTGAGTTGGATCGAAGTGGTTTTTGGATAACATATCTGACCCCGATCTCTTCGCAACAACATTCGATAGTTTCCGGTAAACTCAACCCCGGTTCTTTAGGAAATAAACAGTCAAAGATAAAAGCGGAGATTGCTCCTAACCGTCAGTTGATGGATTTCCTTATCGTTTGTCATAGAAGAACAAAACGAGATTTATAAGCAGAGTACAACATCATCGGAGATAACTAACTCACGCGTTTCTCCTAGATATTTCCAAAATTATGTTTTTGGTCCATTTGAGATAGTCGGTCATGTAACCATCGATTAAACAAACATTCAAATCAGGGATTCAGATTCCATAAGGAAAACCAACAATGGTTAAGCCCATAAGCAATCACTAACCTTATTTTAATTAATCTTTCATTAATTAATTTCATTCTGTAAATATTATAGCAAAATTCTTTTTATATATATATATCCACAATTTCTCTATTTCTCAATACTTGGAAAAATATCCATATACTTATCTTAACGGTATAAGTATATTCACCAAACCTTGGTGAAGATTTCATTTTTTTACAATTCTAAATCATTTATAACTCCATTTTAAATTTCTAAAATCATTTATAAACTATTTTATAAATCTCAGGACCTATTTATAAAAATTCTCCATACATCCCAAAATCATTTATGACCCCTTTATAAGTTCATAAAACCTTTTATAAACTCATTTTCCAAAATCTATAAGCCCATTTCTAAAATTCTTTATAAATATCCAAGACCATTTATAAAAATCTTTTTACCCTTTAACTAATCTTCCTTTAAGTTTTCCAAAACATGTTATAGGATTCCTCTAATAAAATGCATATATGTTTATAAAATCCTATTTATAAATCTCGGAAATGTTTATAAATATATTCTAATCATTTACTTAAAAATAATATCATATAAATCTAAACATTATAAATAAATAACTAATACTTTAAAACTTTTAAAATAACAATTCCTAGACATCCTTAATGAAATAATAATAATTTATCTTCAACATTTTTTTTATAAATACTAATAATTAATTTCCAAAACTTATTGATAAACAATTATAATTAATTTCAAACCATATTAATGATTTAAATAATTAACCTTTTAAAATATTAAAAATTGACAAACCACTTTAAAACAATATTAATATAAATAAACAACTTTTAAAACATACTTATATTTCCTTAATAAAAACTCATACTTAATTTCCAGTATGATCATTTTCATATTTATAAAACTATTTTTATAAATCTCCTTCTCTTTTACAAAACTTCCTTTCATAAAATCCCTTTATTAGTGAACTCCATTTATAGATCTATTTTCTTTATAAATCTCACTTATTCATAAATCCCATTAAAAGCATTAATCGCCATTCGTTTTTAACATTGCCCCGATCTGGATAGATTCCTTTTATAAATTCCTTTCTATTTATAAAATTTCATTTAACATTCCCAAATTTATCCTCACCTTAAATTTCCAAAATAGAATTAACCATTTTCTAAAACATCATTCCACATCTTATAATAAATCCACCGTTTGATTTATTTCTGTAACATGTCTGATTTCTCGACGCCCGAAAGTCGACATCGATACATCCACTGTATCAAATGCCGCACAGTCGAACGCCCAAAAACCGAACCGTTAGGGTTAAAGAAGAAGAAGATAGAAGAGGAAGCAGAAACAATAACAGAATCTCACATATCGCAGCGACCAACATATAATAGATAAATAAATATCTTTAAATAGAATTACCATATCAGTTATTACATTACATCACATTACATTATTAGAGTGTACATCAACAAACATCGAAAATAAATATTACATATGCTAGTGATACGCTTCGCCGTCCAGCTTGCTCCTGATCTCCATAACATCTCTTTTCGATTATGCTCCCGAATAATGCTAACCTGACTCTAGGCTGCCCGTGTGGAAAATTGTGGGTACCCAGAGTTTAGAAATGGAACAATAAACTCCAGGTCAGTCGTAGAACTGGTGTGAGATCTCAAAAACAGTTATTTTCACAAAGAAAAGAAAGAAAAGAAATCCGCTATGCTTTTGGAAAAAAATGAAACTGTCATAAGGCCTCCCGCCACACACACAATGCAAACGCCGAATTGGAGGAGATTTCTCCTTATGATAGTCAAACATGCTTAATACGCGAAAAATCTTTTCGATATTATCATTAGTACATAGTGCAGAAAAACTTTTCGAAAATATAATATTAATCTTAGCCAGCATAGACATTTCGTACTATGCCTACTATAACTACCATCTAAACAGTGGTGACCACCATAAGTAAATGGCAGGTTGTACAACTAAAACCGCACATGGCTCGTATTGTTTTGTTTGGATTTCCAACAAATGGTCATACAAAGGAACTTCCCACATAAAATGGAACGCCTCTGGAGGGACGCCCACGAGAACTTAACCAGCTCTTTTCTATACAAGGCCGGGTTACCTCTGTAAATAGGTAACAACCGACACGAGTATGCCATTCCTCGGTCGTTACCGACCTTTATCCGAGTGACCCCAATCCAACAACCACACAGTAAAGTATCTGGGCTCCATACATGATACCACTTTTATAAAAAATCAACATAAGTAAATATCTGGGCTCCATACCATGATATCACCTTTTTATCCAGAAGGAAATAGTCATACCCTCAGGAGGAGCTACCTTCAAATAACCTAGCTGCCACGATGCCTGTTTCGACCATTATCGGGTTGTGAGACTCGACGAAGTCTCGTCCACAAAGCTACGTTTTTTCACAAAGGCATGCTTCGATCACAAATGATCAACAGATGATCATCAACACACAACAACACTTAGCATGCCACATTACCAAATTGGGAATGTATCACTAGTAACCATCAACTACATAACCTCTGAGCTTGTACGTCTCAGAGAAGGGTGTTAAGCTAAGAGAATAAATCTCCACCACCAACAGAAATGTATTTGGTAGAAACCAGCTTTACATCTCAAAGTGTAATGTCCGGCACACATCCATACAAGTCTATTCCGGGTTCGAACAGAACTGAGGGAACTTCCGAAGAAGCCCTTGCAAATCCGGGTATTCACAATTCCGATCGGACTTCCAATCACTTAGGGAATCTCTATACCGACGCGACTCAGTGCAGAGACAATCGATAGGTTATCCTTTCGTTTTCGAAAATACCCAGTCTTCACCACCGGTCTTCAAATGCTATCCATATCGACGTATCATTATTCAAAATGGGTTATATGACACAAAGTCTTCTCCCGGCTAAGCCGAATAATGAGCGTAAATTTAAAACATATGGATATGGGATTTCAATTAAGTCACAACTTAATATCCAAATTTTTTCTTTCAAATGGTTTAAACAAGTTACCATTTCAAATCTTTTAAACAAAAAGATTTATTCCACACAGTTCACCCAGTTTCACAAAGATCCATTCCAATTTTCAAAACAAATTCCATTTCAAATTGGATTAACTCATCCAATCTTCCAGTTTAAGATTTAATTCATAACTTTCAAACCCTTTCTAATTCAGATCTTGTATATGGAAGACATACCATTTAAAATCCTCTTAGATTTCAAAACAAGAGTTAATCGTCTTCACAAAAGTTAATTCATAATTTTCCAAACTATTTACAATTTCATTTCAAACTTGAAATCTTTCGACACAAATTGGAAATCCTTTCTTTTTATGAAAGCTATTTTTATTTGAAACAAATAGTTTTCGTTTTGGGAAAAAACTGATTACAATTATAAGTTAAAGCCATTCAAGTATAAAACTTGGATTTAAATTTAAATTTCCACAACCATACTTTTCAAATGGTTAAAAACCTATATAAACATCTTTATAACTTGTATAATCTTTTTAGACCATAATTTCCAAATCATTCCTAACTTGGAAAACCATTTCCAATTCAACTTGAACTTCCTTTAATACCAACTGGAAATTCATTTCTTATATGGAAGCTTATATCGTTCGAAACAAATAGTTTTTATTTCGAAAAAATCCGATTTCATTTATACAAGTTAAAATCTTTGGGTTAATTTAAATTCCCAAAGCAACACTTTATAAAATGGTTCAAGTTCATGTAAACCTATATAACTTTTTTTTTGAAATCATATGCTTACCACATAGATTTAAATTTCAAATTTTTATTCAATTTTAAAACAAATTTAAAACTAAATTAAGTTATTTAAAAATAACTTTTATTTTGAAATTCCTTTTCAACGAGCGTTTTAAATTTCCGAATTAAATCAACCCATTCGATTTAACTCAAAAATTTCGCTATCTCCGATTGTCTCTAAACTCGAACTGCAGCGCAGATCGGTCGCTGCGATTCCGGCGCTTCTTATTTCGCTGAAATCTAAGCCGTTAGATTATCACTCAAAAATCAAGGCCGCACACTGCTTCTTCTTCAAACACGCGCGCTACCAGTTGAAAACGAACCCAAGGCCGCCACTTAGGGTTAGATATCGCGGCCACCTCGCTCAACAATCAATCGATCAACTACCTCCATATGAAACGTCTAGACGAACTCCACCTTCGGCCGAAATAGCGTCGAGCTCGGTCATCTCATCTGCTTGAAAAACATGAGCGAACGTCGAAGCTTCCATCATCAATTTCCCCTTCCTCCTTGCGCCGATCCAAATCTTGACCGTAGGATAGCAAGAGCTAAGTGTGCTTAACAATTTCTTAGTTAGGAATTTTCGACTTAAACGAATGGATTTAGAGAAAATCGAGGAGGAACGAAAGCAAACTTCGACCATTGACATAAGAGAACTGAGAAGTATCTCGAGTATGGGCCCCAAGAAAATGAATATAAAAACATTAATAATTATTATTTTAATATTAAAGCCATTTTAAAGCAACTTTTCACACGATCGCCAAACGACGCATGCCGACAGGCGAATATAATGTTTTACCCGCATTCCGAACGCAATGGAACGTGTTTCGGAAGTTAATTCGATTATACACGCGAGTTTCGGAAATAAACGATCAATTTTAAATTAAATCGATTAAAATAGTTTCTATGCGTTTTGAGCTGCCAGGATCAAACGACAACTCTGATTGCTAGGAAAATTGAATTCCGATAATAATTAACTATTATGGATCCAATGAAACTAGTTTCGTCGAATTCCGAGACTGTGCCCCGGAAGGCTATTTTAACTCATCGATTAATTCGAGCGATTTTCACAATCGTCGAAATCACCTAAAATTTCACTTTTAAAATTTTATTAACCCTATTATAAATCATATAGGCTTTATAATTACATTAGAAACTATTCTGAGTCACTTTGAACCAAAATCTGATCATTTGCATTATTATATTATCAAATTCCCTTATTAAATTAATATACAATCCCAAATCTTAATTTATCGACTTTTGATTCCCTCCAAAAGTCCAACATCGCTATTTAAATTCAAACAGACTTAAAATAAATTTTAGAAACCATTTTATATTTATTTATACCCAGATTCACCAATTATCACAATTCCAATATTAAATTATTATTATTCAAATTTCAATTGAATTGCCGTATTTGAAATTTAACTAATTCTACAAATTTAACCAAAATATTTTTACTTCAAAATCAATTCAAAATCCACATTTAACATTTAAAATGAATAGAATATTCAAAATTTACGACTAGAAATTCTGGGTCATTACCATTTCTCCAATTTATTAAATGATAACAATTTTCTTTTAATTTATAAAACACCATTTATAAATCTATCCCTCCATAAAGAAAATACGATTTTACAAATCTTCACCTTATTTGTAAAATATCATTTTATACATTATTACCTTTAAAAAATTTCATATTTATAAATAAATCTTAATATTTGTGTATATTATATACATATCACTTTATATAAAATGCCTAATAAATATTTATCAAATATTTCCATTTTCTTTTTAAATCCGTATTCCTTTATTGTAAAACTTGGAATTATTTTTAAGATTTTAAAAATCTTAATCCATAGCTCAAAATATCTATTTAAAATATTTTATAAAACTATAAATTTATAATATCTAAAAATCGTACTTTTTATTTTTAAAATTAACTTCTTCTTTAAAATAATGCAAGAAAAATTATTAAAACACATATAAATTTCAAAATCACTTTGAAATCACAATTTAAATTAAATCATTATTTTATAGTATTTAAAATACTAAAATTTAGGCCCAATGCTACTAAAGCACTAAATAAGAAAAATCATATCCATGTCATCAAATATAGCATCCAACATATCATATATCAAATTATATGAGAAATAAAATCAACAGCGTGAGGAATCTGTTGGATCCTTCCAACCTGTTTCCCTACATCACATACAGTATATAATCATAAAAATATAAATCAATCGCTTTGAGGGAGGATCGTATACAAAGGGTCATTTGCTCTTACACGAAAACGTAATAGGGCCTCCGCTCCAAGGGAATATATCCAAACAAACAATATAAACTAGTAAATCATCCAAAACAATCAACAATAAAATATCCACACATCCAATAAATAATTTTATTAACTATATAATACTTCCGGTTAACAAAAAAGGTGAGATTAACTCACATTGATTTCAGAAGTGGCCAAAGTGCTCCAGTTCGAATTAAAATTGAATATTCATTTAATTATAACCAAAATTTCTACTTGCTTCAAATCCATCCAATCTAAATCTATAGCGTAGTACTCGTTGATCTGAGCGCAATGCAACTCATCGTGTTCAATTTGGACCTCGTATGAGTTAAATATGAATTAATGAATGTTTAAATTAATTACATTATAATTAAATTTTAATCAATAACTATTTAAATTAATTACCTTCCCTCTCAACTCATTTCATTCGTTCCAGAACCCAACTTGACCATGCCATCTCGATCCTTGTCGCCTCCGCCTGTAGGCCGCTCGCGCTTGCCGCCACACCTCACCATTGCCGCGACGCACCACGCCCACGCCTATGGCGACGAATCAACCCAAAACCGAACCCCCTTGGCTCACGAGCGAGGCCTAAAATCGACCTTTACATGATGATCCAATCGTTGATTAGCTATGTTTTGACGAGCTCTACACTTTCCTAGTTATGGTCGAAGGCTAAAAACGAATTGATTAGCTCTGACGATGGTGGTTCGTAGGATTGGGATGGTCTAAATTGAAAACAAAAAGCGCAAACTTTCTCTAACGCAACTCGACTTAATAGCCGAAGGATATGGGTACGATATGGAAAAAGTGTGGCCAAGTATGGCTATAAAAGAAAATATCTATTATTATATTAAAATTTATCTAGCTTGACGTACTCAAAAATCTCAAACTCTAAACAAGGTGTGCCACCTGGCATTGTATATGTTATAACTCTATTCCGAACACAATAGGACTAGTCTCAAGATCCAATTCTATCATATATAGAAGTTAGCTTTCAAAATCAATTTATATTAACTTAATTTCCTTTAATTCATTTCTACGTGTTTCAAACTCGCACGACCAAATGATACGTCAAATCGCTACGAAATTTGACGGCGTACTATAATCTATTATTACAGATGCAATGGAACTAGTTTCGTTAAAATCCGAAACCATGCCCCGAAAGGTTGTTTTCACACGTTAATTAAAACAAGTTATTTCCAAAATCAGTTTAATCACTTTTAATTCCAATTTAAAAGTTTACCATCTCCATTCTTATTTAAATAGAATTTTAAATCAACTTTCGAATTCATTTTTATTCACATTAAATTCAAAATTCAATTATTTAAACTATTCCAAATATTAAATTCAATAATTTAATTATCAAATAAATCACTATATTTGAAATCCAAGTTATTTAATTCATAAAATTAACTTTTAAATATTTAAAATCAATTAAATATTCCAAATTCAAATGAATAAAATTCTGGATCGTTAATCTCTGGCAGTACCTAATGGTAAAAATGGGCAGAATCAATATGGCAAGGGACAATGTAATGGAATGGTCATTGGTCTATATAGCAACTAGACGGAGAGGTATGAAGACATATGCATTGCTATTTGTATTGAAGAAACTTATGCAAGTGATATGGAGTGAGAGAAACGCTATTATATTCCAAGGACAAAGGAAATCCCCTAACCAACTTAAGCAATTGTTGCTGCATGAAATAAGGAATAGGATGGTTCAATCAATCTATGAATTTGACCCTAGCATTGTGGATGCTTTTCAATGACTTCTGTCCTAATATGCTTCTTTTGTTCTTTGGTTTTTCCCTTACTGTATTGCTACGTCGTGTTGTCCCTGTTTTTCTTTTCCTTTCTATTTGTTTCTTGACTAAAGCTTGTTTTGGTTGGGGTTTGTTTTCCTTGTTGTAATTCCCGGGCATATAAATAAAATTGGTAGCCCAGTTAAAAAAAATAACATGATAATTATACATCATATATAATATGCAGCCAAAATTTTGGAACAACCAAATGGTCTTTCCCCTTTACATCAAATATTCATGCAAACACGAAATTGAAACAATACAAAGATAAACTTATATTGAAGTAAATTAACATCACTATAACATTAGAAACTTATATATGGGTCTGTCAATGGGCCGAGTGGCTTAGAACTTGGACTCGAGCGTGGTTATAACATTCAAACACGAACCTTGAGAGAGTAAGGGTATGCCGTAGGGCAATTCTATAATTTATTGTAAATTATTAACTCTGTAATAAAATCCCATTCGAAATAAATATGTTTGTTTTCTATTATATTTGTTATACTGTGATGATTAAGTAATCAATTTAAGTATATTAATATAGAAAATCCTTAAATGATATGTTATGTGATAATAATTATAAGGTGTTGTAATCACAAGAAAATTATTATAATATAAAATAATATATTATTTTAAATATTCATGGTCATGATGTTTCGAGGTAGGATATTAATACATCTACCGAGATCATAGTACATAATGCTTCCCAAATGTTGGGCAACATATTATTCACCGTTGTTTCATGCATAAAAGAATTACATACTGATAGTTATTGGATAGCTATGAAATAACTCAACCGAGAGTTCCTAGTTGGTTAAGAACAACTAGATCGAATATGAAATATCGGAGTGACAACATTATACAATTTTCTCAACTTAAGAATACCGATGAGCTTCAATATGAAAAACTCCACTTTGATTATAGTTAAATAATGACATGACATCCGTTGATTGATTATAGTTGGATTTGAGTTGAAACATTGGAAAAGAAACTCTATCCAATGGAGAATTCGTCTCCATGGTTGTGTGTGGTTAGTATCACGATCAACTATGGTTTACTCAAAGTCAAAATTCTAGCCAGAGTAGTGCGGTTAATAATAAATGTTATTATTATACCAAAGACTTTATTTATGAACTAACTGAGTTGAATAAGAATGATATTTGAATTTTGATCAAAACCAAATTGCATAAATCATAAGGTGATATAGTGCCGATGAAGAAAATATCGACAAAGAGAATATGTACAAAATACCGTTACTAAAAACTACCGCTTAAGATAATATAAAATATAATATAATTTAAAATGTCTATAAACAATGAAACTGTCGTAGCACTAGCTAAGGTGACACGTGAATGTTAATATTTGAAATGAATAATGCGATTATGGTACACGTACTTTTAATTATCAATTCATGGCCACCCCCAGCTCGAAGAATAATCGAAATCAGCCTTCAACTCCAATTCATGTTTTCCTTCCCTCCATCCTATTCGTCTTCCCTTCCACTTTACCTACCGCTTGACTATTTTTATCCATCCCTTTCCTCTGGCACCCATCTAGGGATGGCCAAAGTTGAAGCAATGCTTTGCCGTAACGATCGAGCATCGAGCGTATGCCACCAGATCTTGTTGCATATTTGTGCTTCCTACTCATATTGGCTCTTCCTCCGATGCGGCATACGATCTCGCTGCTTTGTGTGTCAGTACTGCTCCAGCCGATGTTGCTTCCATAGGTTCTCTTTTGAATGTTGCTTCAGTGCTTGCACAAAAACACACTGTTTCACATCATAATACCAACGAGATTCATATTGTTCAGATAGTTAATTTGGATTATATTTCCACGAAATTCAGTCTTTTTATTTCTATAGATGCAAGGAATTTTGCTTCAAATCATGTGCTGGTTTATTCACTTGATGTTGTTGGTTCTCGTGTCCAATGTTCATCTTCTTTTACTGCTGCCTAAAACCCAATATCACCAATCAATCCCAACAAGAATTTAGGACTCTCAAAATTAGCGGCTAAATTGCCTTCAACTACAATTCCAGGTGCCGCTCTCCCATCATCCGAGTCATCTGTGTTTACCAATAAACCACATAATGTTGGAGTTTACACTCCATGATCTTTTGAACTCAAGTCAGTTAATGGAGTAATATCCCTCCGCCAGAGGTTGTTGATGTAGGAATTTTTTTTGGCGTGAACGACTTGTTGGTTTTTTTTGGATGGTAGTCCCTCATTTTCTGTTGTGAAATCCCATCTTCGGAAGTTCTAGAGATTGAAAGGAAATATAATCATGCAGTTTGATAATTCTATGTTCTACTTTGCTGTCACATGTCCCGAGCATAGACTTCGCATTCTTGAAGCGGAGACTGTTATTATTCTGGTAAAGCCATTTACTGTTACCAAATGGAGCTCGTCGGTTGACTCTGCATGTGAACAGGTTCTTTCTATCGCTGTTTGGGTCCATTTCTCAAACATCCCTTCTATTTTTTAATATATGGTTGGAATTGACTAGTTGGCAAAGCTTCTTGGTGTGTTGGTATGTTTTGATGAGGTGACAGTGAGAAGGGACAGACTGGGTTATGCTAGAGCTTTGATTGAGGTTAAGTCTGATAGATTATTGCCATATGTATTAACGGTTGAACCGGCTCCTGGCCTTGTTGCATCGGTAGATGTTGGTTGTAAGTGGAAAACACCGATATGTAAAAACTATAGATCTTTTAATCACCTTGTTGCTTCTTGCAAGCATTCTCTTGACCCTATGCCATCGCCTGACATTGAAGAAGTTATTTTAAAGCTTCATATCCCATAGAAGATCCCTCTTCCAAAAGTCATGAAGCGTGTTTGGGTTCCCAAACATCCATCCCCTCTTACCCATGTTGGTGCTACTATCGTCTTAGTTCTGCCTAGATTTAGTACAAGCTCTATCGCCGTCTAATTAGATTGGTACTCTGAAGAGAAGACCTGGGTATATGAAGTGACGCAAATCTGCTATTTCCCATCATTTGACACATTCTTTAAGTTTGTTTCAAACTTGGAGGGCAAGCACAAATCCAAAATTTATCACATTTCCATAGGATCTTGACCCTAGAAGGGGCGGAGAGGTGAATAGGATGATACTACTAATAATAAAAATTAATGCAGAAATATATAAAATAATTGCAACATAAATAATAGCATAATAATAAAAGTAGAAATAAAATAACACAGATTTACCCAACTTCGGAAAAACCCTGCCTATGTGCTGCCCCCAAGGTTTCTACTAGGAATTAAGTAGTCAGGCGCTTACACATGTAAACTTGCGACACCCGCTATTGACCAACCTCACTCTACGCTCCAAACCCTGCCACAACTCAGCCACTGAGTTGCGAATTCTCAAACTATGCCCTGTAGTTTGTTCCTAGTCATACGGCTAGAAAATTACAAAAGTTTAAAAATAATTACAAATTAATAACAACTCAAAACCCTATTTAATAAATTAATCCCAAAATAAAATATAAGGAAACCGGTCCAATTGAACAAATATAATGTGTAAATGATATCTCCTTTTATTTTCTTCGGCCCGTATCCTTTACTTCATGAAATTAATGTCTGCCTCTTTTTCCTTTGCTCGAGAACAGTTGTTCCTCTTTTAAAAAATTAGGGCTCTGTGAAGAAGCCTCCGCTTTATGATCGATTTATTTGAGGAATTATCCTTGCGTTGCTTTGTCAATCGACTTCTGGCTTGAGTGTCTTCGGCTGCTCCAATTTGTCGAGTTCAAATCGAATAATACTGGTATGCGATTTCCTTTATTTACTCTCATTGATATGCTGAAAATCGATGATCTTTTTTGCCGATGATGATATGGGAATTTATTAGGGATTGATTGAATTAATTTTCATTCGAATATTTCATTTGAATTCGTCTGCTAATTTTGCTCGTCCTTTCGATTTTACTTGAATACATGTGATTTGTTTAGACTGGTTCGATTCGAATATTTTTATGATGTGCTTTGCTTGATTACCATGGCTTGTTCGGTTTTCTGATTTTTCGTTCTATTATTTGATTTTCTATGAATTGGTTTCAATCTTTTCTCCTTTGACTTCCACCATTTGAAATTGTGATAATCTGGACTTGTTCGATTCTAACTTGGTCACCACGGCTTTGATTCTTTGGCATATCAAATTTTTGTTGACTACTATTCTTTAATATCTGCTGGCAATTTTGACTTGAGATATTGACATTTTCAACTTTTTAACTTTCATCGAACTGTTACCTACTTTGTTACTTCGACTACAAGCTTTATTGTGTACTCGAGTCTAAATTGTCATATGGTATCTACCACCATGTTGAGTTAATCACTATTTCATTTTACTCAAGGCCTCTGGTCTGGTTGGTTCCATGTGTTGTTGCAGTGTATTTTTGCTTGACACTTTCTTTTTGAAAGTGCCCCTGTTCATATTGATGCAATGCATGTATCTATCCATATGCATATGCCATTTTGTTTGCTGCTTCAGTGATCTGGTGGATTGTGTGGCTTTGCATTCATATTGATCTTCTAGTATGTTGATGTCTCCTCTGGTGCCTCTAAGCATGTTTGAAACCATTTTCTCATACTTTCATTTCATGTTTCCTTATAGTTGACTTGACTTTGCATACGAGTCATGTTGAGTCTGTGTGTTTAGTCTTGCATATTTGTACATGTCTTCATACTTGTATTCTATGGTGTTCACTAAATTTGTGCTAACATGTGTATGTCCGGTTTCACTTGAACTTCATCTTGATTTTGGAATTTGTCCACACTTTGATTGATGGTCTCCACACATACATACATACATACATACATACATACATACATACATACATACATACATACATACATACATACATACATACATATATACATACATACGTAAGTACGTACGTACGTCCGTACGTGTGTGAGATTGGCATCTATTCTAGTTTGGTTGAGTATTATGTGTCTGTTTTGGTTTGTTTGAGTATTATGTGTTCATGTATAGTTTGGACATGCCTTTGAGCTTCTGATTACTCGTGTCCGGTCAAGTTGAGCTGATATAGGTGTGTTCTGACCAGTCAAGGTTCATTCATGTTGAACCGCTTTGCTCTGTTGCGTTATGTCTTCATGTTGACTGGTATGGTTCAAAGTTACATGTGTACTGCCATGTGCTTCAAGTGCTCCTTTGTTTGGTTTATATGCACATACATTTTGATTGCTGTTTTGATCTTGTTGTAATGTTCAATGAAGGTATGGTGCAATTTGACCCATTTCCTTGTTCACCTGATATGTTGACACACTTGTGCACTTGTTAGCATGGTCTGGTTGGCCCTGAATTCGGTTTCACAAGTTGATTTACTGGCTTGTTGTCATGTGTGTTTTTGCTATTTGCTTCGACTGCTTTCTTTTTGAAATCCTTTCAGGTTGTATGTGTGGATTTGTATTAGTGTTGAATTTTATTTGTATTGTACTTGAGTTTAATCCAGCCTCGGCTCGGGTTTGACCTTGTGCTCACCTGTCCCTGCAGTTTTATCAAGTGTATATCAGTATGCACGGCCTTGTGGCATGTACAGTGATACACTATATATGTCATAGGTTGTCCGTATTTGATGAATTGAAAATCAAAATGATGATGAACAACCCAAATAACCGAGGCTAATAATATTTTCAAAAACACATATTTTATTTTACAATACAAAAACATTTCTTTTTCAGTTTTACCGCGTTAGTGTTTATTTTGTAGATAATTCAGATGCTGGATACAAATTGGAATATAGTTGAAGAACAAATATGAGCGAATGAGTGATATATAGTGAGGTGCAAATGTAAATGATAATTGTATAATGAAAATTTGTGTTGTAACTTTAAATTGTATTGTAATTGAAATTTTGTATATATAGTGAGAGCACAAATTTTATGCTATTAAAAAATTGTAAAAAAATACTTATTTGAATAAAATATCTGTTTGAAATTAAATTCTGTGTTATTTATTCAGCAAATATTTATTTAATTATGTGAAAATAAAATAGTACAATAACAAATATATTTAAATGAATATATATATGTTTATTATCATCAAACAAAAAAATCATATATCAACATATTCAATAATTTCTAGTGACCCCCTTATCCTGAATATAGATGAAAAATATGGAGAAAACAATTGCTAGATTTAAAGTACGAAACTTCGGACAAACGCTACATTTTCGACAAGGATTCAGAGGCGTTCGATCCCAAAATTGCTTTACGATTTATTGAGTATGTTAATGTTGTAGGTGCTGACTCGTCTGAAGACCTATGTGCGGAAGGGTAAGTACATGGATTTCGTTGTTGTTTAGTAGTTAGGTCTGTTTCCTAACTCTTGTGCTGTAGTTATTTTATTCATTCTATTAGTTGCTGAGCCATATTAGCCTCATACCCGTATATATTTGTGAAGTAGTATGACCACTATAAAATTAGCTTGCCCATGCAAAATAATAATACTTTGTGTTGCCTACAAAAAATGATTAATTGATAAACGCAATAAATAAAATATGGTTTACTTTATTACTAGAATGAATCTAGTGTAAAACCATTAAACTTCATAGACCAACTAAGATCTAAATAGGTCTTTTTTAAATCCACTTATTTTACCCGCTATGCAATGGACCAGTTCCTATAGTGGTATCAGAGCCACTATAATATATGTAGTCTAATTAGCTAGCATTAGGCGCCAAATAATAAACTTTTTTTATCCGATGGATGTTTATAATAGTAATTCCAAGGCTTAGGATTGGATAATCAAGTATCCTCCAATCCTAGACTACTAGCATGGTCCAAGGATGGAGCAAGTCAAATGGTTGGTTAAGATGTAAAGCTCAAATTGGTTTTAGGCCATGAGCTAATTTTCAAATAAGTTTTGAAAATGTATAATATATTTTAAATTTGATAATTAAGTTTAAAGTATAAAGGAAACTTTTGCAAAGGTTATAAAATGAATTCAATTTTTTTAATATTTTTTGAAAATAAAAATAATTAATTTCAAAATTCTACTATATCTAATCAATTTGATTTATTAAATTAAAGTTAAACATTTAATTAAATTTAGTTATTTAACACACACACGCACACATATATATATATACTGATATATGTATGGAACTATAATGCTACAGCTATATATTTATCTATGAATTATATTAAAATTTCAAGTTAATTTAAATATTTAATTGAATTGTTTAATTGAGTAAATGAATTTATTAAATAAAATTAACTAAAAGTCAATTAATATATATATCTATGTATGTATTTTGATATGTATATATAAACATATTATAAATGTTATAGTTAATTCTTTTTCTTGAATAGATGAATAATATAAATTTAAAAATTTTAATATAAAATTAATTAAATAATATTTAATTAATTATAATTCAAAATTAATTAAATACGATTTAATTAATATGATACAAACACACACACATATGTATATATATATATATATGTATATACTCTGCGCGTGTGTGTTTATGTGTGTGTGTACTGTATAAGTTAGTTAAATTGTAATAGTTATAAATATATTAACTTATATAAAAATATAGTGTATATATATATAAGTGGAACTTAAGAAACCCAACTTATATTTAAGGAATACATACATAGGTAATGTATTATACATAATGGTAGAAGACAACTTTACTGTATAAAGTTGTCTTCTACCATTTATATATTAGTAAATTACTTGCATACATATTAGTTGTTGAGAAAACTCAAGCTAAGGATGTTATATATGGTACTCTTAATGCACCGACTAAACGAGGTACGATACATGCACGTATTTGTTAAGAAACTCAAAGTACATGCATTATACTTAAGCCACCATGAAATGGTAGGTATGAGTAAATAATCTCTTTTGATTTGTTGAGCAAACTCAAGTCGGGATGAGATTAGGACAAACGCAATGAATTAGGAGTTGTATATGTTACAATAAATAAAGTGTTATCTATCACTTACGGACCTATGATATACTAAGCAAACTCAATGTCAGAATCATAAGGAAAGCGAGTCCTAACACCCACTAGAGAAATTGAAAGAATTCTATGTTTTTCTTAGGGTTTTGAGAAACATAAAAATCTAGTGGGACCTTATTAGATAAATAAAATGAAAACATTTAACCTCTCTAACAATATAAGAACATTCGCTATGTTCAAATTGTTATAACCTACTTAAATTAAATTTGCAGCAACGTGACCAACCTAAGACTATTTTCTGAAAATGATAAGCTCACTGAAGCTAACTATACTGATTGGCTAAGCACGATAAAGATAGTACTTACTTATGAATGCTTACAGTCATCTATTAATGAACCTTTGAGAGAGAAACCCACCGAAAAAAGCTAACCCCAAAATCGTGAAAACTTACAATAGTTGGGTAGCCGATTACGAAATCGCTTAAGCTTTCGTATTATGTACATTAAATAAGCCATTGCAAAGGTAATACAAAAAGATGTACGTCCACCAAAACTTGAAAAGCCTCGAAGCTTTATTTGGGGAGGAAACTCATTCTGCAAGGTAAGAGACCACTAAGAAATTGTTCAATACTGCTAGAACTAGGAAGGCGTGCAATAGGATAAATGGGTAAATTTCAAAAAATTTATTCCATTTTGGATCTTATTGGGCCTACAAAGTCTAAATTTATTTAAATCTTAAATAAATTTTGTTTTATATAAAATCAAAATTTTATTTAATTTATAAATAATATTTTATTTATTGTTATTTTAGTATTGTATTATATAATATGTGTATCATATACACATATGTGTGTGTAACGACTCAGATTTTTCGCCATCTGTTATTAGAATAATTAACTAATTTTAAATATTGAAATATTAATTTTCATCAGTATAATAAATCAAATTTCTGATATAGGTAATATCTTAATATATAAATTCTGAAAGCTATATTTAAAATTTAAATTCTAATTTCTAAAAATAATATATATGTATATAAACTTCACCATTTCAAATTTATGATAAAAAAATTCAATATGAACACACACACACACGAAGCTTTGTGATGTTTAAAAATATATATAAGTGTGTATATATATGGGTGTATATGTTATAAGAATAGAGTACATAAATATATATATGTTTGTATGTATGTATGTAAATGTATGTATAAAAATTAATGATGGTAATTTTTAAACTTGTGAGAAAATATATATGTATATATATACCTATATATATGCGTGTATAGGTAAGTATGTAAATACATATATGGTCAAAATTGTGTACATGTGTGTGTGTGTGTGTGTATATATATATATATATGAATGTGTGTGTATATATACACAGGAACATCATGATGGAAATCATTAAACCATCACACAAAATATCAAATCACATAATAAATCAAATCAAGCCATGAAATCAAATCAGCCCAAAATAAAGATCAAGTCATCCATAAGAGGAAAAAAAGAAAAAAGAAAAAGAAAAATGAAGAAGTCTGTACAATATCAGGCCACCCTACCTAGCCTCTTTCTTGCTTGTACTGGACACTTCCCTTCTCTTATATATATGCGACCATACTTTTTCATACTAATAAAAAAGAAGAGCGAACAACAGATCTGCCATTAAAAAAAATCCGGTTAAGTGTTCAAAGCTTGGAGGGAAGGATTTAAACAAGCAGCAGAGTGTTCATCACATTTCAAAACAACGAGTAAACACTTATTTTTGTTTACTGGGTATTTCATATTTATATATATGAACTGTGAATATGGATAAACCTTTGATCTATGCAAATTATATATGTGTTGGTCATGTGGATAGGTGTATGTATGTTGTGCTCAACATGTTCAATTCCCACATACATCTGTAACACTGTACTTCTTCACAAAGAAGCTCTCTGTTCATTTTTTTCCGTAAAAAAGTTAAAACTTTCCACTTTAAAAATCTATATCACAACATCGCTTGAGTTTTAAAACATGATACCAAGACCAAAGTTGCTCGTTTTTTAATGCGAAACATTTTAAAATTTATTTCATTCGATTTCATCATATCGAGAGGAAGAAAACTTTATTTTATAGTGAGTTGGTCAGTTATGGAAAAAATTCGAACATCATAATTTAAAGAATGGAATATATAGATGTGTTCCTCATTGAAAAAACATGATTTTTGGAAGTGGTTTAAGGATTTTTAAGGTTGAGTGGAAGGAGAAATTAGGAGATGAACATGCTTGGGGATTTTGGCACATTCGGGCGTCGTAGATGATTTTTGGCTAATCGTTGGTCATGGAGGAGGCTTGGGTGATAGGGAATCCAAGAAAGATGGAAAGGCGATTTTTAGTTGCGTGTACGAAATCGAATTAGGGTTTAAAGGTGTTTTGGTTTGTGTTCAATGGTAATCAGGAGAGAGAGGGAGGAGTGCACATGAGGAGGAATGGGTAGAGAAGGTGATGGCGGTGCTAGGGGTGAGTTTTGGTGGTTGATGATCAACTAAGGAGGCGTGACGAGGTGATTAAATGGCAGAGCCTCGTTGCAGTTTTTTTGTGAGAGAGTTCGAATTTTGAGTCGAAGCTTTTGATCGCGTTTCATGGGAACAGTCGAGGTGTTGATGTCATGGATGGTCGATGATGATGGTCGGCGGTAGGTTACATGGCCCGGAGGCATGGTGTACGTGCACAGATTCGTGCACGTCTTGTTCTCTAGATGAAAGCATGGAGAGGGAGAGTGGGAAGAAGAAGGAAATAAGTTTTAGGCCGGTTTGATTGGCATTGGCCGGGTTAGATTTTGTTTTGGGTTGGGTAAGTTTAATACGTAAATTAAAATTAATTTATTTAGTAGCATTTAAATTTAAAATAAGATTTCTTCTTCACTTTAAAACCAATCGACGAGTATATTTTCGAGTAGAGTTCCTATCGCAAGATATTTCCAAATGAACTAACATCGTCGAGTGTCTATAACGTAAAATTTAGTGATTTAAAAAATTGAAGTAAATAAATAAGTAATTTCTTATTTAACTAATTATAGGATAACTAATTAATTGTTTAATGTTAATTAATCAAATAACTTATTGAATGATAAGTAATCCAGATCAAAACATAATTTGACTCAGTTAATTAAAACCCGTTCAATTCTGATTTATAAATTGATTTAATATTAATTTTAAATCATTGATAATAGTTAATGATCTCTGCTTGACGTTTATTGTCTGTGCCATTAAGTAGACAAAAATAATACTGTTGAGTTAAATTGAATATGGTTAATTGGACATTGGTTAGCGGAAATAAATCACTGTTCCGCTAATTAAATCAATTGGACCCTATTTAGCAGAATAAATCACCATTTTGCTGTTATTAATTGGATAAGTCAAATTT
Organism: Allium cepa; assembly: GCA_030765085.1. Lineage (NCBI taxonomy): Eukaryota > Viridiplantae > Streptophyta > Magnoliopsida > Asparagales > Amaryllidaceae > Allium > Allium cepa. Next base: position 565,256,139 of record CM060941.1, read on the forward strand.
GGACATTTACTTAGCAGAAATAAACCCTGTTCTGCTATTACTTTAGTGTGGATACTTAATTACATTCCAATCGACTAGTGTTGAATAAGTGATGTATTCACAATTGCTTGTTAATTATGGATTAAATTTACATACATGGTTTTATGTAAATATTGGAATTTTAACTTAGTTATTGATATTAATGGCGACTTGATGAAATACCATTGGAGTTACTAAGCCTTTTTCCAAATTTGAAAGTTGGTTTTTGAACCAAAGTTATTTTGAGAATGATTATTATTTATTAATGATATTTAAAGATAATTACTAATAATTTGATAATCATTTAAAGTTAATTATTTTATGATTCTTAAAAGTTATTTAAAAATATTTAGTTATTGTTTTCAAGGTTAATTAATTATTTAAAATGTTAAAGTATATATTAATTATTTATTTAAGGTTATTTTGAAATAATTAGATTTAAAACTTAATTAGTATCTAAGAATTTCAGTATTAAATTATTATTATTTCAAAGATAATTTGTTCAATATTAATATTGTTTTTGAAAATAATATATTACATAGTAAACCGTTATAAAAGTGTATTTCCTAAATTAACTTTGAAATTACTATAGAAACTTTATAGGTATTATTTGAGATGATTATTGAAATAAAAGATTTCAGGAAGTAATGGTATAATTTCATAGCATAATTCGAGGGCAGAGGTTGCCTATGGATTGGGATTTTTTCACTGGGATAGCGACGTAACCATTGCCCAAACCGCGATCTATGATTGATTGCATGGTGTAAATCGGGAGGCAGAGATTGCCTAAGTTATGTTTGGATTTCTCTAGGATAGAGACGTAATCATTGAGCTACGATCCATAGTCGATACCGAATGGTGCTTTCCACATTTATTTTAAAAAGGTTTCAAGTATTTTTTGGATGATATGATTTGTTAGCATACTTACTCCGGTGAGATAAATATATGACTGTTTTTTGATAAAGAGATTTTATTTATTGAAATTAAATTAAATAAGGCTTAGTGATTTCAGTGAGAAATGTAATTTTGGATTGAATGTTGTTCATTTGATAGTTAAATAACCGAGTATCAAAACTTGACCTAAATATATAATCCTTCTTAATTTTGGTGGTGTGGAATTATTCCCTACTTAACACTAAAGGTTTTAACTCAGAAAATATCTAGGGGAAATACGAAAATTATATGGTACGGTTACCATCGGGTTGCTATACTATACATATAAACTTATGGATCTTCTAGGACAAATGGTAAAGAGATATGTCCATATAAACGGTTAGGGGGTGATCCTCGATCTTATGTACTGTTTGATTATTTCCTAAAGAACCAGTCTTGAGCATTTCGAAAATCTACGAATTGTTTTTTTTGGAGCACCTAGGAAATGGAAAGTGTGCTCACAAGAGATGACTCAGTACCCATGACCTACTTTGAAACCATATATAGTTAAATGGAGGAGATGCGTTCTATTTTGGGATGTTGAAATCCATAAGTGGTTTTGTGACTCGTTGGAGTGCGCGAATCTATGTGAGATTCCAAGATCTATTGAAATGTGGAATTCAGGTGTGATTCCATGACCTTGTTTAAGATAGTCCATGTGGGATTCCATAATTTATTTGGAGACGGTGCGTGAGCTGAAACGCCGGACGTTGCCTCATCAGTGGAGATGACTAAAACCAAAGGTAAGATGCATAGCCAAGGGGCCTAGCTAACCCATAAGGGTGTAGTCGTCTCTCTTTCTAGCAAGTCTCTATCGTTTATTTTATGCATGCTTGGAGCGATGCACTCGGCCTTGGTGGACAGTTATGTATTTTCAATGTACCTCGGCTAGACAGGCATTGATCCTTGGAAGGATAACTATGATCCTTATGCAGAAGGACCATTCTCGAAGTACCGAGGGAACCTCCGTGGAAATCCTACACAATTAGCATACAAGCCTTATCAGATTTTGATTTTATGACTAATACCGTTGCGATGCACATAGCACATGCATCGTGACTACTTGTTATTATTACTTTGGCAATTAGACACTATTATAATATCAGACGGTTTTCTATAAAGGAGTTTTGGTTATCGTAAGGTAAAAATCCGTCTATGTTTATTTGCAATAAGGACGTACGAGATACCTTTGTTTTGGAAAGGTTAATAAACTTTAAAAATCAAGTCGGTCTGACCCGAGCGTGGTTTTTTCTATATGCTCGGGTCAGACTGAGCATATTTTCTAGGTTTACTTGGATATTTGGAGCTTCAGAAGAGGAGCTGGAGGCCCAGAGACATATTCACGTAGTTGATTATATTTTCGTTGCATTTTAGTTATGTTCATCAGTAGTTGTAAGGACAGGTTGTTATAACTGTCCATATTGAATAGGTTAGCATACTCTGATTGATGTTTAAGTAATAAATTAGAGTTTTGTCTTTTGTGTAAAGATTGTTATATATTATAGACTATTCGTTCCGCTGTGAGATTCTACGTTGTTTGGTTTTATTTCTATCTTTTATCTATCTTCTTTCTAATTTCTTTTTCTCAACTATCCGCCATCCAGTGCAATTTGGACTGGACAAGTGTGTTTAAATGTCAGTTTAAATTGTACGGAAAAGTGGGTTCGTGACATTGTGGTATCGAAGCAGAAGGTTAAGCGAGAACCTTGGCTTTGGTGGGGTTTACTCATTGGAGATAGGGTAAGGGACACCCTTGAATGAGTTGAGTGTGTTATATATATGAGCGCGTATTTGTTAGTGATATAAAAATGTTTTGTATTGTGTTGTTTGATCTGTTGAGTGGTTTAAGAATTCTGATCGATGCGTTTGACCAACGTTATCGATAGGGATTTCCTAAACACTCAAACAAGACCAATTGACACAGTATTGTTTTAAAATAGGTAAATGGAATAATTTTACCTATAAATATATTTTACATATAAAGAAAAAATTTCCATAGTTATTCTTGGTTGTGTTTGGTTGTTAAGAGTGATAGTATTCCATCGTTATCATCTAGGATTTGATCAGTCACGTTCGACCATTTCTAAGCTTTAACAATTATCGATTAATCTATCTTGAATCTTCCCTTTTGAAATCTGGATTGGATAAATAGAAATTTTGGAAACATCAAATTGAGTACCTTGTGAAATAAGCTTCACAATTTGAATATAAGGCATTCATTGATAATGTTGAATTAAAACTTGATTTCTAAGGGCATTTATTTCAAAAAAGAATTTGAATATTCTGGAATGAATATTTTAGAAATATAAGGATTGATTTGATTAAGTTTAAAGAACTGTTATTTATTTAAAAGGAAATTGGGAATATTTTGAAATAATATTTTGGAAATAAGTTTCGATTCGTTTTGTGATGATCGGAATAAAGTGACGATCGAGTGTTTGCTTAGGCGAACGGTATTGTGCACTTAGTAAATTATTCTCTTTGTCATTGTACGGTTGGGACGAGTTTGAACCCAAACGAATCCAAAGAAAATTGGAATCAGATATTTTTTTGAAATATTTTGTTGGAAATATATTTATGATATTGTTTTAAAATGGTTTAAAAGAAAGAAGTGATTTTTAGTTAACTAGTTCGATGGCTTGGAAATAACTAAAAATGGGTAGGAGATATGTTCGGATGGTAAACGTTCTCTTGAGTATTACCTTCTAGTAAGGGAACATATGATACTGTTTGATAATACCCAGTTCCTTGGTATAATTTTGGGGTTACTCGAGCTAACTATATATATTTTTCTATGGATTAAATATGTAGTATAATTTCGATTTTTTTTAATAAAAACCGGGTATTTAAAATTCTTAAGTGAATTCAGAATAAGGATTTAAATCTAATGGTTGGGTATACCTTTATGGTATGTTAAATAATTTTATAAGTTTACAACTTAAGCATTGTTTTATGAAATTGTTTTTCATAAATATTTTACTAATAGTATAACTGGTATTAAGGGCAACCAATTAAATAAGTGTGTGAGATGGACATAAATCGTTTCTTCTTTCCATATAGTTTGATCTAATATTCGAGTATAAGGCTATGAGGTGTTTCACACCGTTCTGAATAAGGATCCATTACTCGATTTTCAACGGCAAGCACGTGATGAGGATTCTTAATATGGAACCAAAGTTTTCTATTATAGCTACAGCTATGTAAGTAGAGCAGAGGTCCCTAATCAAGGAGCCTGATCAGAGTCCGCACTAGAGAATCAGGCGAACGATACTGATTTAGAAGTGAAGTCATGTATTCGAGTAGCGATCGAATCAGATTCTGTATATGTAAGATCTATGTACGTCATGCGGACTTATGAATAATATTAAGTGTTCTTATGCTGAAATTTCGAGGATGAAATTCTTTTAAAGGGGAGGAATGTAACGACCTAGATTTTTTGCCATCTGTTATTAGAATAATTAACTAATTTTAAATATTGAAATATTAATTTTTATCAGTCGAATAAATTAAATTTCTGATATAGGTAATATCTGAATATAAATTCTAAAAACTAAATTTAAAATTTAAATTCTAATTTCTGAAAATAATAAAATATACATATATGTATGTAAACTTCACTATTTCAAATTTATGATAAAAAATTCTATATGAATACACACAACAAAGCTTTGTGATGTTTAAAAATATATATAAGTGTATGTATACGTGTATATGTATATATGTATATGTTATAAGAATAGAGTACATGAATATATATGTATGTATGTATGTGTAAAAAAATTTATGATGGCAACTTTCAAACTTGTGAGAAATTATATAGGTATATATATACCTATATATAAGTATAGGTAAGTATGTAAATACATATATGGTCAAAACAGTGTACATGTAAATCTATATATATACATGCACACACACACACACATATATATGAATGTGTATGTATATACATAGGAACATCATGATGGCAAACATTAAATCGTGCACACAAAATATCAAATCACATAATAAATAAAACTAAGCCATGAAATCAAATCAGCCCAAAATATAGATCAAATCAGCCACAAGAGGAAAAAAGAAGAAAATTAAAAATGAAGAAGCCTGTACAATATCAGGCCACCCTACCTAGCCTCTTTCTTGCTTGCACTGGACAATTCCCTTCTCTTATATATATGCGACCGTACTTGTTCATACTAATAAAAAAAAGAAAAAGAAGCAAACAATAGATCTGCCATTAAAACGAAATCCGATTAACTGTTCAAAGCTTGGAGGGAAGGATTTAAACAAGTAGCAGAGTGTTCATCACATTTCAAAACAGCGAGTAAACACTTATTTTGTTTTACTGGTTTCATATTTATATATATGAACTGTGAATATGGATAAGCCTTTGATCTATGCAAATTGTATATGTGTTGGTCATGTGGATAGGTGTATGTATGTTGTGCTCGGCATGTTCAATTCCTATTGACATCTATAACACTATACTTCTTCCCAAAGAAGCTCTCTGTTCATTTTTTTCATAAAACAGTTAAAACTTTCCACTTTAAAAATCTATATCTCAACATCCCTTTAGTCTTAAAGCATGATACCAGAACTAAATTTGCTCGTTTTTGAATGCGGAATATTTTAAAATTTGTTTCATTCGACTTCATCAAGCCGATAGGGAGAAAACTTTATTTTACAGTGAGTTGGTCAGTTATGGCAAAAATTCGAACATCATAATTTAAAGAATGGAATATATAGATGTGTTCGTCATTGAAAAATATGATTTTTGGAAGTGGTTTAAGGATTTTTAAGGTTGAGTGGAAGGAGAAATTAAGAGAGAACGGGTTTGACGATTTTTGCAAATTCAGGCGTTGTAGTTGATTTTTTGGCTAGTCGTTGGTCGTGGAGGAGGCTTGGGTGGTGGGGCATCTAAGAAAAATGGTGCGACGATTTTTAGTTGCGTGAGTGGGCTGTACAAGATCGAACTAGGGTATAAATGTGTTTTGGGTTTGGTTTTGGTTCGTAGTCAATGGTAATTAGGAGAGAGAGAGAGAGAGAGAGGGAAGGAAGTGCGCATAAGGGGGAATGGGTAGAGAAGGTGATGGCGGAGCTTCCCCTCCTAGGTTTACATATGTCAAGAAAAATATTTATTTTTATGTAAATATATATGTATACATACACACACAACCAATCTAATTGTGATAGTATATTTATATATATTAAAATCATCATTTAACTAACAATATGATATACATGATATGAACATTACACATACACACACACTGACATTCATAAATTGGTTAGAAACTGACCTTATATCCATTGCCTGTAAGTACACCTAGAAACAATGAGATTTACTCCTTAAACTAGATTCCAATCCAATAAAGTGCTAGTCCCTGAATCGATGACACTAGCTATCAAATAGATTTATTTTTACTTTGATTTGGCTTTGGAAATAGAGAGGTTTGGCTAGATGTGGGAATAGAAGAGGGCTTTAAAAGTTCTAAAATAGGTGTGGGTTAAGCTTATATAGAGAAGGAATGGAGACAAGTTAGGATCTAGATCTCTTACCAATTCTCCCTTCCCGATCTATACAAATTTAACCGACCAAGGTGCTATCATATGGCTAACCAGCCCATATATAGGTTTCAAAACCATTTAAAGTCCGAACAAAATATTTGCATTTAAATCCAATTTAAATGCGTATCGATATCATATATCCACTAATATATTTACAAATATTACAAATACATTTAATAATATTTTTTCATCAAAACAAAATTTTATAACTAAGGTTTCTTAAATATTAATTAATTTATAATAATTACAAATTAATTAAATATTTTGGTCAAAATAGTATTCATCGTCACAATTGCGTGACCTGTTGGGTGTAAATCTGGTCAGCGATTAATATCGAACTATTTGAATAGTAACATTTACACGTCACTTATCAGATGGTGTGACATTTTGGATAAAATTTTCGCTTACTAGGTTTTGGTAAAATCTAATTTTATTTTATTATGCGTTAACTGATTGTGACTATTATTTATACTAACTCTCTTCGTCAAACTATATCACTATGGACTCAAGGAATTTGGTAATGTTCAAAATCCCAATATCATCTATAGTTAACTCTATTGTCCAAATATAAAGTTCTTGGTTTAATAATAACAATTATTACTAACTAAACTACTCAGATCAACGATTTTGATTTTAAGTTAACTTGAATTAACTATGATGTTAACCTCATATAAGTGAGGAGACGAATTCTCTCTTGAATAGTTTTTCACTTCTAATATTTCCGCACGACCCAGCTATAGCACTCGATGGACATCGTGCTATGATTTGACTATAATAAAAGTGGAGCTTTCATATTGAAGATCAATAGTATTCTCAAGTCGAGAGAATCGTGTAAATTATTGACATCAAGATTTTTTAATTTGACCTTAGTTATATTAACCAATAAAAAACTATCAATTAAGTCATTCTATAGTTATCAAATAACTATTAGTACGTAACCACTTGGTGCCCCTAACAGTCATGAGTAATACACCGCCTAACATTTGGAGAGCGTTATCATAGTCTCAACAGGTACATCGATATCTAGTGTCGATGCACCTTAACTACGAATATTTAAAATGATGTATTTATTATATTGTGATAAATTACTCATGAATACAATTATTTTTAATTACTATCTTAAACTCGTCATTTATGTATTTTATGTTAAATATATTTTAATTAAATATTTAATTATTTATAAAACATTATAACAAAATATATAATAGAAAGAAAAACACCTTTATTATGAACGAGAATTGATTACAGAGTTAATTAATTTACAATAGATTGTAGAATTTCTCCTAGGACATAATCCTAACTCTATTAGTCTTTCACTTACACTTAGTGCCAATTATGGAATCTCAATCCCATCCCTTCAATTAGCTTCTTAAGAGTCGACCGAGCTGGAATCTTAGTGAATGGATTTTCTATGTTATCCTTAATATCTACTTTTTGTATCATGACTTCTTTCTTCTCAACAAATTCTGATGAGGTGGACTTTTAAAAAATATGTCATGACTTCTTGTATGCTCTGGGATCCTTTGTGATATGTATCACCGCATTATTATCACTAAATAATACCGTTGGATTCTTGGTATCAAAAATCACTCCGAGCTCACTCAAAAACTTATGCATCCAGAATGCCTCTTTAACTATTTCATTGATGGCGATGTTCTTAATCTCCATCGTCGAATCAGCTACTGTTTTTTGCTTAGAACTTTCCAACTAACGGCTCCATTATCAAGCATAATGGCATAATCAGACACCTATTTACTATCATCTATATCACTTTGAAAGCCGGAGTCTATATACCCTTTCATAAGGTGGTTTCCATTTCCATATATGAGAAATAAGTTCTTAGTATTTCTTAAATACTTCATTATACATTCTACGGATGTCCATTTTTTTCTCTAGGATTAGGCTAATATCAGTATATGCATCCTAATGTGTATGCTACATCTAGTCTAATACATAACATAACATACTTTATGGATCCTATAGCGAAAACATAGCGTATCCACTTCATAGCTCTTTCTCCTCATAGTATGAGGAGAGTCCTTCAAAAGGATGATTCCAGATTGCATTGGAATGTTTCAACGCTTGGAATTCTCCATACTAAACCTCTTTAGTATAGTGTCCATGTACAGGCACTTGGACAATCAAAAATGCCTCTTAGATCCATCTCTATAGATATTTATTCCTAGTATATAAGCTGCTTCTCCCAAATCCTTCATTGAGAAGTTCTTGGAAAGCCAAACTTTTGCCTTAACAAAGCAGTGTCATTACTAATCAATAATAGATTGTTAACACATAGCACTAAAAATACGATGGCTTTGCCCTATTCCTTTCTATATATAAATGCTTCCACTTTGTTCTGATAAAAACCAAACTGTTTGATTACCTTATCAAAACATTTATTCCAACTTCTCAAAGCTTGTTTAAGTCCATAAATGTACTCTGACAACTTGCAAATGTTGCCTTTACTCCAACTGACCATAAAGCCCTCGGGTTGTGATATGTAAATGGTCTCTTTTAAATACCATTTAGAAATGCCTTCTTCATATCCATTTGCCAATTTTTGCAGTTATAAAATGCTGCAATGGCCAACATAATCCAAATGGACTTAATCATTTAGCTTTATCTTAAAAATTCATTGAAGTTGATGGGTTTTACCCCTTCGGGTACGTCCGACAAGGTCCATACATAGTTTTTGTATATGGAAACCATCTCAGATTTTATTGCTCTAGGCCAAAGTGCATAGTATTTGCTCTCCAGTGTTTGTTGGAAAGACAGAAGAGTGTCATCATCTAAGACGCGGTCCTCCTTCTCGCCATCCATGAGGAAATCATAGTATCTCTTTGGTGCATGGTATTCCATACTAGATCTTCTAATTTGCTGTGTGTTATCATATACTATAAACTCGATTCTCCCACTGTTTCAGTCTTAGTGTTAGTCTCTCGGATTTCATCTAAGTCTAAAACTTTGCTGTTAATTTCTTTTGACAAAAATTTCTTTTTTGAAAAACAACGTGTGTGGAACAATCACTTTTGTACCTTTGTGTTGTAGAAAATGTATCCTCTAGAATTTATAGGATATCCTACAAACTTACACAAAGTTGATCTCGCCTTAAGCTTATTAGGGCCGATATTCTTAACATTGGCCATACAACCCCACACCTTCAAATAATTGAAGTGAGGTTTCTTCCTATACCATATCTCATATGGTGCCTTAGGCGTAGTTTTGGTGGGCACTATGTTTGACATATGCGTCGCGGTTTCTAGCACCTCTCCCCAATACTACAGAGGCAACTCGGCTTTACTCGTCATTGAACTAATAAGGTTCGGTTCCTTGGTTTTAAAACACTATTGTGTTGTGGAGTATAGGGTGAAGTAACCTCATAGATAATCCCATTATCTTTCAAGTACCATTGGAGCTCTTGTCCAACGTACTCGCCTCCTCGATTAGATCATAGGATTTTAATCTTTTAGTTCATCTGATTTTCAACTTCATTTTTATACTCCTTAAATTTCTCGCAAACATCAGATTTGTTCTTTATAAGATACACAAATATTAGTCTTATGAAATCGTTTATAAAGATAACAAAGTAAGAACTATTATCTTTTGGTTACCACATGCATTGGACCACATACATCACTATGTACTAGCCCTAAAAGTTCACCAACTCTTTCATTGCTCCCACTACAAGCGTGCTTGGCATTTCTTCTTTGAGACATGACTTACACATGTCTAATGATTCAGGATTAATTGGCAGTAAAAAACCTTTGATTTTCAATTTGTGTAGTCATTACTCACTAATATGACATGGCCTACAATGCCAAAGATATTTACAATTATATTGTTATTAGAATTACTCATAGTACATATATAATTTGTATTGATCACATAAATGTCGTTTTCAAGAGAACCATCACAAACTTTTTTTCCATTCAAACTATTGTTCATCATTATTTGCATAATGAAATACATATCCACTCTCAAACAACCTAGAAATAGAAATAATTGTACAAATAGTCTTTTACATAATAGTTTTTATTTAATATCAAAAGAAAACTGTAACATCCCTAATTTTTGATAAAATTATTCAGATGATTTAATTAGATAAATTAAATAGAATAATGATAATAATGAGATTGAGATTTGAATAAATTACATAGAGCCGTGTTTAACTATAAGATAAATGGGCTTTAAATTGGTTTATAAGATAATTAAACTACGCATGGACATATTAATAAATTAGCCAATTTATTATACACGGCTATATCTTTTTGTAATTGTCCATTCACGTTTTATTTTCCATTTTCATGAACGAAAAATCTAGAACCTAAACCAAAGCCGACCATTACCAAGGAAGAAAGGAAGAAATTTATCCAAAGCTAGGGAAGATTAACCAACAACAAACCTCAAATTTTTTGTCAAGTCTAAGGTGAATAATAATCTCATACCATCTCTATTTTATTCTATGATTATATGGCTTTAGATTTATGATTTAAGTTCATTTTTGTGATAAAATGGATGATGATATGCTTGAGTTATATTATGTTGATTTATTTTAATTCATATGCATATGAATTTGCACGTTTTTGGTGTAAAACTGAGAATCTATGATCTTAGATTTCCATGATTTTTTATGTAAAGTTAAACATTGTTTTGGAGAAGGGTTTTAATTTTTAGAATTTTCCAAGCTATGGAAATTTTATTATGAATTTTTGATAAAAAATATGATGTAATTGGGTTAATATTTTATTTTAAAAATTTCAGGAAGAAATTGGGTTTAAAATTTTAATATGTTTGATTTCATGTTGAAATTAAATTTCTATGATTTTTTTCCAGTTAATTTATTTGGGAAAATCAATTATTATTAAAGATGGACTTTTATGCAAAGTATTTGAAAAGTTTTAAGTAACTAATCAAGGAGGTACAAATGGCAGGTTAGTTATAAGGCAATTGCTATTTTTAACTATAAAACAACGTTTCAGGAAAAAGGAGGTTCCGCCTATTTCGGAGGCACCTTTCGAATCCTTTACCTCTGCACCATCTCAATCGAAACCATCTTTGTCGAAACCCACATTGTTGAAGCCAAGGCACATGGTATCAATGGAAATTGGTACGAAGTGTATTGGTAAGTAGCAGAAGGTAGAGTGTCGAAATCTATGCTTTCGTCAGAGTCAAAACCAAGGTTTTGTTTTAAAGAGATAAAAGCCTGCTTAGTTTTTGAAGGGCTTTCGACCGAGTCGATGCCCTATAGATTCGAAACCTTTGTTTGCTTTCTAAAAGCTAAATTCCTGCCTTGTTTTACTTAAAATTTTTACATAGTCAAAAGCCATGCTTTCGAAAGGGAACTTTTCCTTTAAATAAGAAGCTTTTGAAAGGGTAGGTTTCGACCTAGTCGAAACCTAGCTGCTATTTTCCTTCCGAAGTATTGAAGACATCAACACCTTCGAAAGGTTATCCTTGTTTTCACCTAAGTTAAGCCTGTGAGAAATGCGGAATATGGATCTTAAGGCTAGGATTAACACTAGAGGGGGGGGGGGGGGGAAGAATAGTGTTTTACAGAAATATTAAATCTTTTTGAGTTTTTGTTAATTTGAACACAAACGTATGCAATATTCAGACACAGATATGATCACAGAATCAAACACAGATGCAGAAATAAAGTAAAAGCAGTAAAGGAAAGAACATACCGGATTTTATACTGGTTCGGAGTTACCCTACATCCAGTCCCGTACACAAGTACGGATTTCCTTTCAAAAACAATCTTTACAATTACACCTTCGATTTCAAGGCAACGAGGTACACCCTCCAGATTCACAATCCTCTAGGTAGAGATACTTGATTTCCCAGGCAACAAGTTCACCCAATTGATTTCCAAGGCTACAATCATAGCTTATCTCGCTTGATTAATTTCCAAGGCCACAATCACACATTTTCTCGTTTAATTGATTATAAAGAAACCTATAATTCTGAATCGCATTGAGGATCTTGTTGAGATAGTGATAGAGAATCAAACCAGAAATGATCTAGTTAGATTCAATGTTGATTTCAGCAGAGTAATGGTAAGGATATGTATATGGAAATGTGGAAGAAGAAGAGGAGTGAAAAACCAGAAAATCTACATTGAAATTCGTTGAAAACATCCCCTATTTATAGAAGAACAACAGCCATGTCCGTTTGTGAAGAGATATAATGAATATACACTTCTTTTGAAATTTAATTTTTGAAACCAACTGACACTATGTCGACATGGGTAGGTTGAGCACGTCGACAACCCAAAGGAATTTTTGGTGATTTGTTTTTCTTTTGAAAATAACTTCTATCTTATATTAAAACAATTTTAAATTTTATAAAAATACTTGTCTATAGTTATCATACATAAGTAAATATATAGAATAATATATACAAAATTTTATATTTAAATCTAAGTATAGATATTGTTGTTAAAAATAATTAAAAACTAAGGATAATTTGATTTTAAAAGTAAAGATTATTTTGAGGCTAAAAGTATTTGAAATCAGGATATATGTTTTTGATGCTTTGAAAAGGAAGGTTTTGAAAACATTTTGAAAACAAGATATAATTTTGTAAAAATCATTTTGAATAAAAATTAGCGGATACAAAACAATGTTCCACTAGATTTTTCGTAGGTTCCATCCTACTTAGGGTTCCATCCCTTTAACAGGCTCGAAGTGGATTCCATTCCACGAATAAATTGGATTTTAAGATGCCAGTGATTTTCTAGGAGTTTTAACAAAATTACTAATTAAATTAATTATTCTTGAAATCTTGAACTCTTGATAATCTTGATATTCTTGATACTCATGAGTCTTCATTCTTGATATCTTGAATCTCTCTACTGTACAGTCTTCATTCTTGGTACCTGCATGGTTAAATCCGACATATGCATATATTTCTAAACTATAATGCTAGTATTTATATTTTATAATCTATTCTAAGGTTATTGTAATCAAAACCATCATCTCACGGACTAACAATCTCCCCCTTTTTGATGATGACAACCTTTGTTTATAATATTACTTCTATCCTAATAACTCCCCTTTAATCTATGCCTAACTATCCTATTTTATATTTCTCCCCCTTTGTCATCAACAAAAACTAACTCTAAATATATAACTTCAAACTATATAATTCCCCCTAAATCTAATACTCTATGACATGTGATTACAATGATAGTGTTATCACAAATAATCAACACTTAGATCTAAAACTAGAACTTAGTCCTAAACTACTAACTATCTTAACTAAGTATCCATATAATTACACATATAAGAACACAAATTATTCATTAAATATATTGTTATATTTACATTTTTGTTGGAAACGTAAGAAAGAACATAAACCAAGAGGAAAAAGAGAAAAGAAACTAATGAGTGTCTTTGAAAATGGAAGATCCATGAACCGAACAATTTGGATAGTGGAAACAAAAATTTCCACGTTGTTCGACAAGATTTCCATCTTTATCAAAGCACATTTAACCAACGCAAATGATTTTGTCGTCATCTTCCGCGTGCACTTCTTCCATGGGGACTTTTTCTTCTTCTTCCTTGCTGGCCTCTTGTATTTGATCTCCTGATGAGTCTTCGTCAATCAAGATTGGGTTAGCATGATTGTCCATTAGAAATTTTTGCAAATTCCTAAGGATTTTGCCTTGCCTCTCTTGTTCCTTGGCCATTCGAAGTTGCATCACTTGGATTCAATCATTAACTGAAGTGCATCCTTCAGAGAGTCCTCCATTTTCGTCACACGAGCGAGAGTAGTACGTTGAAATGTACCAGAAGTGGGAGAAGGGAACGGAAAGCTAGAATTTTTGTTTGATTTGGAAGAGGAGGCCATTGATTATTTGATTTTAGAAGATAGAACAGAGAAATAACAGAAAGAATGAATAAAATTTCGAAAATGAGAAGAATATATAACCAATTATTTAATTTTGGTGGGAAAAATTAAAAAAAATTAAAATACATTATATGTGACATAAGTATGGGGGGGATGCCGGCATGGTGCTTCAAATTTTTATTAATTGATTTATTTTGATTTAATTTTTAATTATACTTTTATATTTCAGTTATTGAACAAATACCTAATTCTCTTCTTAATTTAGTACATATTGATTCATTTAAGGTTTTTTTTAATATATCAGCAATTTGATTCTCGGAATTAATATAATCTAAAGTAATTACTTCCTTATTTATATTATCTCTAAGAAAATGATGTCTTATATCAATATGTTTAGTTCGAGCATGTTGAGTAGTATTTTTGGATAAATTTATCGCACTAGTACTATCACAATAAATTGGTGATTTTGAGAAATTTAAACCATAATCTTTTAAATTTTGTTGCATATATATTTAATTGAGAACAAGCGAAAGCAGCAGAAATATATTCCGCTTCAGTTGTTGATAAAGAAACCGTGTTTTGCTTTTTACTAAACCAGGAAATCAGAGAATGCCCCAAAAAGTGACAAGTTCCACTTGTACGTTTTCGGTCTGATTTACAACCAGCATAATCAGCATCACAGTAAGATATTAAGTCAAAAGAATCATTTTTAGGGTAAAATAATCCATAATCAGAAGTGTGTTTAACATATCTTATGATACGTTTTACGGCTTTTAAGTGGGTCTCTTTAGGTTGAGATTGATATCTGGCACAGAGACAAACACTATGCATGATATCAGGTCTACTAGCAATAATATAGAGTGGTGATCCAATCATTCCTCTATATAATTTTGATCTACATCTTTCGAGAGATCTTCTTTACTAAGGTACTCACTGGTTGCCATGGGAGTGGATTTTCCACTCGCAGTAGTCAAACCAAATTTATTAATTAGGTCTTTAGCATATTTTTCTTGACTAACAATGATACCATTATCTAATTGTTTTATTTGTAATCCTAAAAAGTAGTTTAATTCACCCATATACTCATCTCAAACTCTTTTGTCATTATTTCAGAAAATTCTTTATTCATTTTAAAATTAGTTGATCTAAAAATGATATCATCTACGTAAAATTGCACTAGTTGAATATCATTTTTATTTCTTTTAATAAAAAGAGTATTATCTACTTTACTAATTTCAAATTTTGATTGTAATAAGTAAGATCTTAGTCTATCATACCAGTCTCTAGGAGCTTGTTTTAGACCATATAAAGCTTTCTTAAGTTTGTAAACATGATTTGGTAATTTTTCATTTTCAAAATGTGGTGGTTGTTCAACATATACTTCCTCTTTTACAAATCCATTTAAAAAGGCACTTTTAACATCCATTTGAAATAGTTTGAAATTATTATGATTTGCGAAAGCAAGTAGAATCCTAATGGCTTCTAATCTTGCTACGGGAGCAAAGGTTTCATCAAAATCTATTCCTTCTTCATGACAAAAACCTTGAGCGACTAGTCGGGCTTTATTTCTAACTACCTCTCCTTGTTCATTTATTTTATTTTTATAAACCCATTTAGTTCCAATTATAGTTTTATTATCAGGTCTAGGAACAAGTTCCTAAACATCATTTCTAGTGAATTGATTTAATTCTTCTTGCATAGCCTAAATCCGTGAATCATCAGTTGATGCTTCTTTTGGATTCTTGGGTTCAATAGTTGATATAAAAGCTACATTACTCATTTGACTTAGTTGATTTCTAGTTTTAACATCGGATTGCATATCTCCTAGTATATTATCAATAGGGCGATCTTTTAAAAGTTTAGTCCTTTTATTAGGACGATTAATTTCATTATAAGTTTCAATTGACTCTAGATTTTGAGTGATTAAATCCGCCTCATCATTTGTATCTTCAAAATTTTTGAGATATTCATCGAACGAAACATGAGTTGTTTCTTTGATGGTGTTAGTTGTTAAATTAAATACTCTGTACGCTTTACTTTTATTAGAATACCCGATAAGATACCTTTGTCGGATTTAGGATCAAATTTATCTAAGTTATCTTTAGTATTTAAAATAAAACATTTGCTTCCAAATATTCTAAAATAAGATACTTTAGGTTTCTTTGAATAAAGAAGTTCATAAGATGTCTTATCAGTTAAAGGTCTAATTAAAATTCTATTTAAAATATAACAGGCGGTAGCAGCTGCTTCTGGCCAAAAATTCTTTGGTAATGTACTATCTGAAAGAATAGTTCTTGCGCACTCTTGAATCGTTCTATTTTTGTTCTACTACTCCGTTTTGTTGTGGAGATCTTGAAAATGAAAAATTGTGAGTTATTCCCTTATTATTGCAGAATTCATCAAATTTTTCATTTTCAAATTCACCACCGTGATCACTACGAATGGTTATAATTTTTAGAGAAAGTTGATTTTGAATCCTTTTTGTAAAGTTCTTAAAACATTCAAAAGTATCACTTTTATGTTTCAAAAATATTGTCCATGTAAATCTAGAATAGTCATCTATAATTACAAAATATTTACTATGATTTATTGACAAAAATTGAGATGGACCAAATAAATCAAGGTGAAGTAACTCAACAGGTTTTGATGTTGAAATCACATCTTTTAATTTAAAATAACTTTTTCTAAGTTTTTCTATTTGACATGCATCACATAGACCATCTACTTTAAAATTCATTTTAGGAAGACCTCTTACTCGATCATGTTTTGACAGTCTAGATAAGAGTTTGAAATTCAAATGCCCAAATCTCTTATGCCAAATCCAAGGGTCACTTGTATTTGCTAAAAGACACAGGTTATCATTTGAAACTTTCATACTAAGAATATAAATATTTTTTTTCCTAATTCCCTCAATATTATGGTTGAATTATTATCTTCAATGTGACACTTATCTTTTTCAAATTTAATTTTATATCCTTTATCGTAGAGTTGACTTATACTTAGCAGATTGTGTTTCAGATTCTTAACTAGCAAAACATTAGAAATAATAGGAGTTTCAGAGTTACTGACTTTACCGATGCCAATCACATATCCTTTTGAATTGTCTCCAAAGTTAACCAGTCCTCCGTCTTTGTATATTACATCATTCAATATATCTGGATTGCCACTCATGTGTCTAGAACATCCACTATCGAGTATCCATTTGTTCTTTTTGATCTGCACAATTTATCCGTTGTGGATTGATTCCTCAATTCCCATAAAGCATGTTTCCTGCACATCAAACAATTTAGGTAGACAACTTGAATTTGAACATTGATTATATGCAGACTCATGAGACAATGATGATATGAATATTTCTAAACTAGTATTAACAATCATAGCCATTTTTTTTAATTTTTTTTTTCAAAAATCAGATTATGAAAGTTTGAAAACCTTGCTCTGATACCAAATGTGAGAAATGCGGAATATGGCTCTTAAGGCTAGGATTAACACTAGAGGGGAAGGGGGGTGAATAATGTTTTAGAGAAATAATCTTTTTGAGTTTTTGTTAATTTGAACACAAATGTATGCAATATTCAGACACAGATATGATCACAGAATCAAACATAGATGCAGAAATAAAGTAAAAGTAGTAAAGGAAAGAACACACCGGATTTTATACTGGTTCGGAGTTATGCTACATCCAGCCCTACACACAAGTACGGATTTCCTTTCAAAAACAATCTTTAAAATTACACCCTCGATTTCAAGGCAACGAGGTACACCCTCCAGATTCACAATATTCTAGGTAGAGATACTTGATTTCTCGGGCAACAAGTTCGCCCAATTGATTTCCAAGGCTACAATCACATCTTATCTTGCTTGATTGATTTCCAAGGCCACAATCACACCTTTTCTCGTTTAATTGATTACAAAGAAGCCTATAATTCTGAATAGCACCGAGGATCTTGTTGAGACAGTGATAGAGAATCAAACTAGAAATGATCTAGTTAGATTCAATGTTGATTTTGGCAGAGTAATGGTAAAAATATGTATATGGAAATGTGGAAGAAGAAGAGGAGTGAAAAACCAGAAAATCTGTATTGAAATTCCTTGAAAACATCCCCTATTTATAGAAGAACAACAGCCATGTCCATTCGTGAAGAGATATGACGAATATACACTTCTTTTGAAATTTAAATTTTGAAACCAACTGTCACTATGTCGACATGATAGGTTGAGCACGTCGACATCCCAAAGGAATTTTTGGTGATTTGTTTTTCTTTTGAAAATAACTTCTATCTCATATTAAAAAAATTTTAAATTTTATAAAAATACTTGTCTATAGTTAAAATACATAAGTAAATATATAGAATAATATATACAAAATTTTACTATAATTTTATATTTAAATCTAAATATAAATATTATTATTAAAAATAATTTAAAACTAAGGATAATTTGATTTTGAAATTAAAGATTATTTTGAGGCTAAAAGTATTTGAAATCAGGATAGATGTTTTTGATGCTTTTAAAAGGAAGGTTTTGAAAACATTTTGAAAACAAGATATAATTTTGTAAAAATCATTTTGAATAAAAATTAGCGGATACAAAACAATGTTCCACTAGATTTTTAATAGGTTCCATCCTACTTAGGGTTCTATCCCTTTAACAGGCGCGAAGTGGATTCCATTCCACGAATAAATTGGATTTTAAGATTCCAGTGCTTTTCTAGGAGTTTTAACAAAATTCATTATTAAATTACTTATTCTTGAAATCTTGAAATCTTAATAACTTTGATATTTTTGATACTCATGAGTCTTCAATCTTGATACCTTGAATCTCTATACTGCACAGTCTTCATTTTTGGTACCTGCATGGTTAAATCTTGCATATACATATATTTCTAACTATAATGTTATTTGATAATCTATTCTAAGGTTGTTGTCATCAAAACCATCATCTCACGGACTAACAAAGCTACTTACTAATTTCTTTCGAAAGGGGTTGAGGGTTTCAAAGGCGATGGAGTCGAAAAGGGGTTTCGACTTTGTCCTTTGATTTTAATTTTAAAGGTCTTTGCTTTCAGACTAGATGGTTCCGACACCATCAACTTTTCCACAAATTTATTGTTGTTGGTTTCGAAAGAGATACTTTCGTTGATAACCATTTTAACCCAAATGACGTTTTTAAAGAGTAAACCCAATGCTTTAGAAAGGGTACTTTATTTGTTTCGAGGCTATGTTTTAAAGAATTTTTCTTGATACCATCAAAAGGTGTCATTTGTTTCGAAAGGTATATACTTAGAGTTTTGAAAAGTGGTTTTTTATGCTTTCGAAGGAGGTTATCCAGTGGTTTCGAAAGAGATGTCTTAAAGCTTCAAAACAAATAAACCATTCTCATTTTTAAAGAAAAAAAGCATGGCATAAATAAAGGTTTTGGAAATTTTATTCGCATTGTTATTAACATACTGTATTTTGGGAAAAGGGTGGAATAACCAGTTAGGTTGACCCATTAGTGAATATAACTTAACAGATGTTAAAATCTTAATTTAAGATATTGGCAGGGGCCAATAGGTTTACAGTAACCCCATGAAAACTATATGAAATAGGCAGGGGCCAATAGGTTCATAGTCAGCCCATGAAAACTATGATTTGATACTGGCAGGGGCCAGTAGGTTTGTAATTAGCCCATGAAAATTATATCCGGATTAAGATATTGACAATCAATCAATAGGTTCCTAGTTAGCCCATGAAAACTAGGATAAGGGATAAGATGTAGGAGTTACCAATAAGTTTTCAGTAATCCCATGAAAACTATGTAATGAGACTGATAGTCTATAAACATTTAACAGGTTAATTGTAATCCTAGAAACTATAATTGAGACAGATAGTCAAAATGAATGGGGATGGGTAATCCAGATTTAATTTAGTTATTTTGCATATCATTATAAAGATTATGAAATACCATGTTTTAACTATTTTGGATGTAGGAGCACAGTATATGGTTTTGTAAATGTTTTAGGATACTAGTGAGGGGAAAACCCGTTCCGCTAAGCACATGGTCTCACTGGATATCTAAATGGTTTGAGATGGTAAATTATTTTTCATACCATGCATTATATCCGACTCAAAGTTTTTGTTTTCCCCTTAAACTCTCGGGTATTCAACTGATTTTAAGTAGGTTGAGGGTTAAAGTTTCTAGGTGTTCTTTAGATGAATAAAGCTTCCGAGGACGTGCACGAGGCAAGTTTGTTATTAGAGTTCTTTTATTTCCGCTATGTGTTTTTTTTGCAAAGGCAAATTTTTCTTCCCTATCTATATACTCTAATCGACCAAGGGGGCATCTTCAAATGTTGCTCTTGGCGTATTTTATAATATGTTATCTAAACGTAGTCTGTGAATTGAGATTATGTAATCAATTTGGAATATTTTGAAATGGAATGTGGAATTAGTTTTCTATTTAATTTTTTTCGATATTATTGTGTTTCTGTATATCAAAGTATCTAATATCGCCGTATTTGGTCACCGAGAATTAATAACTAAGATGACTGCAGCATCCGTAGCCGTTAGTTTTGGGCCTCCATTAAAAACTACCAGGAAAACATAAATGAAAGTCTCCAATTGCCATTGCATCTACAATGGACCCATCAATAATTTAGAATCTCATTTCTCCTTTTACCACGTGACGCCAATTCCTAAGCCCCTGTAATGAATTACAAATGTGAGTTCCAGATCCTGTATCTAAAACCCAAGATATTTAATGGAGTACAAAACTATTTTGAATCGCAAATATACCTTATGGAGTTGCAGAACTATTCTGTTTTCTTTCTTTTATAGTTTTAAGGTAGTTGGACAGTTTCACTTCCGGTGTCCTTTCTTATAATAGTGTGGACATTTATCATCCGTGGCCTTTTTCCTTTCTTACTTTTGTTTTACCATTCTCCTTTTCGCTTTTTTGAATAGTTCAAAGATGACATGCCACTTTTTACTACAAGCACATTCAGTTTATTCTTAGATTGCAACTTAGCCATCCTTAACATATTGAGAAGTTCCACGTGATTCACATTCATATTGTTCATATTATAATTCAGTATGAATGGTTCATACTGAGTGGTCAATGAACCTATGATCAAATAAACCTATAGCTCATTGCTTATCTTCACGTCTAATGATGTAAGCTTATCAATATAACCCATTATCATTAGCACATAATCATCCACCTTCTGTCCATTTTTCATTTTGTTGTTAAACCTTTTTTGTAACGACCCGCCAATTTATCGCTTATATTTATTTTTTAATTTATTAAAATAAAATGATGATTATACAAATAATATTGTTCTAAGTGATAAAAAGTAATAATAACCTAGTTTTGAATAAATATTTAAAAAATATTTTCCTCGAAATTTATATCGAAAAAATGACATCATATTAATTTAAATTGAGATTTAAAAGTTTAATAATTATTTTAATTAATATAATTATTTTAAATGATGATTCATTTTGAATAGTTATAAAGTGATAATAAATCATTTATGATAGTTTTCATAAAAAAATATTTGATTTGAAAATATAAGGAAAAATCGATAACACTTTATCGGTATAATAGCAGTTTTGTAAATAATTATTAATATAAATTTATTTGGTTTTATAATTCAAATGTGATCATTTTAATTAATTTAAAATGATAAGGAGTTTATTTCTAAATATTGTTTACAAATATATGTACGTTAATAAATAAGTGAAAATGTGACCGACAGTCGGTTCCCCAGATTATAATGATTTAACAAACAAATTTTTTTCAAGGATGTTCGAAGTGTTATGCACCTACATGTACATACATATATATGTCACATGATAACATATACATGTGCGCGTAAACACACACACATAAATATATATATATATATATATATTACAAAAATGATTTAATAATTTATAAAGCTTAACCTTTAAGTAACCATAAAGAAAGCATCAACTCATTGTACCACATCATTACCTCACATCACCGTCACATGGATTTCTGGGAGGGGGAGCCATGCGTGTAGAGGGCTAGTGGGGGTGTGGGCTAGGGGAGTTTTGGTAATTTTGCATTTGAATATTTTATTCCAAGTGTTTTTTCAATAAATACCACCCCTCTTCTCATAAAATTATAATACCATTCCACTTCTTCTTCCTCTTCTTTTCAATATTTCTAAAAGCCTCTCTACTGTCTTCTTATTTATAAAAAAGATACTAGAAAAGTTAGGGAAAGTATCTGAAATAAAAGAGGAAAATATATACACTAGTTTATAGTATCAATTCACTTCAAAACTAGTTCAAAACACATCCTCTACTCTTCCAAAGTCCGCGGCCACCACCCTACATGAACTAGGTCATGAGCTTCTTCACCTACAATGCTAGGCCGATCTCTCTCATAGGTCGCAAGCTCGGTTTCAGTTGTTTTGGTTCGATTATAGCGAAGCTATAACCGATTTTATATTAGCTCAAAGGAAAAATGAAGGTCAGAAATCCTAAACTATAATATTATATTTTTGGATGATGATATGATGTTTTAAATGGATGTTTAATATGTTTTGATCATCAAGTTGGGTTGTTTCATAAGAATATTGAATATATATATGTAAGTCACGGAAATACACGTCGACAAGCACAAAGTAAACCACTTTCCTTGATTTAATGAAACAATGTATTTGAATGTTAAACCTATTTAAAAAAAGGTTAAAAATGATTTTTAAATGTTTTGTAAACATTTAAAAGTATTTTGGTGAAGTTTTAAAGAGAGATGGAAATTTAGTCAAAAATAGGCGCGTCGCGTAACGACATTTCGTGATTTCGCGCCATAAAAGTCAAATGAGTGTATAAAATGGAATGTAGCTTGGAATTCTTTGAGATAATAATTTTATGAACTATTATATCCATAGTTTCCAACAAAGAAAGAAAATCGAGATTTTGGTAAGTAGATTTTGTAATATGAGTAAAACAAGTTTTTTGAAAAATCGCGGTTTTGCAGTTCGAAATTTAAAACTGGATTTCTTTGAGAATGATATTTTAAAATTGTTTAAAAATATGAAATAAATTATAAAAATATTTTAAAATGTTCTAAAATTGATTTGAGTAATAAAAATGTATTTCCAAATGATAAAAAGTCATTTTGATCAATATAGCTAAAACGAGCACTTTTCGCAACACTTTTCTATAACTATTGAAATATAGTTTTAAACTTGATGATATTTTTCAAATCTTTTACAAATGTTTTAAAATGGATAATTATGTATTTTAATAATGATTGGGGTTTTTTAATTTATTCAAAAGAGTTTAAATAAATGATTCAAAGAAAGCTATTACAAATAAATTAGTTTAATTTTGGCTTTAAAAGCCAAGTAGACTGGATTTTTCTATTCGTGAGATCCGAATGTGAGGTGCTTAAAATAAGGTGATGTTCAGGAGCAACCAGTGCCCTGACTCACCTGGCCTCTTCCCTGGGCGAGGGATAGACAAGGTTGAAATGTTGGAAACGAGTTATGTATAAAAAGATTAATTTTCTCAAATTAAAATTAAATGCAACTTTGATTGTATAGGTATAATTTTCTTATACTTGGTGATAAAGCCCGAATCGGGAACTCGTGATATTCGTGGAATTTAAAAGGTGATTTCACCATTATTCTGGCCATAATTTTTGTTGAATATGGAATTGATATTGAGTAGAATTAGATGATTTCTATAGATTCTGCTCACTCAATATTCAATGGTTTTGGATTAATTTCCTAGATAATATAGTTTTAACTCAATCAAAATTATGAGTTTTGAATTAAGAAACATCTTAAGATTTAAATGAAATTAATTGGAAATATTTTCCTAAGTGAAAAATGAAATGATTTAGAATTATTCCAAGATTAAAAAGGGTTATAGGTAATCAAAGGATGTGATAAAAGAGGTTTAATGATTTCGTATATACCGGAAAGAATGTCTTAGAAATATATATCTCTAGGAGAGATTTTGATAAAAAGAACTTAATCAATTAAAGAATGGTTCCTTATTCAAAGAATCTCTTTTTATTGATGATTGAATTGAAGGAATCGGGGTTGGATCTGGGGTAATTCCTATCCGGAAATCACTTAGAAATAATGTATGCGCTCGAAAATGAAGACCTGATAAAGAAACTGAAGGATGAAGACCGAAGATTTTCGGAGTGAAATGAGTGCTTGTTGATAATTCTGGTTAGCTCATAAATACTAAAGTAGTAGTGGTCCCTTCATTTCTGAAACTCTTTGGGTTGCATGGACTTCTCGCTACTAATCCTAGGGATAATTCTCGATAGGATGCGGTAGGAGAGTGCCTACGGTTTCATTCAGTCCCTGAACAAACTTATATGGATGAATGTTTGACGTTGCATTTCTAGTTACATCAGTTATCTCTACGAACGTATTATCCGCTTGATGGTGGAGAAGACAACTTATCTTAGCTTAACAGCCATTTGTCAGACGTATGAGCTCAGGAGTTATACATTTGTAGAAATTAGTTGTGTGATTATGGAATGGCAACGTGGCATTCAAAGAGGAATGATGATGTGCTATGTGAAAGGTAATCGTTACCTCATGCCTCACACCCGGAAATGGCCAAAACAGGGTAGATGAGGCAAGGCTATATGGTTCGCAACCATTAGGGTATGATCATCCCTTTTTATAATATTACTACCCGCTATAACGTTTGGGTTTAAATTATTGTGGATGCATGCTGTGTAGGCCCTCAGATAGGTCCGTAACAACCAAGGTGATGACATATTCAGTACTATCTAGGAAGAGATAGGCCGGTCTTCTGTTGGTAGAGGACCATCAGTTAGACCTCAGTACATTCCTCTAGAGATGTACTGCCAGAATGTAGTTCCTTCACCTGGTCATTTGTATGGAAATCCATTCTCCAATAAGAGCCTATCATTTTGTTCGTAGAAGCCACATTTATGGCTAATATGCTGGAATTTAATCAATGTAAAAATTTAGGGTAAGATTGATAAGTTTACTTGCAAATGTTTTCAAAGATATGCCATTAAAAATAATATCAAATGATTTTACGTACTAATGATTTGGTTATCATATGGTAAAAACTTGTTCCATGTTTATGCACGACGTGGTCTTATGGGATACCATTTTGTTTTCAAAAGTGTATTTTGAGTTCTCACGCTAGTCCCGTGACACCCTAATTTAGGCTAAGATAGACGTGGAGTATATTTTCCTTTTCCTTAAACTCTAGACACCCTAATTTTCTCGGGCAGTCTAGTAGTCAGATTTAGTTTAGAAGAAATCTGGATGGAGCTTGAAGCATGGAGTTAGAATATTTTTCTGAATTTTTTTATCTATTTCCACTACTTTGTTGTACTATAGTTTTCCACAATTTGTAAGACAGGAATTTATAACTATCCATGTTTAACTCTGATAAATTTTAATTTCCGCTGTATAGTTTATATTTGAAATAACATGTGCAAGATTTTGTTCTGTCTTTATTTTTCTTTTTTACCCTTGAGAATCCGCTTTTCCAGCACCTGGATTTACGACACATGAATATCGAGGATGTATTAGTGTCGATTTTCGAGAGTCGAAGAGATGGGTCCATACTGGTATCAAAGCTTAGGTTAAGCGAATCCCTGAGCCTGATAAGGATAAAAGGCTTATCAAATGTGGGGTTAGTTATACCCTATGATGTGTAACTCATTAGAGATAGGATTAGTAACGCCCTAGAATGAGTTTGAGTATACATACACACACAAAAACCAATATATATATATATATGATTGCGTTTTTTAATACATATACAAATGAATTTGGTTTTATATGAAATCATTTTACCTAAATATATATATATATATATATATATATATATATATATTTGAAAGGAAAAGAATATTTTAGTAAAATTTTCAAAGAAGTTTTAAAATAATAAAACATTTTTATACAAAGAATTTTGAAAGTTATCTTTGGAAATGAATCTTGAAACATCTTTTTGAGTATCGACCAAACCTCTCTACCTAAAAATACGCTAGCAGTTACCTGCCACTTATGTCTAAAAGAATAACTTTTTAACTTATAGAAACCATATGGGGGAAATTACGCAAAAAGTAAGTCCTCTAGAGCAAACGGGGCAAGAAAGATAGCCTCATTGTTCTCTCTAGCGATGAAGAGGAGCAACCAGAATACCTGCCTAGTAATGGTAGGTTCCCAATTGGGGAAGAATATCCCCCATACATTCGAAGGGGTGAAGATGGATACCCTATGGCCGGAATGCTTGTACCGCCTCCAACTCCTAAAGTAATTATGATTTCTGGCAACGATGAATTTGGGCAGGCCTTGGAGGGAAATTGGATAGCAGATCTCGCCAGCTCCATTTTGGAATCAATAGAAGAAATTGAGCCAATGGAAGAAGAATCAGAACCCATGGAAGAGGAAATAGAACCCATGGAGGAGGAATCAGAACCGATGGAAGACCCTGATGCTATCATCTCGAGCGAGTGTAGAAATGTAGTATGGGATATTGACGGGGAGCATGTTATATGGCAGGAGGGATCATCACTTTCGTACATAAACTGGAATGAGATAGAAAGATACAATAGAGAAACAACAGAAGAAGAAGAGGATGGGGTCGAAGAATTCGAAAACCCTTGGGAGGAAAACATGCAAGGCTTGGAAGAATTAAAGAAGGAGGAGTCATTCTCGGAATACCAGTAGGCATGGGGCATGTCCCATGGAACCAACCATGGTTACCCCAGGTAATGGGAGAGATCCCGGAAGAG
The DNA here is from genome assembly GCA_030765085.1 of Allium cepa. Lineage (NCBI taxonomy): Eukaryota > Viridiplantae > Streptophyta > Magnoliopsida > Asparagales > Amaryllidaceae > Allium > Allium cepa. The sequence continues at coordinate 565,283,268 of CM060941.1, forward strand.
GACGACAATGAGCTGGATAGTGACGAAGAAGGAGAGAGAGAAGTGACGATAAACCTTGGTAATTGGAATCCATCATCATCTTTGAACTCGAAAGAGTAACATTGGGGAATTAAGAGTAGTTTTAATATGTATGCATAAGTTGGAGGGGATGTTGTTTGATTTGATATCTTGTATCGTATTAGTGTAAGGAAGGGAGGAGAATTTTTCTTTTTTGGACCCGAATTTAAAATTTGAACGATGTAAGCATGTGAGAATTTATAATATGATATTGTTATAACATTAATATGAATCTTTTGATTTTTTCAAAGATTATTTGATCCGAGTGGCTCGAACGTATTTAAAAATGGACAGGAGATGTGTTCGGATGGTAAACGCTTCTCTTAAGTATTCCTTTCTTGTTAAGGAAATATGTAATACTATTGGTAGTACCCAGTTCCTTGGTATCATTTTCGAGTTACTCGATCAATATAATTTTATAAAATTAAAAAAGCATGATGCGAATAATAAATTGATAAATTAACTGATAATCGTCAATTTTAACAAAGTATATCATCTTAATTGATAAGTATGGGTATGCTTTGATCTTAAAAAAAACTTGTTGAATATACTTATAAAATTTGAATAAACATATACATATGTTTTAAGTATTAAAACTGGTATAAGTAAAGAGATTATATATATATATATATATATATATATATAAAGGAAGTTTTAATAAATAAAGGAGTGTTAATTGATAAAGAAAGTTTTAATTAAATAAAGAAAGTTTTCACATTTAATATTGGTTAAAAGAAGTTTATGGTAATTTACTAATTTAACGAATTATTTGAAAATGAATTTTTCAGAAACCATTAAGATATGTTTAGAGATGTATTTGTCTTTTGAAAAGAAATGTGTTTTTAAGTAGAAATATTTGGGAATAAAAATGCAAAATGGTTATAAAGAAGTATCTTTATAAAAGTTTGAATGAAAGATGAAAGTTTTATGAAGTATTTTCATAAGAATTCTAGAAAGGTTAATTAATTCATATGAAGTATATCGATTATTTCCTTGCACTATTTAATCTAAGATTCGAATCCAAAATTTGACGTATTTAACACTTATCCGAAAAAGGATTTATCACTCGATTCTTGACGAATAATATTGATGATGGTTTTTTTTGGATACTTGAATTTTCTATCATAGTTGAGAGCTATGCAAGGGGAACTAAAGTTCTGGTCAGAAAGCCCGGTCAAAGTCCGCAGTAAAGGATCAGGGGATCAATGCTAGTTCAGAAGAAAAGTTATGAAAAAAATAATAGATCAAACCAGATATTGTGTATGGGTGATATATATATATATATATACACACAACGTGTAAGTTTAAATTTTTTTTTTTACGAAAACCTTTGGGTTTTTGTTTTGGGTAATTTTGGGAATGAAATTCTTTTAAGAGGGGAAGTTTGCAACAACCCGCCAATTTATCACTTTGATGAATTATATTTGTTGCTAAATTTATTCAAATAAAAGGATGATTATACAAATAATATTTTTTGAAGTGATAATGAGTAATAGTAATCTAGGTTTGAATAAATATTTACAAAAAATATTTTCCTCGAAATTCATATCGATAAAATGACATCATATTTAAACATAGATTTATGGATTTAAATTGAGATTTAATAATTTAGTAATTATTTGAATTATTAAAAATAATTATTTTAAATGATGATAATTCATTGTGAATAGTTATAAAGTGATAATAAATCATTTATGATAGTTTTCATAAAAACAAATATTTGATTTGAAAATATAAGGAAAAATCGATAACGCTTTATCGGTATAATAACACTTTTGTAAGTAATTATTACTATAAATTTATTTGGTTTTATAATTCAAATATGATCATTTTAATTAATTTTAAATGATATGAAGTTTATGTCTAAATTTTGTTTACAAATATATGTACATTAACAAATAAGTGAAATGTGACCGATAATCGGTTCCTTGGATTTCCACGATTTAACAAACAAAAGTTGTTCAAGGACGTTCAAAGTGTTATGCACCTATGTGTACATACATATATATGTCACATGCACATGATAGCAAATACATGTGTACATAAACGCGCATGCACACACACATATAAATATTTATGTATATTACAAAAATGATTAAATAATTCCTAAAGCTTAACCTTTAAGTAACCATAATGCAAACATCAACTCATTGTACTACACCATTACCTCACATCATCTTCACATGGATTTGGGGGAGGGGGAGCCGTGCGTGTAGAGAGCGAGGGGCATTTTGGTAAATTTGCATTTGAATATTTTATTCCAAGTTTTTTTTCTATAAATACCATCCCTCTTCTCATAAAATTCTAATACCATTCCACTTCTCCTTCCTATTCATTTCAAGCTTTCTAAAAGCCTCTTTACTGGCTTATTATCCATAGAAAACGATTTTAGAAAAGTTAGCAAAAAATATCTCAAATAAAAGAGAAAAATATGTACACTACTTTATAATATCAATCCGCTTCAAAACTAGTTCAAAACACCTCCTCTACTCTTCCAAAGTCCACGACCACCATCCCACATCACCTAGGCTGTGAACTCCTCCACCTACAAGGCTAGGGCGAGCTCTCCCATAGGTCGCAAGCTTGGATTCATTTGCTTTGGTTCGATCGTAGCGGAGCTATAGTCGATTATATATTAGCTCGAAGGGAAAATGAAGGTGAGAACTCCTAAACTATAATATTATATTTTTGGATGATGATATGATGTTTACAATGGATGTTTAATACGCTTTGATCATCAAATTTGGTTGTTTCTATAACAGATGAGATTTTCGACCCTTGAAAATAGACACTAATACATCCACGGTATTGCATGCCGACCCATCAAGTGTCGGAAATACCGTTCGTTAGGGGAAAAAGAAGAAGATAGAAGAAACTAAAAGCAAATATAGAATCTCACAATGCAACGGAATAAAATATATTGATCAACATAATTCTTTACAAAGTCATTTCAAAAATGATACATCAGAGTTACACTAATAAAATTTCTAACCTTGGACGGTTATAACAATCTATCCTTATACATCAGATGTAAAGTATATAATATACACCGGAATCAAGTAAAAACTAGCTATCAATGAAGCCTCCTGCTCCGAGCTCCTCTAAAATGCATCCGTGGAAAAACATGAACTACTTGGCTGCTCATAAAAATTCGAGCACCCGAGAGTTTTAGGGAAAGAAAATAAAACTATGGGTCAGACATGGGTCTGGTGTGAGTAAACTCAAACAACTTTTATTATTAAATTTCAAAACCTTTTAAAAATCAAAGGTATCTCGTAAGACCACGTCGCACGTAAACACGGATGAGTTTTCACCTTACGATAACCAAAACACTTTTATACAAAATCCAGTGATATTATAATATTGTCTAAAGTACGAATTCTTATTAGTCTTTGGCGAATTTGTTACATTAATTAAATTCCAACATACCAGGCTTTACGATCAAAACCATAAAGACACGTATTGAAGAATGGATTCCATACTATGACCAGGTAAGGAACCACCCCCGATGGGTACATCTCTAGAACAATGCACCTGGGTCTGACAAGAACATCTTGTACCCTGCCATACAGAACCGGTCTACCACTTGACTAGTAGTACCAAATATGTCATCATCCCGGTCTTCCAACCTTAATTAGGATCTCTTATGCATAACCAAATCCATCAAAATAGGGTAATCTAGAAAGATGATGATATATCCTAATGAGATCGATCCACTTAGCCCTGCTACCTGCCCTGTTTTAGTCATTTCCCAGTTGATGAGGCTTGAGGCTACGTTTACCTTTTATATAACAAACCAACTTGGAATGCTAACACTGCCCTCCGGGCATCAATGCAATAATAGCATTCATCCATACAAGTTCTCCAGGATGAGGACAAACCGAAGACACTACTTCTACTACATCCATTTTGGAATCACCCTCAAGATTAGTAGCAAGTAGCCCTTGCACTTCAATGCTCCATCTTCGATTCCATATTCTTCAAGATGTCTTCAGTTCGAAATACGTGAGTTGGATCAAAGTGGTTTTCGGATAACATATCCAATCCCGGTCTCTTCGAAACAACTCTCGATAATTTTCGGTAAAATCAACCCCGGTTGTTTAGGAAATAAGCAGATAAAGAAGAGTGGAGTTCACCTCCCAACTGTTAGCGGACAGATTTCCTTATCATTTATCCAAGAAGAACGAAACGAATTTATGCGTATATTATAGCACCATTGATGTAACCGTGCCATATAATTTTTGTGTTTCTCCTGGATATTTCCAAAGTTACATTTTGGTCTAGATTTGATAGTTGGTTATTTAACTATCAAATAAACAAACAATCTAACATTGATTCAATTCCATATGGGATCCTCTAAGCCTTTATTAATTAATCTTTAATTAATAAAATCACTTTATAAAACTTTATCAAAGGATCTTTTCTAGAACACTTTTCCCAAATCCCTTACATCCCTTTTACCCGAAAAACAATATAAACATTCACCAAAAACATTTGGAAAATTCTCTTTTCTCACATTCCATGTTAAATGGCCAAACTATTCCCTTTCAAAACATCACTTGCTATAAAACCCGTTCACTTTATAAAACCCATTCACTTATTCCTTATAAAAATTCTTTTATAATTTCACTTCACATTTCAAACCTCTTTACAAATTTTCAAACTTGATTTAAAGCATCTTTTAAAAATATCTAAAATGATTTGTAAAATCTCTTTTTATTTTTAAAACTATTTAAAAATCTTCCTTCATAATTCCTTTATAGAATCTCCTTTGTAAATATCATTTTCAAGATATCATTTGTAAATCACTTTTGGTAAAACCTTTTATTTAATAAACCCCTTTTTAAAAAACAAGATATTATTTAAAAATAACTTTATAAAATGATAATAAAATATGAATACCATTTATAACCTTTAAACCCAAATCGATTTAAGAATTAAAGTTAATTCAAAAACATACTTTAGTAATTCAAAAAGAGGCTTAGAAATCCCAGTTGTACTTATTTTAAGTCACCATTCAGTTTCTATCAGTTCACTTAACAGTTATTTACATCGATCAACATACATGTAAATACACTCATTTCAAAATCAAGGAATAACATGTCAATATGGACTAACTAGCATCTACATGTCTAAATAACATAATAGCAGTATGGTGATTTATCCTGCTAAACAGATGCCCAAACAATTCAACCAATTCATAGCAGAACGAGGATTTATTCTGCCAACAGATGTCCTCATAAACAAACAAACAAACAATTTATACTAGAATGGAAATTTATTCTGCTAACAAGTATCTAAACAACCCAATAATCTATATTATAACTCATTCACAGTTATATGGTTTCTTAATGGTATCAACATTTGAATCACTTGTATTCAAAACCATCTTTGAAAAAGAAGTACCTTTGAACCATCTTACTTCTAAAAACCAAAGGATTTAAAACCTTTAAACCCTTTTAAAAATAATTAACTAAAATTTAAATCCTTATTTAAATCATAACTAATTTTAATTAAATCTTAACTTAATTTAGTTAAATAGTTAAACAAAAATTAACTATTAATTAAACCCAGATTAATCCTTTATTTATTATTTAATAATTAGTTAAACCTTCCTTAAATTTTAATTAATCTCAATTAATTAATCAAATAATATTTAATTAAATTTAAACAATAAAGTAAACCTTTAATAGATAATTTATTATTAATTAAATCTTTAATCAAATAATTAAACCCTTGATTAATACTTAATCCTATATTTAATTAATGATAAATTAAATATAAATAATTTACTTAACCCATACTTAATTAAATTAATTGATAATTAATTAAAATAAATCTTAACTTTAAAAGATAATTAATTAACAACTAATCTTTATTTAATTAAAGTTAATAAATCTTGTTAACATTTAATTAATTATCATACTAAAACCTAATTAATTAACAATTAAATCCTCAATTAACTTTTAAAAATATTATTATTTAGTTTATAAAATATTCACAAAACAATTTGAAGTATAAAAACCAAACTTTACAAAAATTAAAATTTTAAGCGATCTGCATCCATTGCGACTATCACTATGGATACCCGTAAGCTTTAACTTATTTCTATCCTTCTTTTGAAAACTTCACCTTATACCTCGCCAACTTTCTAAAAAAAAGTATTTAAAACTAAAAAATGTTTAAATCAAACCAAATATTCAATTTTTAAAAACTAAAACCATAAGTTTCTTACACAAGATTCCAAATTCTCCAATACCCCACAAAGGTACCAACTTCTTCTTAGCTTATACATTACCTACCCAAGTCCATACACAACCATAACATCTAGGATAACATCATGCCACGAAATTAGTAAGATCTAATCTTTAGCCATTTCGACTTCACATTCAAGTCTAATGTTCTTACATATCCAAGTAACAAGTGTGTGCGTGCAACTGTAACGACCCGTAAATTTCGACAATTTAATTTGTTAATTTAATAGGATTTTGTAATTAATTTTTAGTAGAAATAATAAAAGGGGGTAAATTAATATCAAAATGAAGGCTAAAATAAAAATATATGAATGGTAATTAAGCCTATTTATTTGTAATATGAACAAAATTTTAATAAACAAAATGGTGTAAGTATTGTACCTGGATATAACGTGAATATGGAAAATATAGGGTAGGCATTAAATTAGTAAGTGTAAGGACACGTTGTTACAGTAATTGATTTTAATTTTGGGACACGTTATTTCAAGTTAATAAATTTATGAACTTGAATGTACATTTCAATTTAATAAATTACTTCAAATGCTATGACTTAGTAAATGGAATATGATAATAAGAACAATTGCAAATTTTGTATTTAGGGGCGAAATAATATTGATAGGTAGTAGTTGTTGTGAAGAATAAGTATACAAGTATATTAAAGGTAAAATAGTGGACACTAGTAAATTCACTCATTTACCAATAAAGATAATCAGATGTGCCTTGATGATAACTAATAACATAATGGAAAGAGCAAAGGTATTCATTAGAATATTAATTGCAATTGGATAGAGATTTTAAGTAACAATGGTAATGCAAGGAAAGTAATGCTAAATTAAGTCAATAATAATGAATAGTGATAAATTTAAAATTTGTAACATATATTATGAATTACCTACTTATTTGTTAATGGAATTAGAATCTGTAATAAGTGATAATAAAATAAATGAATGTTACACTAATGGAAAATGAAATAACGTTAGTTTAAATGTTGAGTAATTATAGGGTCGTATTTATTACAAGCGTTACTTTAACAATTAACATAATTGTGAAATTAATACGAGAAGTATGTAATGTAATAACTAAGAAAGGAATACGTTATAAATTCATTATAACCTAAACTTATGTGTAAGGTTGAAATTGAATCTAATCCATTTAGTTTGAAACTTATTACAATAAATTGAATTCAAAGTGTAATAAAGGGATTATTTCAAGAAATTGAGATAAATACTATAATTGGTGAAATAATTTACATTTAAAAATTGAGATAGGAATTTGTTTAAGGAATTATAAATTTATAAGTAAATCAGGATGATAAAATTTATGAATTACAGAATTTGGATTTTATAATGAGTTAATTTATTTAATTTATAATAGTTGGATTTATTGAAAATGAATGAAATCAAATATGTAATTATTACGTTAATTTAAAAATTAAGTTGAAAACGGGAAATATTTATGTGAAATTTTATATCCAATGGTAAACCCTTCTATTTGAAATTTTGAATGGAATAATTATGGGTAAATTCAATCTAATGGAAATTTTGCAAATTTATCTACAATTTTTGAATTGTATGAAATTGAGAGTTATATCGATTTATTTTTAATAAGTTGACATTTAATTTTTTTTAAATTATTGTAAATGTTTGAGAATTATAAAGTGATAGAGATTGCAAATTTCAGAATTTAAACTTTGAAATTTGATTTAATTAATTTATTTTAAATTTATTTAATTAATAAAAAAATAGCCATTTTGGTCACGGACTCGGATTTCGACGAAACAAGTTTCATCGGATCCGTAACAGCGAATTATTGTAGGGTTTTAAGTTTCGTAGCGATCGGACTTGTCGTTTGATTGTACGAACGCGAACGTCTTGAAATCAATTTAATTGAAATCAATTTAATTGAAATCAATTTGAAATCATTTTGAAAATATTAATTTCAGCATAACTTCTTCATACGATGGAATTGGACGTGAAACTTTTTCCATCGCGTTCAGAATATTTTAAAACACCTATTTCGATATATGGGTTTACCCAATTTCTTTCCGGGGTCAGAACGGGCTTTATGGTCCACGTTAGCGTTAACACGTTTGTTTATCGGATCCATCTACTCTATTTCTAACCTACCTATATAAACCCAGTATAAACCCTAGCCTCCAAATATTCTCATTTGTTGTGCGCTCATTTCCTCAGCTCCTCCTCTTCCCAATGGCTACAAACCCTAGATCTAAAATTTAAATTTCAAAAAATCAAATCAAAAGTCAAAAATTCGAAGTCTTTAGAAAAAACCCAAAAAAATATATGTCGTAGATCTCATCAATACGATTTTGCGACAACTGTTCGTTTTTGGAAATTTTACACGAATCAGCGGGAAATCGCAGTCAAAGGGCAGAAACACGAAACCTAATTTGCCGATCTAGGCGTTTTTGATTTTGGCGACGATCTCTGATATTCGAATATGGGTTTTGGTGAGATCAACGTGGGGAACAGGTTGGTGGATGTCGTAGGCTCGATTAGCGACTGAGATGGGCAAATTTGGCGTTTTAGGGTTTGGACTCTCGGTTTTCGAGTGGTGGCCGGTGGAGATCTGGGCAATCGGTCCTAGGGGAGGCTGGGCGCCTAGGTGAGGCGAGCTCAATGGGGGGTGAGTTGGGACGAACGTCAGCCGGTGACGTTGGCAATGTTTGGTCAAAGTTCGGCCATTATGGGTTCGAACGTGGGGTTCGCTACTGGAAGGTGAACGCGTGAGTATTATTTCAGGGGCTGACGTGGAAAAACGTGTGAGGGAGAAGGTGTTCCTTTTATTTATTTTAATTTGTTTAAATTTGTTCTAACGTGAATAATTCTCACATACGATATCCGTTTTACGTGCGATTTTTTTTGTTAGGATCGTAATAAAATTGCAGACTTGATGATGCTTGTTTGGATGGATTCTGAGACTGTCGAATTTTTGGGTTTAAATTGAATTTAAATTCAATTTAAACTCAAAAGGTGAGTGTTTTAACCCACTCATAACTTTTAAGGTTTCTTATGTTTGTTAAATTGACTTAAGATATGAGTAGAAATTTATTTATGGTTGTATGGCATGTTTTATTCGTCATCTCAGTTAAATCGCATTTATTTAATTTAGCTGTTAATTTATTTTTATTTTCGCATATAAATTGATAGTTAAAATTTATTTATTTGCATATAAACTGCTAATTAAACAATTATGAAATTTATTATTGAATATAAACTGTTAGTTAATACCTGTTATTTATTACCTGTTATATTTTATATGCTCTATATTGATGTTTGTTTAAATTAGATGATGATTGGAAAAAAGGGTTGATGATTGATATTTAGATGAATGGATGCTATTTTTCTAATTTTGTATAAACTGCAAGTTATTATGCATTTTCATCTCATTCGGGATTGCGGTATGAAATGATATACAACCGCATTTTTATTTTTTTAAATTGCGGATTGAAATGATAAATATCCGTATCACTTGACCATAGGACAGAAAATTATATACAGGCACCGCGGTATATATATATATATAATTATTTTTGAAATGATTTTATGGTTTGGATAGGATACGGTTTAATAAATATTAAATTTTAATCTTATATAAAATTTTATTTTATATACATACATAATTAAATTATTGAATTTAAGCTATTGAATTGTTAAATAAAATAAATAAGTTGAATAATGGAGTTTAATGATTTAAATCAATTAAGATTGGAAGGTAAAATTTGAAATTTATTTGAATGGAACTTATTTAAAAATTTTCACTCCATAAGTTGATGTAAAACTTATCAAAGCTTGGAAATTTAAAAAAGGTATGATATTTATAACTGGATTTTTATTCAAGATAAATTAAATGAATATTTCTAGTACAATTGAATTGAAGGAAATATTAAATTGTTAGAAATTTGAGTTTTATTTTATGGATTTATTTTGTGACTATTCAAAACTAAATAATAGGATAATAAATTGTTGAAAAATTCCAACCTTAGTTTTGAAATTATTAAATACTCGAAGTTTGAATATATTGAAATCGAAGTGTTTTATTGAAACTAAAGGTGGACCTAAATTATGGGGTTTAGACCTAAAATTTTAAATGGATGAATTGTGAAGTTGCTGAAATTATTTTACAAAGTAATATAAAATCAACTTTTTTATTCTATATACTGTTGAATATCCAAACCATTCAAGTTTCAGAAGTTATGGTTTTAAAGCTATGAATTTCGCAGTATTATGTTTTGAAAGTTATAATTCAAATGTCCAGTTTCCAAATATTAAATTTTTTAAAAAGCAGTATGATTTTGGAAAGGAAATATATTTGAAATAAATGATATTATTGATTTGGGTTTTATAAAAGTAATATCAAAATGAATTGTTTTGGAAATGGAAATGATATCGTATTTATGGGTTTTGAAATGGATAATTATATTCTGGTTTTAAAGTATAAACTATTTTTTTAGACCGCGGTGTTATAATAACGTTTGGTTGTTGAAGAGACCGGGATCGGAAGTTGTCATACTCACTGCCAGCTCCGAAAACCACTTTAACAACCGTGTACGCGGTGGAGATTCCAGAATGAAGTAGGTTGGTGGCGGCGTTTCCTTTAAGGTAAATACGTGGACCCGACTCCAGTGAGTTGGCATAAGGTGGCTAAAAAAGAAGCGATTCCAGGGCCAATAAGGTCATTTCTCTGATCGGACATTCCTCTTCGATACTATACTTTGACTTTGGATTGATTCGGTGGCCACCTTTATTTTTGATTTTGGGGGAGTTTGTTCGAGGTGGGCGGTAGCTGCACGCTGCACGTTTCCACCAGCCCGGATGCGTAATTGGTATATCTACCTGGCATTGCCTAGTTGTGCCGTGTCACCTACCATACCGAGCCTTTACTACGAGTTTCTACTTGTGTCGTACCTATGGAGTATCCTCTGGTAGCCTCCCGATCAGGAGGTATTACGGTACTGTATAGACTATTGGCATTATTTGTATTAAAGGCTATATGGGTAACCCCTTAACGCTATTAAAAAGTAAGTTTACTTTACAAATAGACACTATTATAATACCGCAATATACTATATAGTTTAACGGATCCTTAGGAGATGTAAATCCCGAGCATCTCTTGAGTTACTGCACTCATATTTATTTCAGTTAATTCAATTTACATAAGATCTTTTAGTTCTGACTCGAGTGTTTTGTCTTTCAATTCGCTCAGGTCAGTCCGAGCATTTCAGGATTTGAAGATTTTATTCTGGAGGACGAAGACGAAGATCGTAGTATTACTATCTACTATATTATTTCACTCCACTATTTAATTCCGCTGCATAAATTATTATTCTCTAGTATGTGTACTCTGATATGTATTGTATAAATATAATCAAAATTTGTAAAACAGTTTCATGAACTGTATATTTGATTATTATATTTTATCCTTCCGCTGTGAGATTCTATTTTGTTTTATTTCTTCCTTGTTTTTCTTATTTACCCCATAACAATCCGCCCTTCCGGATGTCTTTGAATTGGCACGTGTGTTGATTTAAAGCGTGCGAAAAGACGGGACGTTACATCTGGTATCAGAGCTTTGGTTTAGCGATAAACCTTAGCTTTATGGGGTTTGACTTTATACTAATAGGGTAGTAATACCCTATGGGAGTCACTGAGTGTATATATATGAGAGAGCGTATTTGTTAGTGTTATAAAAAGGTTTTAATATTGTGTTAATCTGTTCCGTTTTGTATTTATAAATTTTGGTTGGTGCATGGGACGCTGTGACATCAATATGGATTTCTAAACACTTAATAGGATAGACCGACATAATATTTGTTTTATATAGGTGAATGAAATAATTTTGCCTATTGTATTTTCTATATATAAAATAAAATTTTTCTAATGATATCTATATTTGGCTGCAATAGATTGGTTGTTAGGTAATAAAGTGTATAAATGATAATAGAAATAAGATTGAAAAATGAAATAAATGAAATTTGGAAATTTAGAACTTAAGATCCAGGGGTTTTGAAATTTTTCCGAATAAACTTTTGAATATAATAATATTGTTTATAAGTATTTTCTGATATAAATATTTAATATAATTCGGAAGAATTGTTTAAAGAAGAGTTTGGAGAAAATAAGTTTTGTACTTTCCTCTCTGTCGTTGGAAAATAATTTCGGTGATGGCGGCCGCATCATCGACTTTCATTTTCGAGTTTCGAAGGGAAAGGCCACTGTAGTAGTTTTACTGCAGATTCATTTCTGAAAAAAAAAATATATATAAATTTTGAATTGTTTTAAATATAATTAGAGATATATAAGCTGTAAGAATATATTTATCTATTATTTTAAAATAATTTGAAATTTAACCCGGTATTAAATTTTAAATTTCCATTAATTAATTGTTTCAATTATTGTAGTGAAATGAAACGTAAGTAATTAATAAATGGAAACCTCTAATTTAGGTAAGAGTTTTAATGCTAAGTTATAAAGGAAATAAAAAGGAAGTTGAAATGGTAACTTATAAGACAAAAGGTAATTTTTTTATTGAAAAATGAATTAGTTAAGAGAAATGAGAAAACTTGTATAACTTTCAATTACATTCTTTAAAAGCATATATATAACTTACCAAATATTAAAAGTTGAAATGTTTGATAAGAAATGTGATGGAAAAATTGTATAGTAAAAGTATGTAATAAAATGGTTCAATAAATTGCTTTTATTTATTCGAATTGGTGGTATAGAGTTATAAACTTAAGTTTAATTGATAAATAAATGAAATGAAGTAGTGTAAATGAATGATAATGAACTTAAGTAAACAGTTGAAGATAATTATAATAAAATTAGTAGGAAAATGAACACTGTAATAAATGAAATTAAGTAATAAATAAACGAGGACATGCAATAATAAATGAATGAATAATTATAACGAAATAAAAGGAACTGGCGTGACCTGAGTTAATGGGATCGAATAATTGTAAGTAATAAGTAAAAATAAATGAAGCAAACATTTAATGAGTAAATGTAAATTGAAACGATAAATCACTATATAAATAAAAAGAAAATCAAACAACAAAGGTATGAAATGAAATTATAATAAGTTAAATTGCTTGTTGATGGTTGTTTGGGCAAGGATACTTTAAAATTGGATTTGGGGTGAATGAATAATCTATTTAGTTTTATCTAAGACTGTTGAGTAAATGTTGCGCTAGTAGTTTATTCTTCATTCCGTACAGTTTAAGAGTTTTGAACCCGAACAACTATTTGTTTGTTTGATTGAATGGTTGTTTTGTATTTGTTTGTTGAAATTGATGGTTGTTGTATTGATTTGTTGTTAGTGATTTAAACCACTTGAATATTTCACTTTATATAAATTGTTGACCCTTTGGATTTTATAAGTGAAATGCATGTTATGGAAGCAATTGCTACTGCTTTTGGTTCCATAAATTAAGGGAAATTTGCCCGACAAATAGGTACGTTTCGGATTACGGTTTTTAGTGCTATTTTATATATTTTCTCGGGTTGGGATATAATATTTTGGATATTATATGTAATATAATTGTTATATTTTGATATTATATTTTCTCCCGAGCCCCTCCGTACAAAGGAGACTCTGCCAAAATTTTATGTAAATTTTGGACTTAGAAATATTTTGAACTTTAGTAATTTAAGTATGAAAGGATTTAATGGTTATAAATTGAGATATTTTATCTGAATTAATTAATTTTATAAATTTAGTTGTTTATAAAGTTAATGTTTGAATAAGGTATATTGATTTCTTAGTTCTTCGTTTCCCTTCTTTTCCTTTTCAGGGACGAAAAGTTTTGAGTGGGGGAGAGTGTAACGATCCGTAAATTTCGACAATTTAATTTGTTAATTTAATAGGATTTTGTAATTAATTTTTAGTAGAAATAATAAAAGGGGGTAAATTAATATCAAAATGAAGGCTAAAATAAAAATATATGAATGGTAATTAAGCCTATTTATTTGTAATATGAATAAAATTTTAATAAATAAAATGGTGTAAGTATTGTACCTGGATATAATGTGAATATGGAAAATATAGGGTAGGCATTAAATTAGTAAGTGTAAGGACACATTGTTACAGTAATCGATTTTAATTTTGGGACACGTTATTTCAAGTTAATAAATTTATAAACTTGAATGTACATTTCAATTTAATAAATTACTTCAAATGGTATGACTTAGTAAACGGAATATGATAATAAGAACAATTGCAAATTTTGTATTTAGGGGCGAAATAATATTGATTGGTAGTAGTTGTTGTGAAGAATAAGTATACAAGTATATTAAAGGTAAAATAGTGGACACTAGTAAATTCACTCATTTACCAATAAAGATAATCAGAAGTGCCTTGATGATAACTAATAACATAATGGAAAGAGCAAACGTATTCATTAGAATATTAATTGCAATTGGATAGAGATTTTAAGTAACAATGTTAATGCAAGGAAAGTAATGCTAAATTAAGTCAATAATAATGAATAGTGATAAATTTAAAATTTGTAACATATATTATAAATTACCTGCTTATTTGTTAATGGAATTAGAATCTATAATAAGTGATAATAAAATAAATGAATGTTACAATAATGGAAAATGAAATAACGTTAGTTTAAATGTTGAGTAATTATAGGGTCGTATTTATTACAAGCCTTACTTTAAAAATTAACATAATTGTGAAATTAATACGAGAAGTATGTAAAGTAATAACTAAGAAAGGAATACATTATAAATTCATTATAACCTAAACTTATGTGTAAGGTTGAAATTGAATCTAATCCGTTTAGTTGGAAACTTATTACAATAAATTGAATTCAAAGTGTAATAAAGTGATTATTTCAATTGAAATAAATACTATAATGGGTGAAATAATTTAGATTTAAAAATTGAGATGGGAATTTGTTTAAGGAATTATAAATTTATAAGTAAATCAGGATGATAAAATTTATGAATTATAGAATTTGGATTTTATAATGAGTTAATTTATTTAATTTATAATAGTTGGATTTATTGAAAATGAATGAAATCAAATATGTAATTATTACGTTAATTTAAAAATTAAGATGAAAACGGGAAATATTTATGTGAAATTTTATGTCCAATGGTAAACCCTTCTATTTGAAAATTTGAATGGAATAATTATGGGTAAATTCAATCTAATGGAAATTTTGCAAATTTATCTACAATTTGTGAATTGTATGAAATTGAGAGTTATATCGATTTATTTTTAATAAGTTGACATTTAAATTTTTCTAAATTATTGTAAATGTTTGAGAATTATAAAGTGATAAAGATTGCAAATTTCAGAATTTAAACTTTGAAATTTGATTTAATTAATTTATTTTAAATTTATTTAATTAATATAAAAATAGCCATTTTGGTCACGGACTCGGATTTCGACGAAACAAGTTTCATCGGTTCCATAACAGTGAATTATTGTAGGGTTTCAAGTTTCGTAGCGATCGGACTTGTCGTTTGATCGTACGAACGCGAAACACCTTGAAATCAATTTAATTGAAATCAATTTGAAAATATTGATTTCAGCATAACTTCTTCATACGATGGAATTTGGATGTGAAACTTTTTCCATCGCGTTCAGAATATTTGAAAACACCTATTTCGATATATGGGCTTACCCAATTTCGTTCCGGGGTCAGAACGGGCTTTTTGGGCCACGTTAGCGTTAACACGTTTGTTTATCGGATCCATCTACTCTATTTCTAACCTACTTATATAAACCCTAGCCTCCATCTATTCTCATTTATTGTGCGTTCATTTCCTCAGCTCCTCCTCTTCCCAATGGCTGCAAACCCTAGATCTAAAATTCAAATTTCAAAAAATCAAATCAAAAGTCAAAAATTCGAAGTCTTCAGTAAAATCCCAAAAAAATAAATGTCGTAGATTTCATCAATACGATTTTGCGACAACTGTTCGTTTTTGGAAATTTTACTCCAATCAGCGGGAAATCGCAATCAAATGGCAGAAACGCGAAACCTAATTTGCCGATTTAGGCGTTTTTGATTTTGGCGGCGATCTCTGAAATTGGAATATGGGTTTTGGTGAGATCAACGTGGGGAACAGGTTGGTGGATGTTGCAGCCTCGATTGGTGACTGGGATGGGCGAATTTGGCGTTTTAGGGTTTGGACACTCGGTTTTCGAGTGGTGGCCGATGGAGATCTGGGCAATCGGTCCTAGGGGAGGCTGGGTGCCTCGGTGAGGCGAGCTCAATGGTGGGTGAGTTGGGACGAACGACGGCCGGTGACGTTGGCAATGTTTGGTCAAAGTTCGGCCATTATGGGTTCTGACCGCGTGAGTTTTGTTTCAGGGGCTGACGTGGAAAAACATGTGAGGGAGAAGGTGTTCCTTTTATTTATTTTAATTTGTTTAAATTTGTTCTAACGTGAATAATTCTCACATACGATATCCGTTTTACGTGCGATTTTTTTTGTTAGGATTGTAATAAAATTCAGGACTTGATGACGCTTGTTTGGACGGATTCTGAGATCGTCGAATTTTTGGGTTTAAATTGAATTTAAATTCAATTTAAATTCAAAAGATGAGTGTTTTAACCCACTCACAACTTCTAAGGTTTCTTATGTTTGTTAAATTGACTTAAGATATGAGTAGAAATTTATTTATGGCTGTTTGACATGTTTTATTCATCATCTCAGTTAAATCGCATTTATTTAATTTAGCTGTTAATTTATTTTTATTTTCGCATATAAATTGACAGTTAAAATTTATTTATTTGCATATAAACTGCTAATTAAATAGTTATGAAATTTATTATTGAATATAAACTATTAGTTAATACCTGTTATTTATTACCTGTTATATTTTATATGCTCTATATTGATGTTTGTTTAAATTAGATGATGATTGGAAAAAAGGGTTGATGATTGATATTTGGATGAATGGATGCTATTTTTCTTATTTTGTATAAACTGCAAGTTATTATGCATTTTCATCTCATTCGGGATTGCGGTTTGAAATGATATACAACCGCATTTTTATTTTTTTAAATTGCGGATTGAAATGATAAATATCCGTATCACTTGACCATAGGATAGAAAATTATATACAGGCACCGCGGTGTATATATATATATATATAATTATTTTTGAAATGATTTTATGGTTTGGATAGGATACGATTTAATAAATATTAAATTTTGATCTTATATAAAATCTTATTTTATATACATACATAGTTAAATTATTGAATTTAAGCTATGAAATTGTTAAATAAAATAAATAAGTTGAATAATGGAGTTTAATGATTTAAATCAATTAAGATTGGAAGGTAAAATTTGAAATTTATTTGAATGGAACTTATTTAAAAAATTTCACTCCATAAGTTGTTGTAAAACTTATCAAAGCTTGGAAATTTAAAAAAAGGTATAATATTTATAACTGGATTTTTATTCAAGATAAATTAAATGAATATTTCTAGTACAATTAAATTGAAGGAAATATTAAATTGTTAGAAATTTGAGTTTTATTTTATGGATTTATTTTGTGACTGTTCAAAACTAAATAATAGGATAATAAATTGTTGAATATAAATTCCAACCTTAGTTTTGAAATTATTAAATACTCGAAGTTTGAATATATTGAAATCGAAGTGTTTTATTGAAACTAAAGGTGAATCTAAATTTATGGGGTTTAGACCTCAAATTTTAAATGGATGAATTGTGAAGTTGCTGAAATTATTTTATAAAGTAATATAAAATCAACTATTTTATTCTATATACTGTTGAATATCCAAACCATTCAAGTTTCAGAAGTTATGGTTTTAAAGCTATGAATTTCGCAGTATTATATTTTGAAGGTTATAATTCAAACGTCCAGTTTCCAGATATTAATTTTTTTAAAAAGCAATATGATTTTGGAAAGGAAATATATTTGAAATAAAATGATATTATTGATTTGGGTTTTATAAAAATAACATCAAAATGAATTATTTTGGAAATGGAAATGATATCGTATTTATGGGTTTTGAAATGGATAATTATATTCTGGTTTTAAAGTATAAACTATTTTTTTAGACCGCGGTGTTATAATAACGTTTGGTTGTTGAAGAGACCGGGATCGAAAGTTGTCGTACTCTCTGCCAACTCCGAAAACCACTTTAACAACCGTTTACGCGGTGGAGATTCCAAAATAAAGTAGGTTGGTGGTGGCGTTTCCTTTAAGGTAAATACGTGGACCCGACTCCCGTGAGTTGGCATAAGGTGGCTAAAACAGGAGCGATTCTCGGGCCAATGAGGTCATTCCTATGATCGGACACTCCTCTTCGTACTATACTTTGAGTTTGGACTTATTTGGTGGCCACCTTTATTTTTGATTTTAGGGGAGTTTGTTCAAGGTGGGCGGTAGCTGCGCGTTTCCACCAGCCCAGATGCGTAATTAGTATATCTACCCTGACATTGCCTAGTTGTGCCGTGTCACCTACCATACCGAGCCTTTACTACGAGTTTCTATTTGTGCCGTACCTATGGAGTATCCTCTGGTAGCCTCCCGATCAGGAGGTATTACGGTACTGTACAGACTATTGGCATTATTTGTGTTAAGGGCTATATGGGTAACCCCTTAACGCTATTAAAAAGTAAGTTTACTTTACAAATAGACACTATTATAATAGCGCAATATACTATATAGTAAATAGTTTAACAGATACTTAGGTGATGTAAATCTCGAGCATCTCTTGAGTTACTGCACTCATATTTATTTCACTTAATTCAACTTATATAAGATCTTTTAGTTCTGACTCGAGTGTTTTGTCTTTCAATTCGCTCGGGTCAGTCAGAGCATTTCAGGATTTGAAGATTTTATTCTGGAGGACGAAGACGAAGATCGTAGTATTACTATCTACTATATTATTTCACTACACTATTTAATTCCGCTACATAAATTATTATTCTCTGGTATGTGTACTCTAATGTGTATTGTATAAAAATAATCAAAATTTGTAAAACAGTTTCATGAACTGTATATTTGATTATTATATTTTATCCTTCCGCTATGAGATTCTATTTTGTTTTATTTCTTCCTTGTTTTTCTTATTTACCCCATAACAATCCGCCCTTTCGGATGTCTTTGAATTGGCACGTGTGTCGATTTAAAGCGTGCGAAAAGGCGGGACGTTATAGTAACCATCACATGATAAATTAACCAATACTAACCATCAAATCACAAAATATATTAACTAACATAAAATTAAATTTTTTTCCAAAAATTCATAGATTACTCACCGGAAATCCTTTGAAAACCTGACACACTTTGAATTCGAAAAGCTTGGAAAACCACTAACTCTACTTAAAAATAGGTCAATTTCTAGTCTAGTTTTGGACCTTTTTCTCTCGGATTTTGGTAAAGTGTTCAAACGGAAAATTTTAGATTATTATTTCCTCTATCATTTAAAATATTGAATTGCTCAAAAAATTTAAATTTTGAAGATGTCATGGCCAAAACAGTGAGGGGTATTTTTAGATATCAAAATCTAGGTTCAAAAATATTATTGCAAAAAAAGAAAAAAGAATTTTTGGAGCAACTAAGCTTGAAATAAGAAAATGTAGTAAACTACAAAGTTATATACGTTAGAAAGATACATGGTTTAAATAAAATAAAATCTTGTTCTGGAGTTTTCTGTAAGAAGTTTGGCCAAAAACATTTTATGTAAAATGGAAGAAATTTTGAAATTGAAAAAGGAGTTTTAGAAACTTTCTACTAATATTTTAAATGGAAAAGAAAGATTTTATAACTTAGATCATGTAAGAGAAGCCACTAAAATTACCTTTGTGCTTATGAAACTAGAAAAGGAAAGAGAGAAAATGAGAAAATGGAAAAAGAATTTGGAAAAAAATAGTTTTTATAATATGTAAAGAAGTGAGATTACCAAAATACCCTTGTAGTTTACCTTCTATCATTACATGCCACCTTGCCCTTGCATGCATCCATGTTTCCTCCTAACACTACCTGCGTTTATAAATATAAGTACCTAAGGTTGCCATTATGTCATTTCATGTCTCTAATGACATGAGTTTTAATATTTTAATTGTTAGTGTGTCACATCGATGATTATCTTAACTTAATTAAGTTTGTTAACCTTAACATATATTATTAATCCCACATTATATACTTAGTATATGTGTGCATATATATACAAAAGTGTACACAACATTACAAACAACTTTACACTATGAAATGTCGAAAATTTGGAAAACAGTTTTCGGTCACATTTTCTGTTTTTCGTCGAACTATATATTTTTGTAAACAAATTTTAAAAACTATTTCACCATTAGTATTTATTAAAAGAGTTTTATTTTCATTATAAAATCATTTATTTGAATATTTTAAATTAATCACAAATCAAAGTCACGAAAATACACGTCGATAAGCACAAAGAGAATCACTTTCCTTGATTTAATGAAAGTGTATTTGGAATATCAAATCTCTTTAAAAAAGGTTAAAAATGAGTTTTAAATGTTTTATAAACATTTAAAAGTATTTTGGTGAAGTTTGAAAGAGAAATGGAAATTTAGTCAAAATTAGGCGCGTCGTGTAACGGCAGTTCGCGATTTCGCGCCATAAAAGTTAAACGAGTGTATAAAATGGAATATAGCTCAGAATTCTTCGAGATAAGAATTTTATGAACTATTAGATCCATAGTTTTCCAACTAAGAAAGAAATCGAGATTTCGATAAGTAGATTTTGAAATATGAGTGAAACAAGTTTTTGAAAAATCGCGGTTTTGTAGTTCGGAATTGAAAACTATACTTCTTTGAAAATGATATTTTAATTTTTTTTAAAAGTATATATTAAATTCTAAAAATCTTTTAATTTTTTTTAAACTGATTTGAGTTATAAAAATAAATTTCCAAATAATAAAACGTTATTTTGATCAATTTAGCTAAAAAGAGCACTTTCCGCAGCACTTTTCTATAATCTTTGAAATATAGTTTTAAACTTAAGATTCTTTTTCAAATATTTTATAAAGGTTTTCAAATGGATAATTAAGTGTTTTTTTTAATGATTAAGGGTTTTTTAGTTTATTTAAAAGTGTTTAAATAAATGATTTAAAGATAGCTATTACAAATAAAGTGGTTTAATCTTGGCTCTAAAAGTCGACGAATAGACTGAATTTTTCTATTCGTGAGATCTAGATGTGAGGTGCTTAAATTAAGAAGATGTTCAGGAGCAACCAATGCCCTGGTTTACCTGGGATTTTCCCTGGGCAAGGGATAGATAAGGTTGAAATGTCGAAAACAAGTTAAATATAAAAAGATTAAAGCTTACAAATTTAAATTAAATACAACTTTGATGGTATAGGGATAATTTTCTTATACTTGGTGTTGTAGCCCGAAGAGGGAACTCGTACTATTCGTGGAATTTAAAAGTGATTTCACCGTTATTTCGTCCATAGTATTTGTTAAATACATGAATCAATATTGAGTAGAATTAGATGATTCCTATAGATTCTGCTCACTTAATATTCACTGGTTTTGAATTAACATCCTATATAACATGGTTCTAACTCAATTAAAACTATGAGCTTTGAATTAAGAAATCATTAATAAGATTTAAATGAAATGAATTGGAAATATTTTCCTAAGTGAAAAATGAAATGATTTCGAATTATTCCAAAAGGGTTATAAGTAATCAAAGGATGTGATAAGAGAGGTTTAATGATTCCGTATATACTGGAAAAAATGTCTTAGAAATATATATCTCTAGGGGAGATTTTGATAAAACGAACTCAATTAATGATTGGATCGAAGGAACCTGGGTCGGATCTGGGGTTATTTCTATCTAAAACCACTTCGAACCAATGTATGCATTCGAAAATGAAGACTTGATAAAGAAAATTAAGGATGAAGACCAATAATTTTCGAAGTGAAAGGACTACTTGTTAATCCTGAATACCAAAGTAGTAATGGTCCCTTTATTTCTGAAACTCTTTAGGTTGCAAGGACTTCTCACTACTAATCCTAGGGTTAATTCCCAATAGGATGTGGTAGGAGAGTGCCTTCGGTTTTGTTCAGTCCTAGAATGAACTTGTAAAGACGAATGTCTGACGTAGCATTTCTAGTTACATAAGTGATCTCTACGAACGTATTATCTGCTTGGTGGAGGAGAAGGCAACTTCTCTTAGCTTAACACCCTTTCATGATGCGTACGAGCTTAGAAGTTATACATTTGTAGAAATCAGTTGTGTGATTATGGAATGGCAATGTGGCATTCAATGAGGAAAGACGATGTGCTGTGTGAAAGGTAATCGTTACCTCAAGCCTTACACCCAGAAATGTCCGTAACAGGGTAGATGCGCCAAGGCTATGTGGTTCGCAACCATTAGGTATGATTATCCCCTTCTAGACATATTTCTACCCACTGTAACGTTTGGGTTTAAATTTTTGTGGATGTGTGCTGTGAGGCCCTCGATTAGGTCGGTAACGACCAAGGTGATGACATATTCGATACCTTCTAGATGTAGGCCAGTCTTGTGTTGGTAGAGGATCATCAGTTGGGCCTCGGTATATTCCTCTAGAGAAGTACTGTTGAAAAGTAGTCCCTTCAGTTGGTCATTTGTAAGGAAATCCATTCTCTAATAAGAGCCAACAATTTTTTTGTAGAACCCATGTTTGTGGCTAGTATGACAGAATTTAATCAATGTGACAATTTCGGCTAAGATTGATAAGTTTACTTGCAAAAGTTTTCAAAGACATGCCATTTAAAATTAATATCAAGTGATTTTACATAATAACGGTTTGGTTATCATAAGATAAAAACCATTTCAGTGTTTATGTGCAGCGTGGTCATATGACATACATTTTTGTTTTCAAAATGCGTATTTTGAGTTCTCACAGTCCCATGACTGACCTGAATTTATTTTCTTTTTCCTTAAATTCTGGATGCCTTAATTTTCTCGGGCAGCCTAGTAAACATGTTTAGTTTAGAAGAAATCTGGATGGAGCTTGAAGCATAGGGCCAGAAGATTTTTCTAAAGTTGTTTTTTATCTATTTCCACCATACTCTTGTACTACAGTATTCTGCAATTGTAAGGACAGGAATTTATAATCGTCCATGTTTAAATATGATAAATGTATTTTAAATCCCGCTGTAAAGTTTATATTGAAATAACATACGTAAGATTCTGTTTTGTCTCTATTGTTCTTTCTATCTTTGAGAATCCGCATCTCCGGCATCTGAATTTACGGCACTGAATACCGAGGATGTATTAGTGTCGATTTTTGAGAGTCGAAGAGAAGAGTCCTCACAATTTCTTATTTGTCTCATACTTTAAAGAACGAGACTTCTTACCGAAAGTTCGATGAGACTATCAAATATCTCACGGACAGACATAGATTCACGTTGCCTTTGCAAATGTTTTTCTAGAGTAGACAACTCGAATTACTTGGGCGAATTTGAGGTTAGCCACTTACTTACAATAAGCAACGTGCAAATCTTTGTGATCGTCATCAGCAGGTCCTGTTAGTGGAGCACAAGTTATAGACGACCAAATACGCTCATATGTCAGAGCTATCTTTATAGCTCGAAGTCAGCCAACATGGTTGTTTAGTCCGGTTAATCGATCACTTCCATTAAATAGTCTTGGATTTGACATTATCTGTAAGTTTTAATGCATAAATAATTTGGATAGTAGCATAGTAGATATTCTTATAATATTAGTATGTTTAAACTTTACACTTCATTTTACTAATAAGCTCCCATAGTGTTTTGTGTTTTGCCAAACTATAATTTGAAACATAAAAGCCATTTGACTTCACAAGTAGGTGTCGGAACTCGTATGTCTTGGGATTCTGACCTTGAGGAAAGCTCAACAAATTATACTCCCACATACGATAGATAACTCCTTATCAGTTGTATCATATACAACTCAAAATCCGTGGTACTTTATCCTAATCCCGTCTTTACCTTGAAGAAAGCTCAACAAAAAGAGTAGGATTCTTTACTCGGACCTACTATTTCACAACAGACTAAGTAAAATGCACATACCTTGAGAAAAGATCAAAAAATATATGGAGTTATCTTACCTCATCTATTCAATATATTATTAGTACTACACGTAACATCTAGTTTGAAGAAAGCTTAACAACTAAAGAGTATGCAAGTAATATATCAATATACAAATGGTAGAGGAAAACTATACCGTGAGTTATGGAATAAAGGATCCTAAGGCTACTATAACACTATAAGGGGGTGAATAGTATTTTATAACTTTTTATGAATATTTTTTAGCAAAGCTAGCCAGCTTTAAATTGGACCGTGCCACTGTATAAATAATGGAAAAACAGATGTTCTACACGTGCATAGAACAACTAAACAGGCTCAAAGAAGCCTAAACCAAAGAGAAAAAATACAGCACAGAAGCTAGGCAAAAAAAGCCTAGACTACTAATCAAACCATGACTACGCACCATCCGAAGAGGTAATCCCAGAACCAATAACAAACGACGGGCCCATAACATGAACATACCCAGAGAAAAGAGTAGCCAGATTCAGAACGTAACCTTCAGAAGAAGGGGTGTAAATAAATTTCTTATCCCAAATGACGTCATAAAAATTACTTTTATTCTCCTCACCAATCTCACCAATCCTACTAAGGGACAGACCCTCATCCTCAATATGATATATAAGAAATCGACTCTTACCCTTAATATCATTGATAAAAGCATAATAGGTATCAGTCTCCGGCGAGTACCTCATCTTTAATGGACTATGGATCCAGGCCCACTCCTTAGAATTCTAAGATATAAATCGAGCGAAACAGAAGGAGCACACTCAACATGGGACCTACCAACAGGAGCATCAATAACATGAGCTGGACTAGGAGCATCAACAATAGGAGCAACGAAAGGAGTAACTGG
Source organism: Allium cepa (assembly GCA_030765085.1). Taxonomy (NCBI): domain Eukaryota; kingdom Viridiplantae; phylum Streptophyta; class Magnoliopsida; order Asparagales; family Amaryllidaceae; genus Allium; species Allium cepa. Next base: position 565,308,488 of record CM060941.1, read on the forward strand.
AGCAAGCTCAGGGAGAGGAGGAGCAACCTTTTGGACTCACTTTCGGATAAGAGGACGAGAAAGTGGAACCCAAATAGATTGGGGAACAGGGACAGTAGAGGCCGATCTCGAACAAGCTTCTGAAAGATGCCCAAAGGACAGACAGGACGTACAGATATTCGGTTTCCAATTGTAGCGAACTCTGACCTCAGTAACAAGGCCCGCATCAAGTTTGACTTTTAACACTAAAGGCAAAGGTTTGGCAGGGGTTTTTTCAATAGAGCTTGGGCGTAAACTAATCTCTTCCAGGCTATATGGTTAGCGTTATAACATATCACCTTACCAATAAGGCCTACTATCCAATCAATCCCGATCGAAGGCTAAAGAATAGATGGTATGTGAAATGGCCCTAGACAGGAATGGATAATACCTGAGCCTTAGAACTATCAGCAGTCTGACTCCAGGTTGTAACGATGAACGGTTTCCCCTCAATGAGAATTGGATTGGCCTCAAGAATAAGTTGTATTTCATCACTAAGTGAGAATTTAAAAAAGTACGTTGCATTGTCAAAGTGAACACTTAATCCACCCTTAGGCTTCCATACTTGGTTACAATGCACCTTAATAAGATGATAGGCAAGATTGGAGTTGAAGAAAAAACCAAAAAAATAATCCCTCCAATAATCAACACCGGCCTCAATCACTTTGGCTAGTGGAATCATAACTCCCTCAATCTCTACGTTTTTAAAACTACGAGGATAATGAACACCCGCGTTATTTGGTAATTTGGAGAACAATGACATTCACTGAGGGCCTGATCGAGGAGGAGTGGAATATCTGGAACTAGAAATTTACAACATTGTTTAAAACCGGGGGCAGAGACCACGACATTATCACAAACAGCTCGTGAGTATTTACAAACAAGGCTAATGTCCGTTGATAAATCACCACCATCCATGCACGCACATGCTTTTTCAACTCCGGCAACAGCAGCCATACCATAAGGAATGTTATCGACCCGCACTGAAACCCCATTACCCAAAACTGACTCAATAGCGCGTGCTCACCAGAGATCATTAGACGCTAGGCCAAGGTGGTGCAGTCAACCGAAGGGAGCTTATTTCCTTCAGCAAAATAGACGAGGGGTTAGCACAATCTAACACTGGAGGAGGAGGCTTGAACTTACCACACAAGGCAACATAAGAGGCGTCACCACAAACAGGAGACACCGACACCCTGATAGGCAACAAGTTAGCTAGAATGAAAGGGCTTTTTATGGTCTCCGGATCTGGCATCGGCTACACGCACTTCTTCCTAAACATTTGAGAAAGGCGAAGAGAAACAAGCAAAATGTGAGGAGGTAGACGAATTAATGAAAGGTCAGATGAGGGAGGGAAGGAAAAAGTGAATCGTCGATATTTTCAACATAGATGTTTGCATTTTCAACTGGGATGTCGCCATTTCAACAATTTCTTTCTATGTTTTTTACCCATATTTTTAACTTGTTTAACAATTGAGTCAAAACATAGATAATTAATCACACATAAATAAACTTGCATGCAACCATAGAAATAAATATAAGTGGTATAACAAATGGTAAAGAGTTAGAGAGATGACACCATATATTTTATACTGCTTTGAATTTCTCCTACATCTTGTCCCATACAATTTCTTCCATAGACTTTTTTCAAGCGCCTACTTTGTAGGGTAGCAAGCAAAAAATTACAATCTCGATCTTAAGGCTGAGACACACCTTCCTATATTCCGAGTCCGAGGCAAACTCGCTTGATTTACCGGGCTACAAGACCACCCACTAGATTTGATCAGGCTACTAAGTACACCCACTTGATTTAAGTAGGCTACAAGCACACTCATACAAACAAAAGTTGAGTTGATGATTTTCCAAAGACAAATAATTGTACTTTGGATACAATGGATCCTATAGCCTCTTCGATAGCACATTAATCTTTGAAATGAGAGAGATGCTTCCAAAACAGTAAGTAAATAGTATAGAAATGATAAAATAGAGTATGAATTGATTTTATATTATTTTGAAGAGAGCATAGTATATATTTCAAGAGAGCAAGGAGTGAGAAGAAAGTAAGTTATTAAATCATCAAATATTCATTTGCACAACCCTTTATATAAAGAATAAACCGATGTATCCATTTGTGAAGGGTTGTGTCCAAATACACTTCCATTCAAAACTTAAAAAATAATTTAACAGCCTATATATCAACATATAAAAATAAGTATGTCGACATATAAAAATAAGTATTTTGACATATGATACTAAATTGAAAAATATTTTCTTTTAAATTGTTTTGAAAATACTACACTTTGTAAAATAATTTGAACATAATTTTTAAATATCTTTGAACTCTTAAAAACTTATATAAAATATTTAAAACATATTTTGAAATTTAAAGTAATATACTTTTGTTTAAAAGATCAAAGATCGGAAATTGTTATCAATGACTTTAACAGTATATTATATTGACTCTAAATACCAAATTATAATATTGAGCTCTTCATGTCTTGTCTCTGAACTCATGAGTCTTCAAATCTTTATCTTATGTCTTTATACTGTATAGTCTTCGATTAAGTACCTTTGTAATATTCTGCACTATGTGTTATATAACTTGACAAAACATTGGTATCTATAATTTATATGGTTTTTTTCATAAAAATAAATAATTGAGGTATTAACAATCTCCCCTTTTTTTATGATGACCACCATTAAGTATTCTTGTATTTATAATATGATATAACTCCCCCTAAGTTACATAACCCCTAATTATATCCATGCATATATTTATTATTTTTCTTCCTTTATCATCAACAAAATTGGGTGAAAAATAGAACTCCCCATAAACTATAGAGTCAAAATAGATAATTAAGAATCAAGTGAAATGCTAATCAATATGGGTTTATCTACATAATTATGATTGGATTGAGACAAAATATTTATAACATAAAATAGAGATATTAAATGTGACAATCTAAGGTGTAATACATGAGACATAGATGAAGAAAATACTGTATGTGACATATATTAAAATATATAATGATTAAGTTATATATAAATATTAAGAACAATAAGGTAATGCAAGCTTTATTTATTTGTTCAATTTACACATTATAGTACAATCAGAAACAAATCAAAACCTAATTTAATACCTAACTTAATCAAACCTAATCATTATACAATCTAACTATTATATAATCACATTAAATAAAATCTATAGTTTTCAATCCAAACCTAATTATTAACATATTACTCAAATTAAAGATAAATAAGTTTAGTATACATATGTACAAACATACATAAATTTAGATATTCCTAGGAACTTCAACCCAACCTTCAGATCCAAAGATTGAATTTGTGGAAAACATTTCGAGGAAAAGTGGATTCTCCTTCTAAATCAACACCAAAATATTTGAAAACTGATCAGATATACACCATGGTAAAGCGTGTTCTCATGTCTAGTAATATTCTTTTGGACAAAATCATTTAAGATGATTATGCTCAATTGATGTTGTAATTTCCATAAAGGCAAAAAGAGCCTTAAAATATTTTAAGTCTTGTTATTGTAGTTACCTGTCCTTAAGTGATGCTTTGTTGTAAAATGAAACTCATAAGTCTTGATTTAGATCTAAGATTTTTGTGTTTGAATTCAAAATCTCCATCATTTTCAAAAATGTCATGATAAACTTCTTGATTTTGTTCATTAATTTTAAAAGTGGAGAGGTCAATTCCATTATATTTGCAACCAAGTATTTGATCAAAAATTTCACTATCTAAAAGAATTGTATTGCCTTTCATACCACTCCAAATTCGTCCCTCTCCTCCTTAAAAAATTTTTCTATTTAAATTGGCATAAAACATTTATACTAATCTTGGATAACAAACAAAATAATTTTGAGAAGATTCGACTAAACCAAGAATATCATTTTGAAAATCAAAGATCTTGAAGATCATAAGAAGAAAATCATCAAATTTTGCAAATTTTTCGAGAAATACTTTTTACGAAGCAGCATATTCAAAATAAGTGTCAACGGCTTCTTTGTCATTGAAAATAAAGCCTATGATTCGTTTTGAGGGCCTATTGTTTTTGGTGGTTAGCTTGAGGAGGCAGCTTAGAGTAATTTAAGAGATAAGAGAGTGAAGAGATGTTTTGAAGTTTTGAAATAAAGTTAATGAATGAACAGATAGAATTGAGGTGAATTAATAGATAGTGAACCAACATGTTTCATGTCAAAAGATGCTTTTTTTAGGTTTTTGGAATAAGTGCACAAGAGAAAGAAATTCAAAGTATGAATTTAAAAGGAAATTTCAAAATTCGAGCTAGTATGTTGACATATGGATTTGGGTATGTCGACAAATAAGACAAAAGATTTATATATATATATGTATGTATATATCTATATACTTGTATGCATCCATTATTAATTTTTATTTTACTCCTAAATTTAATAACCCAAAAATAAAATAAATAAAAAATTACGGCTTTTTGCTCTTTTCTGTGATATGTTTTGATTAATCTATGATTGTCGCGAACACGTGTTTGTATCCTCAGTGTCTGGTTCATTGTCACTTGAAGTAGTATCTAAATCATCTAATGTTGCTATATAAGCCCTCTTTCTTTTCTGGATGAATCAATGATTGGTGAGATTCTTAATTTCTTTTGATGAGGACGTCTCTTTGCAGGTGGCCAACTTCATCATAGTTAAAGCATTAAATTGCAGTTCTATTTCTAGGAGTTTTGTTTTCAGGTCTTTGGAATTTTTTTTAATCTTTTTACACTTTGGAAACTTTTTGAAATTCATGGCCATGAAGGCAATCTCCTCATCATTGTCATCGCTTGAATCTTGATCCATAGTTATTGCATTAAAGGCAATGAATTTCTTTTCTATTGCCTTGTTTTCTCTCACTTTGCAATTAAGCTTCATAGGATATTAAATTACCTATTAACCCTTCAATTAGTGGACTAGTGTCATTAGCTTCTTCTATTGCTAATGTATTTTGATCCCATTCAAAGGTTTGGAATTAAGGATTTTTATAGCTTGATCCTCTTCGGAGAAATTCTTACCTAATGATACTAAAGAATGTATTATATCTTGAAGCCTGCAATATATGTCAAAAATAGACTCATTCTTGATTCATTTTAAATAATTGGAACTCATTAGTTATATGAAAATTTTAGTTTATTTAACTTTACAAGCGTCCTTATGTATAACTTGCAGTGTTCTCTAGATTTCATACGTATATTTACAAATTGAAACTCTATTAAATTCATTTTTATCTAATGAGCAAAACAAAATATTCATAGCCTCAGAATTATTAAGTGCTTGTGCCTTTTGGTCTGGCGTCTATATTGAAAATTTAGTCTAGGGTTTAGTGTACTAAATTCTATGTAATATTCTAAACATTTAGACCATAAGATTGCAAATAAATCTTTATCCTACATGAACAATAAGTGTAATTACTGCCATTGAAAAGTGGGGGTCTAGCAGTAGATTGTCCTTCTACAAAAGTGTTAAAAAGTGAGCTAGTAAGTGAACTAGTAGTGTTACTAGCCATTTATACTTTTTCAAAAAACAATTATGAATTTTTGAAAACCTAGTGCTCTGATACCAAATGTAGGTTGAGGAATAAAGGACCCAAGTTTACTATAACACCAGAAGGGGATGAGTAGTGTTTTGTCACTTTTTATGAATCTTTCTAGCTTTTTTTAATAGTTGAATCAAAACACTAGTAATCAATCACAGATAAATAAACTTGTAGGCAATCAATGAAATAAACATAAGCAATAAAGTAAAAAGTAAAGAGTTAGAGAGATGATACTAGGGATTTTATACTGGTTTGGATTTCTCCTACATCCAGTCCCAGAGAATTTCTTGTATGAATTTCTTTTCAAGCACCTACTTTGTATGGTAGCAAGAAAACCAACTACAATCTCGACTTCAAGGCTACGAGACACACCCTTCTGTATTCCGAGTCCGGGACAAATTCTATTGATTCAATGGCCTACAAGATCATCCACTAGATTTGAATGGGTTACTAAGCACAACCACTTGATTTGAATGGGCTACAATCACACCTACACAAACAAGAGTACAATTGATGACTTTCCAAAGACAAATAGTTGTACTTTGGATATAATGGATCCTATATCCTCTTCAATAGCACCTTGATCTTCGAAATGCGAGAGAGATGCTTCCAAAACAATAAGCCAGTAGTAGAGAATCAATCCAATAAAGTATGAATTGAATCTATATGATTTTTAAGAAAGCAAAGTATATTTTTCAAGAGATTTTTCAAGAGAGTAAACAGTGAGAAGAAATTAAGTTATTATGTCACTAAAAATTCGTTTGCACTCCCCTTTATATAGAGAATAAAAAGATGCAATCCATTCATGAAGCATAACGACCCGAAAATTCTTCGCTATGAATTTTTTTAGATATTCAAATATAAGATTTATAAACATAAATAATGATATCTTTAATAGCAAATAATATTGGTTATCTTATTTGAATGAATATTTACAAAAATATATTCTAATATATTCTTTGGAAGATATACTGATAAAATAACTGAAAATCGTTTTATCGATAAACAGCTCTTTGGCTATCCAAAATCGTGCACGGAACTGGATACATACACTTAATTATATATGAATGAGAATATGTAATAAAATTATTCATTTTATTTTTGAAAATAAGATGTCTTTATAACATCATTAATGATATCACTATTTTTGAATAATTGAATTTTGAATTTAAATTGAGTTTAAATGATTTAGCAATTATTTTAAAAGTCAAATGAAGCCCTTTTAATTATTATATAATGATATAAATACTATTTTCAAACTTTGTTTACAAAAATATGCGTACTAAATAAAAAGTGAAAATACGACCAGAAATCGGAACGGTTTCATAACGATTCAATGTAGAAAAGTTCTATAACGTTATGGATCATTATGACGTACATATGAACATATACATGTGCACATACCTATACTTATACATATGCACATGAAAACAAGCACATATATATACAAAGAAAAAAATAAACGATAAAAGAAAATATCATGATATTATTTTATAAATATTATGATATTTTCAAACCAAAGTCAACCATCAACTTACCATCACACACACACACACACAGAGTCTTAAGTACGCATACGAGGGAGGGGTACTTTCGGTGGTGGGTAGTGATGTAAGGGAGGAATGTGGTGGTGATGAAATGATGATTTATTTTCACTTAAATATCATGATATTTTATCACTTCCATTTGCTTATACATACCCACCATCCATTTTCACTTCCATTCACATTTTCTCTTATATTTTCCTAAGCTACTTTGCCTCTTTATACTCCTCATTAATGGCTTCTTACATTAGGAAATTTATAGAGAAAAATATTTCAAAAGGTAATTAAATTTATATAATAAATATATTATCCAAACACCTTAAGACCAAAGCAAAAATCCTCCTTTCTTTCCTTGAAACCCACGGCCAAATGCCCCACCATCTACGATCGAGCCTTCCACGCTTTTGCAAGCCAAGGCCGAGCCTCCTAGGAAGCGTTAGTGCAAGCTTCGTGAGCTTCAATTTCAAGATAGCGAAGCTATAGTCGTTTTAAAGTCAGAACAATCGAATTAAAGGTGAGAAAACTCTATTTATATTATGATATGGATGATGATATGATATGTTTGAAATGATTGGTTGTTATATTTTGATCATCATGCTTTGATTATAAAAATATGGTTGTTTGGATGTGTAAATAGTTCACGTTTAATACACGTCGAAATTATACAACAGAAATCACTTTTCGAAATGAATTATAAAAGTGTTATGAGATGATTAAACCTCTTTAAATCAATATATAAATGGTTTATAGTCATTAAATTTTTTAATTTTTTTGAAATTGGAGTCAAAATAGGCTCGTCGCGTAACGGCAGTTCACGATTTCACGCCGTAATAGTTTAAACCCATTTATAAGATGGATACGGAGTCCAAATTCTTTGAAATAAGAATTTTCCAAACTCTTATGATCATAGTTTTCAAACAAAAGAAAGAGATGGAGATTTCATTTAGTAGATTTGAAATATGAGCAAAACAAGTTTTCAAAATAGTTGCGCTTTGGTAGTTCGGACACCAAAGCGATAAATTCTTTAATAGATATTTTTGATTCTTTAAAAATATGAAATAATTTCTATAAATATATTAAAATGTTCTAAAAGAGATTAAAATTATAAAAATGGACTTTAAATTGATAGAAAAGTTGTTTTGATCAAAGAAGTCTTAAAAACATAATTTATAGCATTTTTTCGCAGCATTTTTTTAGGAACTTTGGCAAAGAATAGTTTTAACTTAATTACTCTTTCTCGAATCTTTTAGAAACATTCTCAAATAAATTATTGATTATTTTAAAGATGATTTGGAAGTTCTAAAAATTACTTTAAAGGAGTATAAATAAATGGTTAAAAGAAAAGCTGTTATAAATAAATGATTTAATCTTGGCTCTAAAAGCCAATAAGTAGACTGGATTTTTCTATTCATGAGATTTGGATGTGGAGTTCTTAAACTAAGGAGATGTTTAGGGGCAACTGGTGCCCTGACTTACCTGGTCTCTTTCCTGGACGAGGAATAGGTAAGGTCGAAATGTCGGAAATGAGGCAAGTATAAAAGATACAAAATTAATACAATTTAGATTGTGTAGAAATAATCTTCTTATACTTGGTAATAAATTTCAAGGAGGCACCCATACTATCCATGTGAATCTAAAAGGTGATTCCACCATTATTCGATAGGTAGTAAAGGTCAGATCAGAATTTGATGTTGAATAGAATTAGTGTAATTTCTATCGACCCTTTTTACTCAATAAGGTTTTGCCATGTGATTTATGTGAGATGACTTGATTTAGCATTTCCAATATTAAAGAGAGATTTAATGATTTCGTATATATTGAAAAAGAATATGATTTAAAGATTTATATCCCTAAAAGAGATATTTTATTTGATAAATGGTATTGATAAATGAAATGATAATCATCCTAAAGCTTAACATCTTTTATCGATTGTTGGTTCGAAGGAACTGAGATTCAGATGTGGGTGATTCCTATCCAAAAACCACTTCGAACCAATATATGCATTCGAAGTGAAGAAATGGAATGATAATAAATTTGAAGATGGAGTGTAGGGCTGCTTATCACTGAACCTCGGGGAAAATTTCCCATATCATATATGTATGGCAGCAATATCTTCATTTGATCTTCAACGTAAGAGCTGCTTGGTACTAATCTTAGAGGTGATTCTTAATAGGATGCAGTAAGAAAGTTTCTTCGGTTTGTCCTGATCCTAGACAGCTTGTATGGATGAATGTCTGACATTACATTTCTAAAATGCACGTACATTGATTTTACAAACGTAAATCTATTTGATGATGTAGGAGATAACTCTCATATACTTAACACCCTTCTTTGAGATGTATGAACTTAGAGGTTGTACCTTTGTGGAAATCAATAGTGTGTGATGGAATTAGTAATGTGGCATTCAAATGAAATGTATGCTATGAGAAAGGTAATCATTACCTCTAACCTCATCACGAGGAAATGGCTTAAACAAGGCATGCCATAAGACTATGTGGTTCGCAACCATTAGTGTATAGTCATCACCTTTCTAAATTACTCTCTATATGTTGAGTATGTTATGCATGCTATGGGATCCCGGATTAGTCGGTTACGACCTAGGTGATGTCATATTCGATTCTATTTCCGACAACAAACGGGTCTTCGGGTTGGCCGAACTTGCCAAGTGTAGAGGTTTTAAAGGTGTTGATCCTCAGTACATCCCTTTAGAGATTTACTGTATGAAGGTAATCTCTTACTTGTTGTATGTAAATCCATTCTCGAATAAGTGCCTTTGGACTTGATTATAAAACCTATTATGCTGGAATTTAATCAATGTAACAATTTCGACTAAGATTATATAAATTTACTTGAAAAATGTTTTCAGAAGAATGTCATTAAAAATAATATTCCTAGATTTTGCGTAGCAAATGTTTTGGTTATCATAGGTAAAAACCCATTCCGTGTTTATGTGCGACATGGTCTTATGAGATACCCTTTATTTCAAAATGTCCATATTTGAGTTTTTCACACCAGTCTCATGACTGACCTAGCTTTTATTTTTCTTTTCCTTTAAACTCTGGATGCCCATTTTTTGGGCAACCATGTAGTAGGTAGTATGGAGCATTTTGGAATGAAGCATGTAGCATTTTGGGTTCTTTGTAGAAGTTATCCATTAATTTCGTTGTATTATGTATAATGTGTTATGTGTCTATTGGCAGTTGTAAGAAATGTAGTTATAACTATCCTGGCTAGATTAATACATATTGGAACTTTGATGGAAAAATTTGAAGTAACTGCATGTACTACTCATATGTACATGTTGAATGCAAAATGTAAGATTCTATTTTTTTGTCTTTTATCTTTATTTTCTTTACCCCATGTTAATCTTAATCTTCGGTACTTGGATTTGTGACACGTGAATACCGGGATGTATTAGTATTGATTTCTGAGGGTCAAGGAGATGAGTCGTCACATTTGGTATCAAAGCTTATGGTTAAGCGAATAGCTAAGCCTTGAGAAGGTCAACCACTAGAGATAGGGTTAGCAATGTTCATAATGTATTTAGTTAGAGAGAGCACATACTAAAATTTTATCTGAATAAGTATATTCGAGTTTTATGCCCATTCCCTAAGATAATCATGTCTAAATTTCTAAAGATATTTCCTAACTATATACAAATAGTAGGTGATGAGTAATAGAAGAGGACGAAGGGGAAGAGGAAGGGGAGGTAGCAGTACAACGGCCATGAATGGTCGAACTCCAACTGCTATAGTGATGGAAGAGTTAATGGCTCCAGTACAATCTCACATTAACTTCACTACTCTATACAAGAATTAAACCAGTTTGGGTGGTAAACAATTCAAAGAAATAGAGTCCATTATTGAAGTTCAGGCTTGGATTTGCTCTTGTGGAAGAACTTTTAAGGGGTTAAATATCGGAGATGAGCAGAAAAGGTTCTTAGCTTCTTGGCAACTACAGAAAGGTGCTCTAGCATGGTGGAAATCCATCACTCAGAATGATTCAAAATATAATTTTTCAAGGGAACGATTCAAGGAAGTCTTGGAAGAACAATATATGTCAACACCTAGAAGATCACGCGTCTATTGTAGTTTTACGGATTTAAAATGGGGATAGATGTCAATAAAAGAATATTCCAACAAGTTTAGTGAATTGCCCCGTTCTGAGCCGGGTCTGATAGACACCCCTTTAAAAAACTAAATATTTATCGCTGGGATGAAGGGGCAATATTAGGACAGGAAGATCGGGCATGTAAAGGGAACCTTTGTAGATTTGGCAGACATAGGTTTCTGATATGAAACTCTAGACAAAAAGAATCCACTCAAAGCATCAATAATAACTGGAAAAAGAGGAAGTTCAACCATTCGGGGAAGAAGCCAAGGCAGGGCAAGCCAGAAGGAGGACCGCATGAAAACAATTTGAAGGATATTACTTGTTATAATTACCAACAGAAGGGTCATTTTTCCGCCACCTGTAAGAATGTTAAGGCTTAGGATAGGACTTGCTACAATTATCACAAACCAGGGCACTAAAAGAAGATTTTCCCATTGATAAAGAAAGGAGAATAGGTCAAAGTTTTTGCCATCAAAGATGAACCCTCAACTTCGACTGATGTGAAGGGCAAGAGGGTTCTAGAAGGTAATATCTACATTAATGAAAATCCAATTAGAGTATTATTTGATGCTGGGGCTTTCCAGAGCTTTATTTTTAAAGAATTGGTTGATAAATTGAAACTTACCACAAAAATATTAGATACCCTTATCTGTATCTCTAACCCCATAGGTGGTAAAAATAATCTCGTATAGTTTGTGAAAAAGTACAAGTTGCCCCTTAGATGGAAAAACTATATGTATAGTTTGAGATTATACTCGGTATGGATCAGTTGTTTGGATATGAAGCTATACTTGATTGTGTCAAAAGGACAGTATGATTACAACATAAAAGAGGTTGAACCTTTTAAAATAACACGTGAAGAACCGAATCCAGTAACGGATAATTTTATACATGCCTTAAATTTGTTTCAAAAACATTTAGATGAAATACCATTTGTTAAGAAATCTTCAGATATTTTTGAGGAAGTTAAAAGTTTACCCCCACATAGGAAATTGAGTTGCGAATTGACTTGATTTTCGGTGCGAGATCTGTTTTTCACTCTTCTCAAAGAATGGCCCCAAAGGAAGTAAATGAATTAAAAGTTCAAACGAATGAGCTGCTGAAGAAAGGGTTGGATAGACCAAGTCGCTCAAATTGGAGCGCAGCAGTAGCTTTCATTGCAAAGTCAGATGGCTCCCCACGACTTTGTATAGACTATCGAGACCAAAATAAGTTAATGCTAAATACAAGTATCCTCTGTCCCGTATTGATGACTTGTTTGATCAACTTCATGATGCTTGAGTCTTCTCCAAAATGGACCTAGCTACAGGATTCCATCAGTTAAGGAAAGTACAAGATTGTATTTCTTTAACTGCATTCAGAGACCAAATGATTTCTACAAGTGGTTGGTTATTCCTTTTGGGCTAACCAATGCGCCTGCTTATTTTATGGACCTTATGAATAGAGTATTCAAAGACACGATCCATAAATTCATGTTGGTTTTTATTGATGATATTCTTATATATTCAAAGACTAAAGAAGAACATGAAAGGCATTTAGAGATTGTACTAAAAATATTGAGAAGGAATTTGCTCCAGGCTAAATTCTCAAAATTCCACTTCTGGGAAGAAAAGTTAAGGTTCCTTGTACATGTTGTGTCGAAGGAAGGAATTTCAGTTGTTCCTTGGAAAATTATTGCCATTCTAGATTGGAAGCAATCATAGACTTCAAAGGACGTTCGTAGCTTCTTAGGTTGGTAGGGTCGAAGATTTATTCAGGACTTCTCCAAAATTTCCTATCACTTAATGAAGTTGACTATGAAGGATGTTGAATTTAAATGGACACTGAAATGTGAAGAAGCATTCCAGGAGCTTAAGAAAAAGTTGACCACAGCTCTAGTCCTAACCATTATTGATGAAGGTGGAGGATTAACCGTATACACTGATGCTTATGGAGAAGGTGTAGGTGCGGTACTAATGCAGCATGGAATGGTTATCGCTTATGCTAGTAGGCAGTTAAAGACTCATGAGTGAAATTATGCAACACGGGACATAGAACTATTAGCCGTTGCGTTCGCATTAAAGATATTGAGACATTTTTTGAGAGAAATATGTGATCCTCATAAGTAAAGGAGAGCATACATATGTGTGTGTGTGCATATATAAAAAGATATAGAGACATTATTTACTAGGTAAGAATTCCTCATGGTTTATTTCAATAAACTTTAATTGATCTTAGTAATAAATAATATTCATACTTTGAATTGGTGAAAGTTCTAACTCTTCACAAATCATAAATCTTTGAAGTATCTTTTCATGCAGAAGGACTTAAATATGAGACAACAGCGTTGGCTAGAATTTCTCGTGTCATATGATCTAGATATTCTATTTACACCCAGGAAAGCCAATGTAGTATCAAATGCATTAAGCGGAAAGCGAGCCCTTTTATCTTACCTGGTAGTTACGACTCTTCTAAATAGAATTGCCAGCAAACAAATAAAAGATTGGTGTCTAAGGAAGACTATTAAGGATATAAGCTAAAGGCATAATTCAAGCTTTGAAGTAGATAACCATAGGATATTACAGTCAAATGGAAGAATTTATGTTCCCAAGATTGACAACTTAAGACAACAAGTGTTGAATGAATGCCTTTAATCCAAGCTAAATATCCACCCTAAGTTAACAAAATATACAAAGACATAAAATGACCATTTTGGTGGGAAAGCATGAAGAGGGACATCTCTATCCATGTTAGTAGATATGCAGATTGGCAACAAATTAAAAGCGATCAGCAAAAGACTGCTGGAAACCTCTTGAAATTCCAGCTTGGAAATGGGACCAAATATCGATGGATTACATCGACGACTTATCTCAATCAAGAAAGGCATTTGGGTTATCGTGGGTCGATTGACCAAAAACGCATATTTATCCCAATAAAGCCAACTAGAACTGCTTCAAGTCCCGTAGAGATATACATGAGGGAAATTATTCGACTGCATGGTATCCCAAGTAGCATAGTCAGTGACCAAGACCCAATCTTTACCAATAATTCTGGATGGCATTACAAACAGCTTTGGGAACGATGCTGAGTATAAGCACAGCATACCATCCTCAGACCAATGGGCAAACTGAAAGGGTAAATCGAGTGTCAGAATATCTTCTAAAAGCTTGTATCTTAGATTTTGGAGGTTCATGGAAAACTATCTTCATCTGATGGAATTTTCTTATAGTAACCGCTATCGGGCAAGTATTGTCATGGAACCATATGAATTTTATATGGTTGTCCATGTAGAACCCCAACATGTTTGATCGAAGCCGGAGATTAGTTAGTACCGGGTCCTGATATGATTTGAGAAGCCTCAGAAATGGTAGACTTGATCAAAAAGAAGATGAAAGAAGCCCAGAGCAGGCAGAAGAGTTATGCCGATTAAAGGAGTAGAAATTTAAAATTTTCAGTTGGAGATTTTGTATTTTTGAAAGTCCCTCCGATGAGAGGAATAGTAAGATTTAGAAGGGTAGGAAACTTAGCACCTCAGTTTATTGGACCTTTTCCCATTCTTGAGTGAATCGACCCATCAGCTTATCAAGTGGATTGCCCGAGAGGTTGTTTGGTGTGCACAATGTCTTTCATGTATCTAATCTATGAAAATATATGCATGATTCGGAGCGAATTACAGAAACAGCTGCCCTGGAAATTTAGAAATGGAACCCAATTTAGCAGTTATTCAGACGATCAATTCAAATCATAGATCATAATGAGAAACAATTAAGAAGAAAGGTTGTAAGATTGGTTGAAGTTCAATGGAGAGGTGATGAAGAAGACTGCACTTGGGAAACAGAAGATTGAATGAGGAAAGCACATCCTGAGTTTAGGATGAATGGATAGTATGTATATATGTTGATCAGATATAGTATACTCACTGCCTGTGGTATAGTCACTTGTCATCTCTTGTATACATTTCATCCTGTCAAATATATATATATATATATATATATATTCATTTTTGAGTTATCTTCTTCTTATCCTTAATTTCGAGATTGAAATTCTTTTAAGAGGGAAAGTATGTAACGATCTGGAAATTCATCACTTTGATTTTTTTCAAAGATATTCAAATATAAGATTTTTAAACATCAACAATGATGTTTTGAACAATAAATAAGTACGTAGCAAGGGATCCTTACTATTAATTCTAGGTGTGATCCCGATAGGATGTAGTAGGAGAGTTCCTTCGGTTTGTCCTGATTCTAGACAACTTGTATGGATGAATGTTTGACATTGCATTTCTAAAATGCATATAAATTGATTTTACAAACGTATATCTTTTTGGTGGTGTAGGAGGTAACTCCCCTATACTTAACACCCATCTTTGAGACACATGAGCTCAGAGGTTATACATTTGTGAAAATTAATAGTGTGTGATGGAATTAACAATGTGGCATTCAAGTGAAATGTGTGCTATGAAAAAGGTAATCGTTACCTCAAGCCTCATCATCTGGAAATGAATTAGACATAGCATGCCATAAGACAATATGGTTCACAACCATTAGGGTGTGGTCATCACCTTTGTGGATTACTCTTTATTATCGAGTATGTTGTGTATCTATGGGATCACAGATAGGTCCGTTACGATGAAGTTGATGTCATATTCGGTTCTATTTCCGACACCAAATGGGTCTTCGAGTAGGCCAGTCATGCTAGGTGCAGAGGTTTGAAAGGTGTTGATCCTTGTTACATCCCTCTAGAGATGTACTCTGCAGAAGGTAGTCCCTTACCTGCCATTGTATGGAAATCTATTCTCCATTAAGTGCCTTTGGACTTGATTATAGAACCTATTATGCTGGAATTTAATCAATGTAACAATTTCAGCTAAGATTATATAAGTTTACTTAAAAAGTGTTTTCGAAAGAATGTCATTAAAAATAATATCCCTAGATTTTGCATAGCAAATGTTTGGGTATCATAAGGTAAAAACTGTTGAATCATTAGTTTTGATCATGACAAGCTTCAGCGATCAATGACGAGCTTAGACGATCAAAGGGACAAAAAAAGAGAAAAACTATACACACATGGTGAACTATAAAGGAAACTAGACTTCAAACCCGAGTACGCTATATAAATCTTTATTGTTTAAGTCGTAGTTGTAGTTTATAATTGTTAACATCACTCCTCAAGTAGTTTACACACACTATACAAAAGTTTTTAAATACACACACACACACACACGCACACAGAATAGTGTGCACAAGTGCTCACTGTGCAAAAAAACACAATTCAGTCGACCGGACTAATTTCACCGGTCGGCTGAATTTGTGTTCTTTGCACAGACATACACACATGCACACCACTTTGAATGTTCAGTCAACTAGATATATTTTGCCAGCCGACTGATCGTACGCAACTGCCATATTTCCTGAAGGGTTGCTTCTCTTTGCAAAGAGTAATGATCCAATTCGAAGAGTCACGATGCAAGTCTTGATTGAAACTCTTTATGAACAGTAGCAACTTTATATACTATATATATAGATCTAAATCCATGATTTTAATCATCCAGTTTACATCAACCTATTCTACTATCGTATCTATATTTCTTGACTATATTTCTGCATTCTAAAAGCTTCTAATCAAAGACATATTGCTTGAATCTCAGAGTTAATCATCATATACTTGGATTCAAAGCAATATCTTCCTTTCTAATCTTCATACACACAATATATACTTGAGGATTTGATTATAGGAAGCGCCTACTACCAAAGACAAATTATTGTTATCAAGAACATAAAGCGTCAACAACTTTATCAAAATTGTAGAAGTCATATTAGTTTGTATCAGGTGGAAAAGTCCTCTTTGGCTGCTGAAGCGGAAAAATCCTATTCGGCTGCTCAGGTATTGTATACCTATTCCTACGGGTTAAGTGAGAGGCTATTGAGTGAAATTCGAGAGAGAAGTCTGGGACTGGACGTAGAACGGGAAGTTCGAACCAGTATAAAAACTCCAGGTGTGCATATTCTTATTTACTTTACTATTATTATATAGTTCCACATTTAGGTTATAATATATTCCATATTACATGATCCTAAGTGTTAGCTATATGCATACGCACTTTCATTTGGTATCAAAGCACGGTCATCTAATAACCGTTACACAATTATTTGATATAATCTTGTAATATGGAAAATAACACTAATAACAGTTTTATAGAAGGCCAATCCACTGCACCATCACCACTATTCAATGGCATGAGTTACATTTATTGGTCTACATTATGAGAATTTATATGCAAGCAAATGATTTTGATTCATGGAATATCATACAATATGAATATCATATATCCATAACTGAATATTCTACATGGTCAAACATACAAAAATTAGATGCTACTGCAAATGCTAAAGCTATGAATATGTTGTTTTGCGCCTTGAATAAGAATGAGTTTAATCGTGTTCGCGTATGCAATACTGCATATGAAATATGGAGAACACTGAAAATAAATCATGAAGGTACTAACAAGGTTAAACAAAGCAGGATATCTATGCTTAAGAATCAATTTCAAAATTTTAGAATGAAAGAAAATGAGTCCATTAATGGCATGTATTCTAGATTCCAAGATATTTATCACTCATTATTAGGACTAGGAGAATTTTTTTCTGATTTTGATATAGTATCAAAATTCCTAAACTCTTTAACAGATGAATGGGTTAAAAAGGTCTTAGCCATTGAAGAAGCAAACGATCTTTCCACAATGAAACCATAAAAGTTAATACGAAATCTAATGTCTATGAAGTGAATTTGTAGGCAAAAAAATTCAAGCATAGGATAAGAAGAATCTACCATTTTAAGAAGAAAAGGATGATTCAGATTCAGATGAAGAGGATATGGCATTTATTGCAAAATAATTTAAAAATTTTCTGAAATTCAAAAAGAATAACTAGTTCAGGAGTAACAAAAGTAACTTCGACAACAATACTGATAACAATAAACCATCATCTTCAATCATGGAACGCTATGAATGTCATAAGAAGGGCCATATGAAGAGAGATTGTCCAGAACGTAAAAAGAAAAAATTTCAAGAAGGACAAATTCAGAAAGAAAGCCTTTTCAGTCAGTTGGGACGAATCAGACTCATCAGATAGTGATAGTGACAATGACAGTGACAATGAACAAGCTAATGTATGCTTCATAGCCACAAAAGATGATGTAAGTAATTTAAGTTTTGATGATTTAGTAGAAATTAATTCAGAATTAATAGATTTAGTAAAATAGATTAAAAAGAAGAATAATGAATTAATAAAAAAACTGAATAGATCAGAATAGGTAGTAAGTATGCTAAAAGATGAGAAGAAATTCTAGAAGAGGAACTTGAGAATACTCAAGAATCTAGTTCTAATTTAACTTCCCAAATATCTATGATTACTCAAGAATTAGAAATTCAAAAAAAATAAGAACAATGATCTATCGGTAGATAGTAAAGATTTAAAATATGACTATAAAATTTTAGAATTAGAAAATTCTAGTTTCAAAACAAAATTAGAAAATATTCTAAAAATATTTCTAATTTTAATAAAGGAAGAGAGAATCTTTCTAAAGTTATAGAAAATTCTCAATCTACCTCGAATAAATCAGGACTAGGATATAAAAAATTATTTAAACCAGAATTTGGAAAAGGTTTGAACAATATTAAAATAGATCTAAAAGGGATATTAAATCAACACTTTCTAAGGAAATTAAAACCATAAAAATATGGATTCCTAACACAAATAATAATTTGATTAGGAATAAATATATTGAATCATTTATGGAAACTGTTCATTATAATGATAATTATATTTTTAAAGGGAACTCCGAACCCTATTGGGTTTGGCTTCCTAAGATTTAATCCTTAGGACCCTAACGGAGGAAGTGGGTACCAATATTATTCTTTATTTTTTGTAGGTACCACTTAAAAAAAGAGGAAAATGGATATTGGACAACGGCTGCTCTAAACACATGACTGCCAATAAAGATATGCTAACCAACATTATCTACTAGAATGGAGGATCGGTCACATTTGGACATAACCCCAAAGGCTATTTCATCAGAAAAGGCGATGTCGGTAGCAACGGTACATCTAATTTACCTCTCATTACTGAAGTTTTATTAGTTAAAATTTTAAAACTTAATTTACTAAGTATAAGTCAATTATGTGATAAAGGTTTTAATATATCATTTTCAGAAAATAAATGCAATATTACTAATAAAAATCAAGAGTTAATCTTTGAAGGAATACAAGATAGAAATATTTATATTTTAAATATGAATATAAGTAATAACTCTAATATGTGTCTGGTAGCAAAAGAAAATGATTCTTGGCTATGGCACAAACGATTTTGTCATATAAATATTAAAACTATGAATCAATTAGCCAAAAATAAACTAGTAAACGGTTTACCCGATATAAAATTCAAAATTGACAACATCTGTGATGCATGTCAATTAGGAAAATTAAAAAATCTTCTTTTAAATCTAAGAAAGTAATATCTACAGAACAAAGACTTGAAATATTACATTTGGATCTTTTTGGGCTTACTCAGATTCAATCTCTTAATCATAATAGATATGTGTTTGTTATTGTAGATGATTTTTCTAGATATACATGGACTATATTCATAAAAAATAAAAGTGATACTTTTGAAAAATTTAAAATATTTTCCAAAAGAATTGAGAATATTAAAGATTTAAAGATTAAAAATATTAGAAGTGATCATGGAGGAGAACTCAAAAATGAAGCTTTTGAACATTTTTGTAATAAGAAAGGAATTAATCATAATTTTTCTTTTCCTAGAACACCACAATAAAATGGAGTTGTAGAAAGGAAAAATAGAACATTACAGGAAAGCGCAAGAACTAAATCAATTCGAAAGAAATGAAGTTTGGGGACTTGTTCCTAGACCAAGTGACCAATCAGTCACTGGTACTAAATGGGTTTTTAAAAATAAAGTCGATGAATTAGGTAATATAATTAGAAATAAAGCTAGACTAGTAGCGCAAGGATATAATCAAGAAGAAAGTATTGATTATGAAGAAACGTTCGCTCCAGTCGCTAGATTAGAAGCCATACGCATTTTATTAACCTTCGCGTGCTTCTGCAACTTTAAATTATTTCAAATGGACATAAAAAGTGCTTTTTTGAATGGATATATTAAAGAAAATGTTTATGTTGAACAACATCCTCTTTTCATTCACGAAAAATTTCCAAATCACATCTATAAACTTAAGAAAGCTTTATATGGTTTAAAACAAGCACTACATGCTTGGTACGATCATCTTAAGAAATATTTAATACACTCTAGTTTTGTAATTGGAAAGATTGATCAAACTTTACTTATTAAAAAGACTTAAAATGATATTTTTATTATTCAAATATATGTAGATGATATTTTTTTGTGTCAACTGATGAAAAATTATGTCAGGAATTTTCAACTATAATGACTAATGAATTTGAAATGTCGCATATGGGAGAATTATCATATTTTCTTGGATTACAAATAAAACAATTAGAAAATGGAATTTTTATTAATCAAGAAAAATATTGTAATAATCTAATTAAACAATTTGGTATGGAAAACACTGCAGCCAAACCAACTCCGATGAGTAGAACAATACATCTCGATAGAGATGAAAAAGGCAAAAGTGTCGATCAAAAACTATATCGTAGTATGATTGGATCATTACTATACTTAACTGCTAGTAGACCTAATATAATGATGAGTGTTTGTTTATGTACTCGATTTCAAGCAGATCCTAAAGAATCACATATGCGATCAGTAAAATGCATTATTCATTACTTAAGCAAAACCAAAGATTTCGGACTATTTTATCCAAAAGAATGTCCTTCCGAATTAGTATCATATAGTGATGCTGATTTTAGAGGAAGTCGGATGGATAGAAAGAGTACGAGTGGGACGTGGCACTTTGTTGGACTTTCCTTAGTCTCTTGGTTTAGCAAGAAACAAAACTGCATTTGCTTATCGACATGTGAAGCAGAATATATATCTGCCGCTTTAGCTTGTGCTCAAGTCGTCTATATGCAACAAACACTAAAAGGTTTCGATATACATTCAAATAAATCAATAATATATTGTGATAAAATTAGTGCAATAAATCTTTCTAAAAATCCAATAAATCACTCACTAACCAAACATATTGATATATGATATCAATTTCTTCGTGATTGTATTGAAAAGGATTTAGTAAATTTAGAGTTTGTAAATTCAGAAAATTGTCACGACCCGTCTTCCATCTATCAGAAAGACGCATCGTGATTTAAGAAAGAAAGGGGTAGAAGAAGAAAAGATAAGAAAGAAGAAACTCAACAACATCAGATATTCACAGCGGAACGGATGAAATATAATATATCACATAAATATTACATAGTATCATATACATCAGAGTTACACAATCTAGAAAACACATATTAGACAGTTATAAACATCTGTCTATCATACAACCCAAGGTACCACAAAGATACAGACACAACATAAACACAGCGGAATCATTATATATCTACATGTTGAAGCCTCCTGCTCCAAATCTCCTTCGGAATTCGTCAAAGCTAACCTGAATCCCTTGACTACTCATACATAATATGAGTACCCAAGAGTTTAATAAAACAGAAAATAAACACTCGGGTCAGATAGTGGTCTGGTGTGAATAAACGGTTTAAAATTGCTTAACTTTTTAAAAAAATCCTTTGGAAAGAAAAAGGTATCACGTAAGATTTCCCACACATAAACATGGAAACGTTTTTACCTTACGCTAACCAAAACATTTGATAGGAAATCCAGTGATATTATAGTGTCTATGGTTTTCAAGTAAATAAGAAATAGCCGAAATTTTTACATTTATTAAATTCCAGCTACTAGCCACAAAAATGGGTAATACAACCAAAACCCTAGGGTCTCGTAGGAAGAATGGGTTTCCATCAATGGCAGGGCTACTGGGGTACCGCCCGTCACAGTACATGGCCTAGATCACCGTACCGAGGAGCCACCCTAACTCCCCTGCAACACAAGGCCGGAACAATCCCTTATTGGATAGTCCCGAACAAGACCACCCCGTGGTTGGCGCGACCTACCACACACTAAGCCGAAATAGAAAGAGGCCTCTAGACAGGGGTAAATCTCGTCCTACTTGGGCATGACCCACTTAACCTTGCCGCACTTTCCCTGTTTTAGCCATTCCCGGTTGATGAGGCTTGAGGCTGCGATTACCTTTATAGAACACATCTATCTTAGAATGCTCATCGTCCACCTAATGATGTTCTGAAAGCATTCAATCCATACAAGTTCGTTCCGGGTTCGAACGAAACCGAAGGCACTATCTCGTTACACTCCTTTTGGAATCACCCTCAGAGTCAACGATCATAGCGCTTGCACTTTGAATCACCATTTCGAAACTGAAAGTACTATCCCCGTTAACTCATCTTGGAATCACCCTCAGAGTTTATAACGATGAATAGTTCTTACACCTTGAGTCTTCACTTGAACTCCACTTGGATTCACGACCTAACGTTTAATTTGGATCGATGTGGTTTTCGGATATCCAAATATGGAAACCCGATCCCGGTCTCACCAAAATCCAAACGCCATTTTAATGTCCAAGTTGTTTAAGGTTTTAAATAATTAAACTTATATTTAGAATAATATAACAGATAGATGAATCACATTATCACAATAGATAATTCATATCAACCAATTATCTCACGAAGCATTATATCACATATCAGAGATATCATACCCAAATCATCCAACATCATTCAAACATCCAATATCAATCATCCAATATTAATCAATCATCCATAACAGGTTTGATTAACTCTTAATCAATTTAATTAACCTTTAATTAAATTAATTACTATCCTTTAATCACTTGGATTATCTTAATCCTATTTCATTGATTTATTACAAATTAATTTATTATTCATCTCTTAAAGATCTTTCTTAATTAATCTCCCTTGATTAATTATCTTATAATTACCTTCAAGTAATTAGCCTTCAATTCTTTAATTAATTCCACAAATTAATTATCCTTAACCATACACAGTAATTAACCTTAAATTACTATCATTAATTACATTTATTAATGATAATTAACCAACTATAATTAATTTGTATTAAACCTCAATTAATCACAATTAATTAATCATACTTTAATTAATCACTTTTATTAATCAACCCTGATTAATTTCATTAATTATATTAAGTAATGATCCTTATTAATTAATTAACCCTTTAATTAATTAAATAACTAATTTTGTAATTAACCATCTCATTAATTAGCCTTAGTTAATCATAAACAGTAATTAACAACTTGTATTTACTCATCTTAATTAACTTGTTAATTATATTAATCTTTTGATTAATTAATCTTTAATTACTTCATATGTAACCATTAATTAATTACATTAATTAATAATCCTCAATTAATTACTTTATTGATTAATCATATTTTAATTAATTACATTTAGTAATTAATCTTAAATTAATCACATTCATTAACTAATTAATCACACTAATAAATTAACTAAATTAACTAAGTAATTAACCCTTAATTACTTTCATTAAGTAATTATCTTCTAATTACTTTCATTAGTTAATTACTCTCTTAATTAATTACCTTAACAAGTAATTAATCCCATTATTAATTAACCTTAATTCTTTAATTAGTTAATTACTCTATAATTAACTAATTTTCAAATCAATTATATTAATTAATCCTTAAATTAACAACATCAAGTGATTAACCCTTAATCACTTCACTTAGTTACTTCCATAAGTAATTTTCCACTAATTACTTCCATAAGTAATTTCACTTCTTACTTACATTCAGTAATATCCATTAATTTCTTCATTAAGTAATTACACATAATCGATTCATAATTAAGTGATTATTTAAAATTAAACAAACAATTAACTAATTATTTAAAATTAATTAAATAATTAGTTAACTCTTATATTTAAAAATCTTAATTAATTAAGAAAATCATTTATCTTAATTAATCTTTTACTTATTAACAAATCATATTAATTAAGTATTCTTAAGTTCATAACAATAATAAAATTAACCTTATTTATCTTCATAAATTAATTATTTGAATTAATCAAATCTTAATAACTTAAAAACAAATTATTTTATTGGTTTACAAAATTATAACCTTAACCTTATTTGAAAATAAAGCATTTAGAAATCAATTTGAAATTTAAAACAATTTAATCATCTAATTTAAAAGTATTCATTTTTAATATAATTTGAAAACTTAGTTTTTAAACATTACTTAAAACTTTGATCTAATATTTTAAATTGAAAACACCCTTTTGAACCAAAACTAAAAATTAAATTAAGTTAATTACTTTCAAAAGCAATCATCTTAAGCAATTTAAATTTGAAAATATATTCGATTAACACTTTTTGATAGTTTGATTAACATTTACTTCAAAAGAACAAGTTTTAACTTTGTAATTTATTTCCTTTTGTAAAAACTTAAGCTTTGAATAGCATATGAAAATCGTCTCGGGTCAAACCCGTGTCGAACTCACCAAAAACTCGAGCTAGCCTCGGGTCAAACACCAACAAAACTGCTTCGAGACTAACCCTACACTTGCACGTACCAAAACCCGAGCAACACCTTCTTCCCAAATCAAAACTTCACCTGTCGCTGAAACGTGCACATACCCCATCGGCTCTGACAACCGTAGGTCATCGTGGCTATCCTCGACGACCATACAAACCCACGCGACTACAAACGAGCACCCAGATCGAACAATAAACACGCAAAACAAATTCTAGGCATTCAAGTCCAAACGAAAACTCACCAAGGCCAGAAGCTTCACCATTACTGACGCCACAGACCTCGAGTAACCTTGCCATCCATACCATGCCTTCGTTTCGTCCACCATTTCCCCCAACAAGCCATACGATCGACTCCGTTCATGCTGCGACGCCGCAAAACCCACTGATACGTCGACTTCAAAACAAAAAACTAAACCCTACTTTGAACGAATTTTCTCAATTCAGCCAAAGGAAAAATTCGAGAGTATTTTTCCCTTCATCAACGATACCAAAGCTAGCTTCGACCATGAATTTGGCCCCAAACATCGCGTTGATCATCGGCAATTCATCAATTTGCCGAAAACGTTCATCTCAAAATTTCAAATCGAATATCAAATTAATTTTTTTGAAATGCATGTTAAAAATCATAATTTTTAACTACTAATTCATCTATATAATCCAAAGCAGGAATTAAAGTTGTTGATTTTTAACATGAATCAAGATTTTACTGTATTTCTTATTTTAAAAATTATTTGTAAATTAAAAATTCCAGAAACTATTTTTAAAATTACCATCATACCTTAACTCTCAACTTTCATTCAAATATCAAGATCAAATGTAGTTTAGATTGGAAGATTTTTGAATTTTCCTTAAGAAACAAATTCAGTAAATCAAACATAGAAGATGATTTTATGCAGACACTTGTATTCCCTGACAATTTCACACTTCCAACATACATACTTAACAATATTCATGTAACATATATTCATTATCATAGCAAAATTCATCACATGCATAAAAGTTTAACTACAGATATTATTAAAACTGTTTTTAATAGAGTTTACTCACCAATTTGAAAAGGCAGAGCATGTTCTACATCTTTTTTTTCCAGGCTTGGAAATTTTTCCTGGAAAATGTTTTGATTGCCTTGCTGTTGAAATTGAATCCTTTGCATGCCCATAAATTTTTGATTTTAAATGCTGAAACTTGCTGTTGATCTTCCATTTGAGTTACAGGTTTGAAGTTATAGTAGGTTTAGTTGATATGGAAAACTTGTTTGCAGATTTTAATTTCAGGTTTTAGTTAAGAAAAAGAAGACAATGTTTAGGAAAGAAAAGAATTTGAACCGAGGAATAAAAGTGTTTGTAAAAAAACTAGTTTCTTCTTTAAACATTTATTAAATTTTTTTAAAATAAAGCAAAAAAAATGTTGCCACTTGTTGATTAAAACGATACATAAGTGACAAATGTATCTTACATGAGTTCATTTATTAACAACAGTCTAAATCTTGACTTATGTAATTACAAATGTTTAAACCATCTTTAAATTAATTATACAAGTATTCATATTAATATATCATATTTATATTAATTTATATTTAAGGCTTAAGCTTATATGTATATTTATAAACCATGTTCATGTGTTATTTAAAGAAAGAATTTTAAAAGCAAAGAAACAAAATTTAAATCTTATTTTAACACAAGCTAAAATATTTTTGATTAATATATATATTGGTTTTGAAAATATAGGATTTAAATTTAACTAGCTCTGAAAAATTATTAACCTAAATTTTAAAACAAAACTTCAAATCTTAATATATATAAAATTTGAAAACATACCCTTTATTAAAATCAAAGATTTCCTATTTACAATATATACATATGTATATTTATATTTTAAATAGAAAATATTTTTGACATTAGTTTTGAGAATTATTATATATAATTTTAAAACAACTTCAAACTATAACATATACTTACATATACATTACAACTTAAAAATTCATCTTTAATTTAAAACAAAAGATCTTCTTATTCACAATATATATTTGGTATATTATAAATAGAATAAAATTTTATTAGCTTTGAAAGATAATTCTTATCAATTTTAAATTGTTAAAAAGATATTGATCAATATTGCCAGATTAGATATTTATTAACCTTTAAAAGATTAAATTTACCAATTTAAATTAAAATTATAAAGGAAAATTATCAAATAAAATTTAATTATAAATAAAGATTATTAAATTGATATTGTCCAAAATTCCAGGTCGTCACATTCCTTCCCCCTTAAAAGAATTTCGTCCCCGAAATTCAAAAGCAAAGATAATTTAATAACCCAGCAAAGGTTTTAATTTTCAAACAGCAAAGCATACCTATAATCCAGTAACTAACAACCATAGCAATCAATCAAACAAACAAACCTAACTAATTATCCTGACATAAATCATGATAGATCTAACTAACACTGTCTAGAGTTTTCCAAGTATAAATCACTGGGAGACTCGCTCTCCAGAAGCTAAACTAACCACACCACTATAATCCAGAGCTCCTCTCATCTCTAGATCCACCAATCTGAACAGAACATCAGACCATACTCAAATCTAGGTCAACTTTCAAATCCATCAGAACTACAAATTCCACAACCTACGATGAATCATACACGTACTCCCTCAAAGATACGTAAAATTCAATGAATTCCAGCTATCCAAACTGGCAATTCAATCTTATAGACAAAAGAACTTATCCTATTAAAACACAGATAAGAAATCTCAAATACCTCGGAGAAAGCCTTCTAATCTTATCCAATTACTGCTCTCTTAACTAGAAAAATCTTAACAACAATGAAGTCTCCAACTTCGAATTCCAAATTCCTTATCTCATATCTACATAACTCAACAGACAATCCTAGGCTGGCCATTTTCTTCCTGATTAGCTCAACCTATGTTTATGCATCCACAAACAATTAGACCAAAGCAAACCATTTTCTGGATCCTGTCCATCAAAATGGTCTTCCAAGATCTGTCGAGATCCAGAACACAAGCTGTACTTCCCAAGCAATAGCAAACTGAACTTGCTTCCATCCTCGTGCAGCTGCTACCTCGCTTCTGCTGCACAACTCTGATTCTAGAATAGATGAGAATACTGTTGATGAACACAAGTACAAACTTATCCAATATATCCGGGAAACTTTGTTCATCAAATTCATAAAATCTTAGTGACCCATCTAACTCGGTCACACAACCTTACAGCAGAATCCAACTCAAAACTAGATCTGACCAATCCAAATTCCAAAAATTCCTGAGCTGCTACACCAACTCTTCTTTCTCCAAGAACCATCCTACTACCAGGCTACCCACCAGTATCGCTTCTGGAATCAATTCAATATGGAACTCAACTCCAAATGCAGACAAACTTCTGATTACTTCAATAGCTCCTACTTCCTCATGAGAACCCTCAGTCTCAAACAAAGGATTGCCCAAGATAAATTCCCAAATGAAGCGCAAGTCACCTTTGCGATCCTACCTAGTTTGGATTCCAAAGAAACTGTCCTCCCTTTACCAGCTAGAACAACCTTAAGCTTCTCCAAATCAGGTTAACCCTTCAAGAAAGCATTCACCATCTGCCCGGACTGCTGATAGAAGGATCACAAAGATTCCTGAACCATCGGAGAAACGGGCCACACTGCTGCTTCCAAACTCAATATCTAGAACACTACTAAGCCAGAAGACCTTCTTGTTGGCACCCAAACACCTCCAAGCTAAAACTGCTACAACAGCTAACCAAGACTTCTTCATCCATAGGCTCTTCAAACCATAAAACCATCAACTAACTACGCAAAAGACCCTATGAGATGGCAAACAACCTCTCAAGAAATTTAGGCTCCAAACCAAGCATCAACATCTCGCTCTCCTTAAAGGGTGAAAATGAGACCATGCCAAAGCGAAGCAACTTATAGACCTTAGTCTTATATTCCATGACAGCCAACCTCCTTGCTAAAGATCCAGATAACTTCTACACAGACGAGTCTTTCCTGCGACAGGTAAAGACTGCTCCTCAACTACTTCTAAATCTGCTTCAAGAGAAAACATCTTCGTAAATACCCATGGATACTGCATCTCATCATGCAGCTGTCAAGATACCATCACTTGCTTCTGCACTTCTGACAGATCCAAACTTTATAAAATCCGCTCACCCGAGCGCAAACCAAACTTACACTTCAAAGATGGACTCCGAATCTTTAAAAGATTTCCTTTGGAGATCAGAGAAATCCTTACTCCAAGCTGCAAAGCTTACTTGAGACGGTATTAGGTCTATAGTCTCGACAAATATACTTCCAACCTCATCATATGGACCTCTTCCATCAGTGGTAGTCGTGTTATACACACACCACTGTCTTATCTACCTCTAAAACTTATGTTGGAAAACCCGAACAGGTAATCCAACCAATCAGGTAGAATATATATATATATATATATATATATATAAATTACAAGTACGCTCTCTCAAGAAAGACACTACTCCAAGCCTAGCTATTCGCTCAACCTAACGCTCTGATACCAACAGTCGCGACTCATCTTCCATCTATCAAAATGACGCATCATGATTTAAGAAAGAAAGGGGTAGAAGAAGAAAAGATAAGAAACATCAGAAACTCACAGCGGAACGAATGAAATATAATATATCACATAAATATTACATAGTATCATATACATCAGAGTTACACAATCTAGACAACACATATTAGACAGTTATAAACATCTGTCTATCATACAACTCAAGGTACCACAAAGATACAGACACAACATAAACACAGCGGAATCATTATATATCTACATGCTGAAGCCTCCTGCTCCAAATCTCCTCCAGAATAGGTCAAAGCTAACCTGAATCCCTCGACTACTCATACATAATATGAGTACCCAAGAGTTTAATAAAACAAAAAATAAACACTCGAGTCAGACAGGGGTCTGGTGTGAGTAAACGGTTTAGAATTGCTTAACTTTTAAAAAAATCCTTTGGAAAGAAAAAGGTATCACGTAAGACTTCCCACACATAAACATGGAAAAGTTTTTACCTTACGCTAACCAAAACATTTGATAGGAAATCCAGTGATATCATAATAGTGTCTAGGGTTTTCAAGTAAATAATAAATAGCCGAAATTGTTACATTTATTAAATTCCAGCTACTAGCCAGAAAAGTGGGTAATACAATCAAAACAATAGGGTCTCGTAGGAAGAATGAGTTTCCATCAATGGCAGGGCTACTGGGGTACCGCCTGTCACAGTACGTGGCCTAGATCACTGCACCGAGGAGCCACCCTAACTCCCCTGCAATACGAGACCGTAACCATCCCTTACTGGACAGTCCCAAACAAGACCACCCTATGATTGGCGCGACCAACCACACACTAAGCCGAAATAGAAAGGGGCCTCTAGATAGGGGTAAATCTCGTCCTACTTGGGCATGAACCACTTAACCTTGCTGCACCTCCTCTGTTTTAGCCATTCCTGGTTGATGAGGCTTGAGGCTGCGATTACCTTTACAGAACACATCTATCTTAGAATGCTCATCGTCCACCTGACGATGTTCTGAAAGCATTCAATCCATACAAGTTCGTTTCAGGTTTGAACGAAACCGAAGGCACTATCTCGTTACACTCATTTTGGAATCACCCTCAGAGTCAACGACCATAGCCCTTGCACTTTGAATCACCATCTCGAACCTGAAAGTACTATCCCCGTTAACTTATCTTGGAATCACCCTCAGAGTTTATAATGATGAATAGTTCTTACAACTCGAGTCTTCACTTGAACTCTACTTGGATTCATGACCTAACGTTTAATTTGGATCGATGTGGTTTTCGGATATCCAAATACGGAAACCCGATCCCGGTCTCACCGAAATCCAAACGCCATTTTAATGTCCAAGTTGTTTAAGGTTTTAAACAATTAAACTTATATTCAGAATACTATAATAGATAGATGAATCACATTATCATAATAAATAATTCATATCAACCAACTATCTCACGAAGCAGCATATCACATGTCAGAGATATCACACCCAAATCATCCAACATCATTCAAACATCCAATGTCAATCATCCAATATTAATCAATCATACATTAGCAGGTTTGGTTAACTCTTAATCAATTTAATTAACCTCTAATTAAATTAATTACTATCCTTTAATCACTTGAATTATCTTGATCCTATTTCACTGATTTATCACAAATTAATTTATTAATCATCTCTTAATGATCTTCCTTAATTAATCTCCCTTGATTAATTATCTTATAATCACCTTCAAGTAATTAGCCTTTAATTCTTTAATTAATTCCACAAACTAATTATCGTTAACTATACACAGTAATTAACCTTAAATTACTATCATTAATTACATTAATTAATGATCCTTCATTTACTTTCATTAATTAATTTGTATTAAACCTCAATTAATCACAATTAATTAATCATACTTTAATTAATCACTTTTATTAATCAACCCTGATTAATTTCATTAATTATATTAAGTAATGATCCTTATTAATTAATTAACCCTTTAATTAATTAAATAACTAATTTTGTAATTAACCATCTCGTTAATTAGTCTTAGTTAATCATAAACAGTAATTAACAACTTGTATTTACTCATCTTAATTAACTTGTTAATTATATTAATCTTTTGATTAATTAATCTTTAATTGCTTCATATGTAACCATTAATTAATTACATTAATTAATAATCCTCAATTAATTACTTTATTGATTAATCATATTTTAATTAATTACATTTAGTAATTAATCTTAAATTAATCACATTCATTAACTAATTAATCACACTAATAAATTAACTAAATTAACCAAGTAATTAACCCTTAATTACTTTCATTAAGTAATTATCTTCTAATTACTTTCATTAGTTAATTACTCTCTTAATTAATTACCATAACAAGTAATTAATCCCATTATTAATTAACCTTAATTCTTTAATTAGTTAATTACCCTATAATTAATTAATTTTCAAAATCAATTATATTAATTAATCCTTAAATTAACAACATCAAGTGATTAACCCTTAATCACTTCACTTAGTTACTTCCATAAGTAATTTTCCACTAATTACTTCCATAAGTAATTTCACTTCTTACTTACATTCAGTAATATCCATTAATTTCTTCATTAAGTAATTACACTTAATTGATTCATAATTAAGTGATTATTTAAAATTAAACAAACAATTAACTAATTATTTAAAAATAATTAAATAATTAGTTAACTTCTTATATTTAAAAATCCTTAATTAATTAAGAAAATCATTTATCTTAATTAATCTTTTACTTATTAACAAATCATATTAATTAAGTATTCTTAAGTTCATAACAATAATAAAATTAACCTTATTTATCTTCATAAATTAATTATTTGAATTAATCAAATCTTAATAACTTAAAAACAAATTATTTTATTGGTTTACAAAATTATAACCTTAACCTTATTTGAAAATAAAGCATTTAGAAATCAATTTGAAATTTAAAACAATTTAATCATCTAATTTAAACTTATTCATTTTCAATATAATTTGAAAACTTAGTTTTTAAACATTACTTAAACTTTGATCTAATATATTAAATTGAAAACACCCTTTTGAATCAAAACTCTAAATTAAATTAAGTTAATTACTTTCAAAAGCAATCATCTTAAACAATTTAAATTTGAAAATATATTCAATTAACATTTTTTGATAGTTTGATTAACATTTACTTCAAAAGAACAAGTTTTAACTTTGTAAATTTATTTCCTTTTGTAAAAACTTAAGCTTTGAATAGCATATGAAAATCGTCTCGGGTCATACCCGTGTCGAACTCACCAAAAACTCGAGCTAGCCTCGGGTCAAACACCAACAAAACTGCTTCGAGACTAACCCTACACTTGCACGTACCAAAACCCGAGCAACACCTTCTTCCCAAATCAAAACTTCACCTGTCGCCAAAACGTGCACGCGTGCACGTACCCCATCGGCTCCGACCACCGTAGGTCATCGCGGCTATCCTCGACGACCATACAAACCCACGCGACTACAAACGAGCACTCAGATCGAACAATAAGCACGCGAAACAAATTCGAGGCATTCAAGCCCAAACGAAAATTCACCATGGCCAGAAGCTTCACCATTACCGACGCCACAGACCTCGAGTAACCTCGCCATCCACACCGTGCCTTCGTTTCGGCCACCGTTTCCCCCAGCAAGCCGTGCGATCGACTCTGTTCATGCCACGACGCCGCAAAACCCACTGATACGTCGACTTCAAAAACAGGAAGCTAAACCCTACTTCGAACGAATCTGGTCAATTCATCCATAATAAAAATTCGAGAGTATTTTTCCCTTCATCAACGATACCAAAGCTAGCTTCGACCATGAATTCGGTCACAAACATCGCGTTGGTCATCGGCAATTCATCAATTTGCCGAAAACGTTCATCTCAAAATTCCAAATCGAATATCAAATTAAATTTTTTGAAATGCATGTTAAAAATCATAATTTTTAACCACTAATTCATCTATAAAATCCAAAGTAGGAATTAAAATTGTTGATTTTTAACATGAATCAAGATTTTACAGTATTTCTTATTTTAAAAACTATTTGTATATTAAAAATTCCAGAAACTATTTTTAAAATTACCATCATACCTTAACTCACAACTTTCATTCAGATATCAAGATCAAATGTGGTTTAGATTGGAAGATTTTTGAATTTTCTTTAAGAAACAAATTCAATAAATCAAACAGAGAAGATGATTTTATACAGACACTTGTATTCCCTGATAATTTCACACTTCCAACATACATACTTAACAATATTCATGTAACATATATTCATTATCATAGCACAATTCATCACATGCATAAAAATTCAACTACAGATATTATTAAAACTATTTTTAAAAGAGTTTACTCACTAATTTGAAAAGGCAAAGTAGGTTCTACATCTTTTTTTTTCAGGCTTTGAAATTTTGTCTAGAAAATATATTGATTGCCTTGCTGTTGAAATTGAATCCTTTGCATGCCCATAAATCTTTGATTTTAAATGCTGAAACTTGCTGTTGATCTTCCATTTGAGCTACAGGTTTGAAGTTGCAGTAGGTTAGTTGATATGGAAAACTTGTTTGCAGATTTTAATTCCAGGTTTTAGTTAAGAAAAAGAAGACAATGTTTAGGAAAGAAAAGAGTTTGAACTGGGGAATGAAAGTGTTTGTAAAAAAAATTAGTTTCTTCTTTAAACATTTAATTAAAAAAAATTAGAATAAAGCAAAAAAATGTTGCCACTTGCTGATTTAAATGATACATAAGTGACAGATGTATCTTACATGAGTACATTTATTAACAATTGTCTAAATCTTGACTTATGTAATTACAAATGTTTAAACCATCTTCAATTAATTACACAAGTATTCATATTAATATATCATGTTTATATTAATTTACATTTAAGGCTTAAGCTTATATGTATAATTATAAACCATGTTCATGTATTATTTAAAGAAAGAATTTTAAAAGCAAAGAAACAAAATTTAAATCTTATTTTAACACAAGCTAAATTATTTTTGATTAATATATATATATATATATATATATATATATATTGGTTTTGAAAATATAGGATTTAATTTTAACTAGCTTTGAAAAATTATTAACTTAAATTTTAAAACAAAACTTCAAATCTCAATATATATAAAATTTGAAAACATACCCTTTATTAAAATAAAAGATTTTATATTTACAATATATACATATGTATATTTATATTTTAAATAGAAAATATTTTCGACATTAATTTTGAGAATTACTATATTAAATTTTAAAACAACTTCAAACTATAACATATACTTACATATACATTACAATTTGAGAATTCATTTTAATTTAAAACAAAATATCTTCTTATTCACAATATATATCAAATATATATATTATAAATAGAATAAAATTTTATTAGCTTTGAAAGATAATTCTTATCAATTTTAAATTGTTAAAAAGATATTGATCAATATTGCCAGATTAGATATTTATCAACCTTTAAAAGATTAAATTTACCAATTTAAATTAAAATTATAAAGGAAAATTATCAAATCAAATTTAATTATAAATAAAGATTATTAAATTGATATTGTCCAAAATTCCGGGTCGTCACAAAAATCAACTAGCTGATATTTTCACTAAACCATTAAATAAAAATATATTTATGAAACTAAGAAGAGAACTTGGAATAATGTCAATAAAATATTTATAATAATATTTACTAATAAAAAGGCAAAAACGTGAAAAATAAAATATACGATTTCTAACCATGATGGGATTCGAACTCCATCCAATCCTAAATTTATAATGTCTATAGACACTTGAGCTATGGGTGTTTCTTGTCACAACATAGAATCCACCTTTTGTTAAAAACAAAATTTTCATAAATAAAAAACATTGAAGTTGACAGGGATTGAACTATAGTCTCTCTGTTGGAAGTCCCATGTGTTTACCAGTTTGGTAGTTATTGTTTCTTGTTCAGCAGTAAAAACTAGTTCTTCCTATATTAAATTAGCTCGAAATTCTATTAACCATGTATTTTCAAATCCTTTTCCTACCTTAAATCATTAACTTATTTATATATGGTCTAAAACTAATTTCAAGTTCCGACCATAGAAAATACAGGTTTCTACTCCTATATATACATGAATTTTTGAAATGTTGCATACACTTTTCAAATACGATTGAAATCAAAGCTTCATATATTTTATTATCACATCGTAATGGTGTCGCAATCCTCAGATATCTCATACCTCTCCTACGCAACACCTTCCTCAGATGGCTCCACCATCTATCACCTACTCCAACACCGGAATATAAACGGTACGTAAGTGGGAAAGTTATCATACCGGTTAAACACCGGATAATAAGAAGGGAAAACAAGCTACGTTCATCTCTCCAACGACTAAAGAGAAGATCGACAATATTCATCACAACCAACAACAATAAATGGACCTACAACATGAATTATATTTCGAACAAAAAGTGACGGCAAGACGCTTAATTTTTTGGAACAAATTGCAGTCAAATTTTGCAACTCTAAACCGGTGGACGCATATGAACCATTACCAAAGCCATGTTCATCGCTCAACCCATCCGTTGGATATCAAAATCCTTGGGATCCTTCCCCACGATACTCTCCTTGAACTCCAAACTCATGGGATTGCAAATTTAATCAATCACCAGCAATCATGTTTTCAAAGAAGGATGATAAGGAGAAATCTAAAACTCTAAAGAAATCACCTTCAAAATAAATCATATTCACTGATGATCACTTTGTTTTTGAAATTTTATTATTAATGCTTATCTTCGTGTAATCATCAATAAATATATAAATATATATTTTAATTGGTATTATATTTAAAATCATTTTTATATTACGTTATGAAATCATCTTATAAAATAAACTTGGTTGCATTGCAATACAAAAGCAAGCAAAAGTCACTGACAGAAGTCAGTAGACTGGACCAAAATGTCCAGTCGACTGAACTCATTTCCAGAGCAAATAGTTTTAGGAAAAAGGTTCAGTCGACTGAACTTTTAAATTCAGTCAACTGAATGTCGTAACAGAGACGAAAGAAAACCCTACTTTATAAACCAATCACGTCCATTTTCTTTCATAAACTCTTCCAAACTTATAATTTCCAAAACCCTAAAACATTCCAAAGCATTCCAAAATCAAAAATTATCCAAATTATTCAACATCATGGCTCCTAGACCTCAGAAAAGACAACGAAAAGCAATCTCAACCTCTCTAGATCCAATTATACACAAATTGGACAATGGCTTTACAATCATGTAGCGGTTGAATGATGGAACAAAATGAAGGAATCAAGATTCTAGAAGGACCATTTTTGGTTTACCCTAACTTCAACGCATATGGAATTCAAGATTTGGCAAGAAGAAGTCGTTTGGAATCGCTATTAGACTACAGCCAGAGCAAGGTAAAAATTAATCACACTATGTGAAATTATTTCTTGCTAATCTCAATTTAGATCACCAAACTCCACAGAATAGAGATAATTATGTTTGAAGTATAGTTTGTGGACGAAAAGTATTTTTTCTCTTTAGCAAGAATATGACACATACTTAACACTCCGGTAGATGGAATACCACTGGAAGACTTGAATTGCGATATCAATATTCGAGACGAGATAAACCATCTTTTCCTTGAAGATAATATGTGAGAATTGAAATATATTTCACTATGACCGACGGCAAGAATTTTGCATCGTGCCTTAATGAAAACAATACTTCCAAGAACGGGATCATATGAATTGGTATACCTGAAGAACTATAGAGCATTGTATTCTATATATGGAGATGTTCAAATAAATTGGCCGAAACTTATTTAGATGAACTTCTAGTCTTCAATCAAGGGAAACAAAATATAATATACTACGGAGAATACATTATGAGATTGCTTATGGACCTTCAAGTACCAATACCCAACTTGGACACTTCAACTGTAAAAACTCTTAATAGTCGGACGATAAGCCTCATGAAATTAACCCCAAGACCCCTCTATATCATGACATTCCAAGAGTGGCAAAACCGTCCCCAAGAACATCAAAAAGAAGCACCACCGCAAAGACAAGGCGATGAAATTCAAACCACTACAACTTCTCAAGGAACACGTGAAGCAATCGATCTTATAGCTCGCAATCAAGTGATATTAGATTCACGTGTCAGACTCCTCGACAAGAAAACCGATAAGAAGTTCATTAGATAAAGAGCTGCTTTGGCATATTATGGGAAACTATCTCTTGCACCGCTAGTTCATCTACCTCATCTGGAAAACATCCGGCATCGGAATTTACTGGACAACATCGGATGAGGGAACAAATAGTGATATGGAAAAAGATAAAGGGAATGGGCCAATGATTCTTGGAGATGACGAAGAAAAAGAATCCGATGAATGATAGGGAAAATGGAAGTGCAAATTTGGTTTTTTGGTAAGTTTTCTTTTGCGAAAAACTATGATATGCTTTATGATGTTATGTCTGTGACGTCGTGACCAAACGTTTTTTCTTTCATGATGTTTATATTCGTAAAACAATGTCTGTAATGTGATATGTTCGTGAATGTTTATATGATGATTTTTATGTTCATATTGGTAATGACTCGTAATGTCTCATTCTACAAATATTCATTAGTACTCTGTGATTATTGAATTAAGTATTCCTTTTTGTCGATGACAAAGGGGGAGAAATTTGTGTACTAACCTTTTATGTAGGAACATTCAGGGGGAGGAGTATATAATTTAAGTTATATATTTCCATATATGAAGAATCATCAAAATTAGTTGTCATTAATCAAAAAGGGAGAGAATGTTGAATCATGAATTTTGATTCATGACAAGCTTCAATTATCAATAATGAGATTAGATGATCAAAGCGACAAAAAAAGAGAAAGCTATACACACATGGCGAACTACAAAGGAAACTAGAATTCAAACCCGAGTACGCTATAAAAATCTTTATTTTTTGAGTCGTAGTTATAGTTTTTAATTGTTAAAATCACTCCTCAAGTAGTTTACACACACTATACAATTTTTTTTAAATATATATATACACACACAAAATAGTGTGCACAAGTGTTCACTGTGCAAAAAACATAGTTCAGTTACTGGACTGATTTCACCAGTCGATTGAATCTGTGTTCTTTGCACAGACATGCACACATGCACACTACTTTGAATATTCAATCAACTAGATATTTTTGACAACTCGACTGATTGTACACAACCGTCATATTTCCTAAAGGATTGCTTCTCTTTGCAAGGAGTAACGATCCAATTCAAAGAGTTACGGATGCGACTGTTGATCGAAACTCTTCGCGAATAGTAATAACCTTATATACTATATATATAGATCTAAATCCATGATTTTAATCATCCAATTTATTTCAATCTTTTCTAGTCTCTGATCTATATTTCTTGCCTATATTTTCGCATTCTAAAATCTTTCTAATCAAAGATATATTGCTTGAATCTCAAAGTTAATTATTATATACTTTGATTCAAAGCAATATCTTCCTTTCTAATCTTCAGAAACACAATATATACTTGAGAATTTGATTATAGGAAGGGTGTACTATCAAAGACAAATCAATGTTTTCAAGAACACAAAGCATCAACAACTTTATCAAAATTGTAGAAGTCTTGTTAGTTTGTATCAGGCGGAAAAGTTCTCTTTGGCTGCTGAGGTGGAAAAATCCTGTTCGGCTGCTTAGCTGTTGTATACCTATTCCTCCGCTTTAAATGAAGGGTCATTGAGTGAAATTCCAGAGGTAAGTCTGGGACTGGACGTAGAACGGGAAGTTCGAACTAGTATAAAAACTCCTAGTGTGCTTATTCTTATTTACTTTACTATTATTATCTATTTTCGCATTTAGTTTATAATACATTCCATATTACACAATCCTAAGTGTTAGCTATACGACATACGCACTTTCAAAAACCCATTCCATGTTTATGTGCGGTATGGTCTTATAAGATACCATTTATTTTAAAATACCTGCATTTTAGTTTCTCACACCAATCCTATGACTAACCGAGAGTTTATTTTTCTTTTCTCTTAAACTCTAGGTGCCCTTTTTCTCTGGCAACCATGTACTACGTAGTTAGGAGCATTTTAGGAAGGAGCAAGGAGCATAAAGCATGGAGCACTTTGGGTTCTTTGTAGAAGTTATCTATTAATTCCACTATATTATGTATTTTGTATCTACTAGCCCTTGTAAGGATATGTAGTTATAACTATCGTTGCTGGACTAGTTCTTACTAGAACTTTGATGGAGCAATTTGGAGTAATTGCATGTACTACTCATATGTATAATTAAATGTTAAATGCGATGTGAGATTCTATTTTTTTGTCTTTTATCTTTATTTCCTTTACCCCATGATAATTCGCCCCTCCAGCACTTAGATTTGCGACATGTGATTACCGATGTGTATTAGTGTGGATTTCTGAGGATCAAGGAGGTGGATCGTCACATGAAGGGTTGTGGCCAAAAGACACTTCCATTAAAAAAATTTAAAAACAATTTAATATCCCATATGTCGACATATAAAAGTAAGTATGTCGACATATGCTAGTTAAAATTAAAAATCTTTTCTTTTAAATTGCTTTGAAAATAATATACTTCATAAAATAATTAGAACATAATTTTTATATATATTTATACTCTTAAAAACTTTTATAAAATATTTGAAAATATATTTTGAAATTTTAAGTAATTTATTTTTGTTCAAAAGATTAAAGATCAGAAATTGCTATCAAGGACTTTTACGATATATTCTAGTGACTTTGAACACTAAATTATAATCTTGAGCTACTCATATCATGTCTTTGTAACTCATGAGTCTTCAAATCTTTATTTTATGTCTTTATACTTTACAGTCTTTGATTTAGCACTTATGTAATATACTGCACTATATACTATATAACTTGGCAAAACATTAATATCTATATTTTATATGGTTGCCGTCATCAAAATCAATAACTGAGGTATTAACAATTATATTGAAGATTCATAATCTTCAATATATTATGTTGAGTGATATCGACTTGCGGAATAATGATTCTTATAAAATAACCTTGTGATTCAAGCGTTGGGGACATCAGAATTCTTGGTATATATATATATTTATATATGTATTTATTCCTTAAGTCTATTTAAGATTTCTTAATTTTCCACCTTTAATTTATACATTCATATTATATAAGTCTAATTATTATATAGCTTTTATATTTCATATTACTTATATAAAAGTCTTATGTATAATATTATATTAAATATAATCAATTTTATTTAATTAATATTAATAAATTTTATATTACCTTAATATAACATTTTTTGAATATTTATTATATACTATAATCTTTGTAGTATAACACATATATTGTTATATGTGTATATTATTTAATTAATTAACCTTTTAATTAAACTATTTAATTTAATTGTATTAATTTTGAAATTCATTTTATATACATACAAGTATACTTATGTTATTTTAAACATTTTAAAATGACATAACATATATTATAATATACAATACATACATACATATATATTTAATTAATTAACTTACTTAACTAATATATTTTATTACTCTTATTAATAAGTTTTGAAAATTTTGAAATTAAAGTATATTACTTTTCATACATGTTGAAATTTTCTGTTACACCGTAACTTTTATAATATATGTATGTCTTATTTTAAATTTAACTTTTAAATTTAAAATCTTATATTTTCATGTTCAAACAATTTTGACAATTAGCTCAAGGCCCAATTCAAATTAGGCCTTTTCTATTAGGACAACCTTTGGGCTTATATATCTGTTAGGGCCAGGCCAGTAGCTAGGTATCTTAGAGCACTTGATTATCCAAACCCAATCATTTGACACTACCTTTCTAGACACCATACCATCTGGGCTGTGAGCCTACTTAATTAGCCATCACATGACTATCTTAGACCATATAGGCTATTGAGCTCTGATACTGCTGTTGGAACTGGGCCAGTCAGCAGCAGAAGTAATTGGTAAATTTGAAAAAGTTACCATTTTGGATCTTTAGGGCTATGAAATCTAATTTATTTAGAACATTTCTAAATTTCTTTTAATAAAATCATTATTTATTTAAAGTTATAATATAATTTTATATTATGTAATTAATGTTATATTATACACATACATGTATCATACACACATATATATGTGTGTGCATATGTAACATATCAATTTGTGCATGGTATAACATGTCCGTGCATAGGTATTGGGATTTACACTGCAACGGTAAGTTAGCTTATTTAATACACAAATATATTGTCCAGATGTATGTTTATATACTTTAATTTGCATATATACAAATGATATAAATACGTTCACACACATATATAAACTATATTTTTTATTTAAATAATTTTATATAAATATGCGTGTATATGTATATTTGTAAACATATATATACATTTTAGCATTGTATATATTTATAACTATGTAAGCATATTTAAATCATTCATAAATTATATTAAATTTAATTTCTTTTGCAAAGTGGAAAACTACATAAACATATTATATATATATATTAAATTCTTATATATATGTATAAATAATATATAAATATATACATATATATTAATACTTTCAAAATATACAATATATATATAATGCACACGACATAGATATTTTTTAATTTTAAAATAAATATCCATATGAAAATTAAATAACAATTAAAAAAATTAATTTTGAAGCATAATTTCAAATTCTTAGTAAAACTCTGAATGATGTTTGTACTTTGAATATTTTAAATACAATTTTATAATTTAAAAGCAACTTTAAAATCTACTTTTAAAATTTAGCCAATAATTAAATATTTTAAATTATAAAAAATGTTTTTTTATTTCTACCAAGAGTATATTATGTGCTTATTTAATTTCTTAAAATATAAAACATAATTTATATACTATATATATTAATATAATTAAATTACATAATTAATTATTTTAAATAATATTTAAATAATATATATATATATATATAATAAAAATAGTTTTTTCGACCAAAAACATTATATATATGAAAAATTATATATATTTTTTATTTAACTATATTTTGTATATAGTAAGATGTAGTAATTAAATTATAAAGAATATATATATATATATATATATATATGTATGTATA
The DNA here is from genome assembly GCA_030765085.1 of Allium cepa. Classification (NCBI taxonomy): domain Eukaryota; kingdom Viridiplantae; phylum Streptophyta; class Magnoliopsida; order Asparagales; family Amaryllidaceae; genus Allium; species Allium cepa. Next base: position 565,351,067 of record CM060941.1, read on the forward strand.
TGTATATGTATAATTAAGTATTGTATATTAAATTATTTAAAATAAAAAATTATCTTTTAATCCTTGCATCTTATAGGTTTGTATATGTCAAGAAAAATAACTATTTTATTGTGTGTATATATATATATTACACATACAACTAATATAACTGTTACACTGTATTTACATATTAAAATCGTCACCTAACTAACAGTATTATATATGTGATATAAACACAATATATATACATTGACATTTATAAATTGGTTAGAAAATTACCTTATATCCAATGCCTATAAGTACACCTTGAAACGATGAGAATTCCTTGAACTACATTCCAATCCAATAGAGTGCTAGTCCCTGAATCGATAACCTCCAACCATCGAATATAATTATTTTTTACTTTGATTTGAATTTGGAAATAGAGAGATGGGAGCTATAGATTTCATCCAGATGTGAAGATAGACGGAAGCTTCAAAAATTCTAAAATAGGTGTGGGTTGAGATGCTTATATAGTGGAGGAATTGAGACAAGTTTGGATCTAGATCTCTTACCAATTCTCCCTTCCTTATCCATGCAAATCTAGCCCACTAAGATGCCATTATATAGCCGCATCATTATGCCTTTCCATAGCCAAAATAACCAGCTCCTTTGTGGGCTACAAAGCCATTTAAAGCTCGAAAAAATATTTGCATCTAAATTCATATTAAATACATATCGATATCGTATGTCGATTAATATATTTATAGCTATTATAAATATGTTTAATAATATTTGTTCATCAAATCAAAGTAAAATTTAAATAATATTTCATAAATATTAATTAATTCAATCAATTTATAAAAATTAAATTATTTAAATCATTTGGTCAAAAGAGTACTATTCAACGTTTCGGTTATGTGACCCGTTAAGTGTAAATTTGGTCAGCGATTAATATTAAATTATTCAAATATAAATGTTCACATGCCACTCAGCGGGTGGTGCGACATTTTGTCTACTTTATCACTTACTTGTTTTTAGTAAATCCAATTTATTTCGTTTAGCATTACCCGGTTGTGACTATTATTTACACCAATTCTCTTCGTCAAAACTGTCACTTTGGACTTATATAATTTGGTAATGGTCAAAATTCCAATATTGCCCACATTCAATTCTATAGTCCAAGCACAAAGCCTTGGTTCAGTAATAACAATTATTATTTACAGAGCTACTCTAACTAGATATTTTGACTTTGAGTTGACTTGAGTTTACCGTGGTACAAACCCGATATAACTGAAGAGATGAATCCTCTCTTGGATAGCGTTTCACTTCCAACACTTCCACTCTACCAAACTATAGTCATTTGATGTATGTCCTGTCATGATTTGACTATAATCAAAGCGAAGCTTTCATATTAAAGATCAATAGTATTCTCAAGTTGAGATAGCTATGTAAATTAGTCATCTCGATATTTTTTGTTTGACCTTAGCTATATTATCCTATAGAAAACTATCGAGTGATTCATTCTATGGTTTTCCAATAACTATCGGTACATAACCCTTGATGCCCGCAGCAGTTGTGAGTGATACACTGCCCAACATTTAGAGAGCTTTACATACTCTATTTTCAATGAATACATCGATATCCAATCTCGATGCATCTTGACTAGGAATATTAAAATGTGTTTATTATGTTATGATACAATATTCTGTTTATAATTATTTGTATTACTATCACAAACACACCATTTATGGATTTTTTGTTAAATATATTTTAATTAAATGTTTAACTATTTATAAAACATTATAACAAAATATATATAATAGAAAGAAAAATGCATAATCATGAACGAGAATTGATTATAGAGTTAATTAATTTACGATAAATTGTAGAATTTCCCTTAGGGCATACCTCCAACTCCATTAATATATACTTAAAATGAATTTCAAAATTTATGTAATAACATATATGTATATATAAGTTTTTTAATATATATATTCATTTATTTATTAAATAATTTTTAAATGTTATATATAAATATATGTCATAAATAAATACATATATATTTATATTAATAATTTTCTTAAAATTGCTCTATGTAATACAAGGTCGTGTACAAAATATTTTTATTATTATTATTTTTCCGTATGGAAAATTATAAATAAAATTAAAAGTCAATTTTAAAAATAAAAATGACTTTTAAATTTTTATACTTTATATTATAATAACTAAATTATATGTTGCATAATTTTAAATGCATCTATTTCAAATACTACATATAAATTTAATTCAATTAAGTAAGTGTTATCCCGCCTTTTAACAAGGCCATGATGCCAAAAGATTAACTGAAAACCCAAGACATTTCTTTTCGATTCCCAATTATGAACAGATCGACTATGGATGTCGGTAAATTTTGTCCGAGTCCGGATCAAGCTACAATTGACAAGACATGACAAGCAATGCTGTGAAAACCAACATTCCAAATTTCAAATAAATCTGAGGTCATATGCTTAAGATATGATCGATTTAAGCCAAGGGAATCAATTTGTTTGCCTACATCTATTCGCATCCATCAAGCTTCCGTTCGTATCCATCAATGTCTCCATCTGTTAGCATCCATCAAGCTTTATCTATTCGTATCCATCGATTGCCTCCATCCATTCGTAGCCATCTATTCACATCCATCAAGCTTCATCTGTTCGTATCGATCAATTGTCTGCTATTCGTATCCATCACGTACACCCAACTTCGTATCCATCACGTACACCCAACTTCGTATCCATCAATTGGAATCAATTCGTATCGATCCCAAAACATCAAACGATCGACACGAAATGGTCCCATCTATCAATACAAAGTAAGCTATTAAATGATCGATACGAACAGTGCAACGATGATCAATGCGAACAGTGCAACGATGATCGATACGAACAGTCAACGATGATCGATGCGAACAGTACAACGATGATCTATGCTAACAATGCAACGATGATCGATGCGAACAAGGAAGAGGTGATCGATGTGAACAAGATATACTCTAATGAAAGACTTAGTCACTCGGCATGAAAAGTGGATCGATCCGAGGAGTTAGCGCCACGTCAACTTGCAAGCATGTGCCTAAAAAGAGATACGAACAGATCGATACAAACTAAACAGCCTACATAAAACCCAAACTTTCATCAATCATAACTCACAATCTACAAGTCCAAATGCCACCAAATTTTCACAGGAGCTTGTGTACAACCTAAAGAATGTTCGTGATCGATCTCGACTCGATTGGACAAGATCTTGATCGATACGAAATTCGTTCGTATCGATCATGGATCGAGTCGAAATCACATGGGATTGATCGCATGGGCCTATGCATGTGCAAGAAGAGGTCTCCCGAGATTTGAGCTAGATAATTGCAGCATACGCCTATAAATAGCATGCCAAGACCTTCAAAAAAGGGGATCTTCTGGTTCTTCTACGCTGCTACTCTGCCGGAATCGCCACTACACTTCAATTGTAATGTTGCATCAGTTGTAACTCATTGTAACCAGTGAAAAAAATCAATAACGCGGTAACCCTTCAAAGTGGATGTAGGCTACAATGCCGAACTACTATAAATCGTGTGTTTCTACTACTTTTCTTTGACATTTTGAGTGTTCTTGATATTTGTATGCTCTACATACTTGCTATTTGAGATCTATGATTGTGAACGGCTGCTTTCATTGACAATTGGGTGTTTGTGACCATTTTTAGCGAAACATTTTGGTGCTTTCACTGAGAATTGAACTCAGGGATTTTACGACTTGTACCTTGGATTCGAAGACTTAAAGACTTGGATCTGGAAAGCCATGGTTAGGCAATCAGCTAGAAGACAAAGGACTGAAAGAAGCCAGCATGAAGGAAGTCAGGAGGCTTCCTTAGGAGCGAATCAAGCCTCAATCTTCATCACCCGAGATGAGATGGAGATGATGATGGAAGCTATGCAAGAGGGAATGGTAAAAAGACAAGAAGAGATGATGTAGAACCTACTCCAACAAGCTGGACAAGCTAGAATGCAGAATCAAGGAAACACTATGGCAGGAAATGCTAGAGACAGATATCAGGAGCATGGAGCAATCAAAATCTAGAACAAAGCGGGACCATCAGCAGCGGCCCTAAAGCTAGGGGCACTCCCTAGGAGCATGTTGATCCAACCTCAAGTAGGATACTAGGTGGAGCTATTCAACACGGCATTGATAGAGGAATGGATTCCCGTCCAGAAGAGCAGAATCTAGGATTCCCTCGTGCACTCGGGAGGCAGATCGGATGCCATGGACAAGGACTACAGCTTGGCAATGGTGACAGATTGGTGGAGATGGTCAGACAAGTCATCAGAGGCAAACTAGTAAATAGAGATTTGGAAGCCTCTTCGCTCCCGCAATTAGGCAGGCCAAGAATCCACCTGAATTCAAGTTACCGATATTGAAGAAATATTATAGAAGGACAGGTCCATATGTTCATCTGATAAGATATATGAGACATATGGAAGTGCTGGGGGCATCGGAGGAGGTCATGGCCCGGTGTTTCCCATTGTAGCTAACATACATAACAACATTATGGTTCAGGCAATTGGAAAGCGGCTCCGTTGGAACATGAACTGAGTTGACTGAGAAGTTCATGAGGCAGCTCAGAGTTTATATCTCGAGGCCCAAGAATGAGATGAGTCTAGCGGCGTTGAAGCAGAAGACCGGAGAATCTTTGAGGAACTTCTTAACACGATTTAATGTAGCAGCATCATCAGTGGATCGTCCAGATCCATCCATGGTCTTAATGACAGCTGTATCTGGCATAGCTGATGGAACAGAGTTCAAAAATTCACTAACAAGGGATCCATCTATGGATATAGGGGAATTTTATCATAAGGTCGAAGGATTTCTACGATTAAAGGATGCAAATGCTGAGAGAGAAGAGGGAGAGGGAGTTGATGTTTATGTAGTCAAAAGCGGAGATCCGCCCGGAAAAGACTCAAGCAAGGATAAAGAAAAACGAAAAGCCAAGGATGCCGGCGATGAATCAAAATGGCCGCGAAAGGAACCAAGATTCACCTCTTATATAGAGCTGAACGAGACTTTGGAATGGATCTACCAGCGCACCAGGAGGCAGGTTCCTTATCGAAAGCCAATGAGGAGGGATCCGACTAACAATGAGAGGAAATCAAACAAGTACTGCTTATTCCATGAGCTAAGCGGCCATAATACTAATGATTGTGGGCACTTAAGGGATGAGATGGAAGGGCATATTCGAAATGGCATGCTATTACAGTACGTGAGGAAGCGAACCGCGACCGTGGAGCAAGAACGACCACCACCTGCGTCAACTAGGAATGGATCAGGATCGAGGCGTCAGCTTGTCATCAACTGATTGAAATAATGATGCATAAGTGGCAAACTCCACACCAACGCGATTAAGTCATTTACACATGTACAAGACCGTGAACGATCCTCAGGAATGCTCTGATGCGACTACTAATCGCAATGGTGTAGGTGTTTGCACTTTGATGTCTCTGTGTTGCTTTTGTTCTCTATTTCTCATGTTTGGATTTGGTTTTTTTGGACATTTTTGTTGAAAGACTCATTTTGAATGTAAATCTGCTATTTGTGATTCCATAACGGTTAAGCCACTTACACATGTACGGATCACGAATGGTCCTCAGGCATGCATTGAGATGGCCAAAAACCGCCATAACAAACAGGTCAGAAAATCACTTTTACGTGAATTCTAACATTATTGATACTAAGTCCCTCCCCGGGCAAACACAACTCGCCTCGAGCGGCACCCAACCATGAATGGTCACAACTCGCCTCGAACGGCACCCGACCGCGAACGGTCACAATTCGCCACGAACGCATCCAATCCCGAACGATCACAATTAGCTACAAACTGCACCAGATCACGAACGGTCACCATTCGCCGCAAACGACACCGGACCTCGAACGGTCACATACCACCCCAAAGGACATACGAACTCGAACGATCGACGTTCGCGATCAGGTAAGACTATCAATTTCTTTGCAGGTCATTAATAGGACATGAATATCTAGCTTATGGCCCTACAAAAAACACCTTCCTATCATAGGGCATGTTTTTGAGGGCAAGTGTTATCTCGCATTTTAGCAAGGCCATGATACCAAAAGATTAACTAGAAACCAAAGATGGTTCTCCTCGATTACGAGTTATGTACATATCGTCTATGGATGCCGGTAAATTTTGTCCGAGTTCGAATCAAGATACAATTGACAAGACATGACAAGCAAAGCTGTGAAAACCTACGTTTCAAATTTCAAGTCAATTCGAGGTCATATGCTCAAGACATGATCGATGCAAGCCAAGGGAATCAATTCGTTCGCTCATCGGTTCGCATCCATCAAGTTTCATCCGTTTGTATCCATCAATTGTCTGCTGTTCGTATCCATCATGTACACCCAACTTCATATCCATCAATTATAATCAATTCGTATCGATCCTAAAACATCAAACGATCGATACGAAATGGTCCCATATATCGTTATGAAGTAATCTATTAAATGATCGATGCGAACAGTGCAACGATGATCGATACGAACAGTGCAACGATGATCGATAAGAACAGTGCAACGACGATTGATACGAACAGTGCAACGATGATTGATGCGAACAAGGAAGAGGTGATCGATGCGAACAAGATACACTCCAATGAAATACTTAGTCAATCGGCATGAAAACTGGATCGATTTGAGTAGTTAGCGCCACATCAATTTGCAAGCACATGTCCAAAAAGCGATACGAAGGGGATCGATACGAACTAAACAACCTATATAAAACCCAAACTTTCATCGATCATAACTCACAATCTGAAAGTCCAAATGCCACCAAATTTTCATAGAAGCTTGCGTAATACCTAAAGAATGTTCACGATCGATCTTGACTTGATTGGACAAGACCTTGATCGATACGAAATTCGTTCGTATTGATCACGGATCGAGTCGAAATCACGTGAGATCGATCGCGTGGGCCCATGCACGTGTAAGAAGAGGCTCTCGAGATTTGAGCGAGATATATGCAGCCTACGCCTATAAATAGCATCCCAAGACCTTCAAAAAAGGGGATCTTCTGGTTCTTCTACGCCGCTACTCTGCCGGAATCGTCACTACACTTGAATTGTACCGTTGTAATCAGTTGCAACTCATTGTAACCAACGAACAAAAATAAATAAAGCAAGTAAGCCTTCAAAGTAGACGTAGGCTACAACACCGAAGCACTATAAATCGTGTGTTTCTATTGCTTTTCTTTGATATTTTGACTGTTCTTGATGTTTGTGTGCTCTACATACTTGCTATCTGAGATCTGTGATTGTGAATAGTGCATCGACAATTGGTGTTTGTGACCATGTTTGGCGCAAACAGTAATGTATTTATAAATTTAAATATTTGGATTTAATATCACATACCAATTTATTTATTTATTTATTACTTCCAGACACTACATATATTTGTATGTGAACATATATGAAATAAAACATACATTATGATTTATTTATACTGTACGCATTATTCATTTATTAAAAAGTTTTAATTATATACACACACTAAATTTGAAATTGAAATAATATTTTTATATCTAAGTGTGGGCTATATAGAAATTTTTTTTATGCAAACAAAATATATATATATATATATATGTATGCCTGTATGTATGTATGTATATATGACCATAGTATGGTGACAACACTGACAAATACAGATTCATGATATTGGATACGAAAGTAAAGCATACATGACGTTATAATTAATATGATCATATATTATACATATACATATACATATATATATATATATATGTGTGTGTGTGTGTGTGTGTGTGTGTGTGTGTGTGTGTGTGTATGCGTGTGTTTCTTTAAGAGAACATACCTCTACTATTGGCTAGAAGATGCATATTGAAATGAAGAATCCAAACTCCTTGAATTTAATCTTGCATCTCGAAGTTGCAAGCTCCCAAACGCAGCTACCATTGATGATCAAATCAACTTTAATTTGATGTTTAAAATGCTTGAATATTTGAAGGAAGGGGATGGAGATTTTTGGCCAGAAATATGATAGAGGATGAGGCTAAAATATAAAATAAAAGTAAGGGTTAAGGGGATTAAATAAAGAAGATTCAAGAGAGTAGAAATTGGATTTATATCCGTTTATTTCTCTTACTATTTTTCACTTTCTTCTAGTTCAAACTCCCGTTCGTTATATCAAACATGGTCAGCCTCACTATGCACCACCAATGGCTGAAAATAATAAGCCACATATGGGCCTCAAAACCATTTCAGTCCCAAACAATATTTGAGACATTTAAATTCAATTTAAATGTGTATCGATACCGTATGTCAATTAGTGTATTTTGTAACTATTAAATATACATATATTTAATATTAATCAGTAAACATCAAATGGAATTTTATAACTCATATTTCATAAATATTAGTTAATTAATTAAATTCATAGTAATTATAATTTAATTAAATCTAGTGGTAACAAGAGTATTTAATGTTTCGGTTGTGTGACTCTTAGATGCAAATTTGGTCCGGAATTAATATCGAACAATTAAAACATAATGTTCGCATGTCACTTAGCTGGTGGTTTTTTATTATAGCTAAATTTATCGCTTACTTAACATTGGTAAATCCAATTTTACTTTATTAAGTGTTATGTGGTAACAAGGTTGTAATAATCGCTAGGTAGACACTAGACGGTTAGTACGGAATAGGGATTAATCATTAGACGGAGATTAATTGAGGATTAATCAAAACTAGCAATATTTAATAATTGTGTATTTGGATAAAATTTTAATGTGTTCTTCAAATCCATTGATATAAATTGGAAGTTTGGGATTTTGATTGCGTTTAGGAGTAGCCATGAAGGCAAGACCATTTAAAACTAAAAGATTGATGCTTATACGTGGCACTAAACCTTAAATAATGCTCAACCAGTGCCTAAATACATGTTTTGATTCTTACACGAGGCTATAAACCTAGTCTAGGTAGGCCTAGGAAAATTTCTTGGTGGTAAGATTCGCCTAGCGCCTAGGCGGAGGCCTAGAAGGATTTTTATAATAATGCCGATAGTGACTATTATTGATGCTAAATCTCTTCGTCAAAACCGAATTATGAATTTTGGTAGTGATCGATCATCCATATTCAACTCTATAGGACAAATACAAAGTCCTTGGTTCAATAATAACAGTTATCATTTACCGTATTGCTCTGGCCAAAGACTTTGACTTTAATTTGACTTCAGTTGACCATGATACTAACTTCATATAACTGAGGAGCTGAATTTCTCTTCAACAGTGTTTCACTTCCAGTGCTTCCACTCAACCCAAGTATAGTCGTTCGATGGATGAACTACCACGATTTAACTATAATGAATGCGGAGCTTCCATATTAAAGATCAATGGTATTCTTGTTTAAACTGGGCCATCCCATAGTGAAAGTTATGGGCGAACTTTAAATAAAATTCCATTATTGGATCTTTATCGGGCTTATGAAGTCTAATTTATTGAAAACATATATAAATTTTATTTAAATGTGTAGCATCCCACCTTTTCGCATGCTTTAAATCGACACACGTGCCAATTCAGACCATACGGAAGGGCGAATTGTTGTGGGGTAAATAAGAAAAATAAGAAAGAAATAAAACAAAATAGAATCTCACAGCGGAAGGATAAAATATAATAATCAAATATACAGTTTATAAAGCTGTTTTACAAAATATTCGATTACACTTACACATTCATCAGAGTTACACATACCAATAACAATGCAGTGGAACAGTATGAGTATAGTGGACTAATAATAATAATATAAATCTCCATCTTCATCCTCCAGAGATAAGGTCTTCGAAATCCTGAAACGCTCGGACTGACCTGAGTGAATTGAAAAGACAAAACACTCGAGTCAGAACTAAAATATCTTATGTAAGTTAAATAAACAGGAATAAATACGAGTGCAATAACTCAAGAGATGCTCGGGATCTCCTAAGGATCCGTCAAACTATTTACTATATAGTATATTGCGCTATTATAATAGTGTCTAATTGTAAAATAAACTTACTTTTTTCTTAGCATTAAGGAGTGACCCAATATTCTCCTTAACACGTAATAGTCCCAGTAGTCCATCCAATATCATAGTCCCTCTTGATCGGGAAGCCACCAGAGGATACCACAAGGGCTACGGGAGAAATCCAAACTCGTATAAGGCGCGATAGGGTAAGTGACACGGCACAACCAGGCAATGCCAGGGTAGATATACCAATTACGCTTCCGGGTCGGTGGTAACGCGTAGCTACAGCTACCGCCCACCTCGAGCCACACCCCCAAAAAAATCAAAAGTGGCCACCGAATCAATCCAATAGTCAAAGTATAATATCGAAGGGATGTGTCCGATCAAAGGTACTACCTCAATTAACCCGTCAATCGCTCCTATTTTAGCCACCTTATGCCAACTCACGGGAGTCGGGTGTACGTATTTACCTCAAAGGAAACGCCGCCACCATCCTACTTCATTCTGGAATCTCCACCGCGTACACGGTTGTTAAAGTGGTTTTCGGGGTTGGCAGAGAGTATGACAAATTCCGATCCCGGTCTCTTCAACAACCAATCGTTATTATAACACTGCGGTTATTTCAAAATAATTTATACTTTAAAACTAGAATATAATATCTCTTTCAAACCATATAAATACGATATCATTTATATTTTTAAAACCCAAATCAATATGATATCATTTTATTTTATAAATATCCCTTTCCCAAAATCATAATATTTTCAAATATATATATATACCTTGAAACCATAGCTTTGAAACATAACTTTTAATACTTAATGGTTCAAATACTATATTACTTTATAAAATAAACAGCTTCTTCAAATTTCACAATAAATTCCCAGTATCAATTTGAACCTCCAAGTAAACCATTTCGATTCCCATATATTTCAAAGCTTAAATATTCTATATTTCAAAACTTTATAGTTCATATATTTCAATCTTTAAATATTCCACTATTTCAAAATGGATTCTTTGAAAATTTAATATATTTCAAATCCAATTCCTATTTTTTTAAATTTGAAATATCTACTTACTAAACAAATATTATTCAGATAAAACCCTTAAACTTCAATAACAGGATATTCTTTTAATTAAATTAACTTGATAATATTCTTCAAATAAATTTGATAATCGTTTAAATCCTCTACTCAAAAATCAAGTTATAAGATCATACCCTTTAAATCTTAATTTATTTACATTTCAAAATAATTTTTCGAGGAAAATTCTTGGATACATTAATTCAAATCATATTCACATTTATCTTCAACCTTACTTTTATTTGAGTTATTATGAACTCTATATACAATAGAATTTCAAATATATTCTTAACCATATTATATAAACGAAATCAACTTCATTATTTAGCTTATTTTAAAATTCGAAACAAATTTATACATAGCTAAATTCAAGAATTTTTACTATATATATATCAAAATTTAATATTTATTAAACCGTATTCTTTCCAAAACCATAGAAAATCATTTCAAAAAATAATTATATATATATACCGCGGTACCTGCATATAATATTCCATCCTATGGTCAAGTGATACAGATATTTATCATTTCAATCCGCAATTTTAAAAAAATGCGGTTGTATATCATTTCAAACCGCAATCCCGAATGAAATGAAAATGCATAATAACTTGCAGTTTATACAATATAAATACAACATTCATTCATCCATCATATCAATCATCAAACATTTATCAATTTATCATCCAATTCAAACAATCACATCAATAAATAATAGCTAATTACTGACAGTTAATTTTTCAATAATGAATTAAATAACTGTTTAACTTTAGTTTATATGCAATAATAAATAAATTTAACTAGCAGTTTATATGCAATAATAAATTTAACTAAAATTTTAACTGGTAGTTTATATGCAAAAATGAATTAAATAACAAGTAAAGTATATGAATGCAAATTAACTGAGATAATGATGAAATATATGCCAAATAGCTATAAATAAATTTCTAAACACATCATAAATCAATTTAACAAACATCAGAAATTTTAGAAATTGTGAGTGGGTTAAAACACTCACCTTTTGAATTCAAATCCAATTTAAACCCAAAAATTTGACCGTCTCAGAATTCTTCCAAACCAGCGTCATCAAGTCTGGAATTTAAATATGATCCTAACGCAAGAAACCGCTCGTGAATTGGATATCGTGAGTGGAAGATACTCAAATTAACAGATTTGAAATCAAAATTAAAATTAAAAACAAAACAAACAAACTTACACTCTTCAATTGTACACGTCATCCCCCATTTGTCCCTGTGTAACGCACGCACCCAGAAACACAATGCACGCGAACAAACAAATCTCCCTACCGTTGACCATCCAAATGCTCGCCTACGGTGCTAACCGGCCGTATCTAAACATGCCGATGGAAACCCCACTCCAAACCGCCCCCCTCGACACGCATATGGACCCTCCGCCTTCATGTTGTTACAGCCGCCACCGGCAGGGATAAAACCCTAAATGCCATATCGCCGATGATCACGCCCACTTCGAGGTGAACGAAATCGATGGATGCACACAGCTCGACGAACTCAACAATCCCCTACCTCCCGATCGAATCCATGACGCAGATCCACTGCACGATCGCACACCCACCAATGGATGGCCGACACTAAACTGTGGGTTTTTTCAAAATTATTTTGATTCGATTTCAAAACGAATTTCAGATCTGCGATGCGCCCGCTGAGAGCTTTGACATATATTTTTTTCAAATTTTTCTGAGGATTTGAAATTTATGCTTTGGATTTGATTTTGGGATTGCAATTGTAATTAGGGTTTGTCTGTCTGCCATTGAGGAAGAGGAGGAATATGATGAATTTACGTACAGACAAATGAGAATTAGGGAGGCTACGGTTTATAGCAAGATATTTATAGGAAAAGTTGAAATAGGATGGATCGAGTAAGATAGATGTACGTGCTAACGACAAAGTGGCCCAAAAAGCCCGTTCTGACCCCGGAACGAAATTGGGTAAACCCATATATCGAAATAGGTGTTTTAAAATGCTATAAACGCAATGGAAAAGGTTTCAGGTTCAAATTGCATCGTATAAAGAAGTTATGCCAAAATCAATATTTTCAAATTGATTTAAATTGATTTCAATTAAATCGATTTCAAGGCGTTTTACGTCCATACGATCAAACGACAAGTCCGACCGCTACGAAACTTGAAATCCTATAATAATTCACCTTTACGGATCCGATGAAACTGGTTTCGTCGAAATCCGAGTCAGTGGCCAAAATGGCTATTTTTATATTAATTAACTAAATTAAAAATTAATTAATTAAATCAAATTTCTAATTTAAATTCTGAAATTTGAAATCTTTATCACTTTATACTTCTCAAACATTTTCAATGATTTAACAATTTTCAAATGTCAATTTATTAAAGATTAATCAATATAAATCTTCAATTTCATAAAATTCAAAATTATAGATAAATTTCCAACATTTCCATTAAATTGAATTAACCCATAATTATTCCATTCATAATTTCAAATAGAAGGGTTTACCATTGGATTTGAAATTATTACATAAATATTTCCAAATTTCAACTTAATTTTTAAATTAACGTAATAGTTAAATATTTAATTTCATTCATTTGCAATAAATCCAATTATTATAAATTAAATAAATTAACTCACTATTAAAAATTCAAATTCTATAATTCATAAATTTGCTTTCATTCAATTTATTAATTATTGACTTTAATTAGCAAAGTCTATATCTAGGCACATTTAATAATTCCCAAATAAATCCACTTTATAACATTTAAATTAAATTCCGTTCATGTCCCTGTCATCTATAATTCGTTACGTATTATTACATCAATTTATATAACCTTTAATCCATTCTCAATTCTACCAATTCCGATAAATTAGAACTTCACAATTTGCTTACATTAATTTGGATTGTACTACACTTATTATATTTTTACCAAATAGATACATTAATTTCAATTAAATATTCTCTGTAGCTTATTTCTTGGTTACATACTTTTTATTTCCCGAATTTCTATCTTGTATTAAGTTTACGTTTTATTTTAATTTATATTCAATTATAACCTAACAATCGTTTCAATCAATTGGATTGTATTGAATTTGGTTATCCATCAACTACCATTTACACTACTACCTTAATTTACACAGTTAGTATTAGAAAATCTTATTGCATTGGTTAATTAAATGTTTGCTTTAAAATTACTTTTTTTGTAAAAAATTTATACTCAAGAGCAACAATTAACACTTTCCATTATTATACAAATTTGAATCCCATTCTACTTATTCTTTAATAATAATTCACACAATATTATAACTTCGTACAAGACATCCAATTACTATTTATTATTATAACTTTACAATCTATATAAATTCATTGATTGATTTACTATTTGCCTTTGTTTCCTTATATTCAATTCTTAGCTTAGTATGACAATTTATAATACTCCATTTAATCGACATTTCATTTCATTGTTAATACTTAGCTTAAATTTCAACGGTTGCATTTCATTTACACTTCCGTTACTATATTAATAATTAGTAACGTTTATATCAATAACACATTATAATTACTTACCATTTAAATGAGTTTGATTTCAAATAAATTAATTGACCAATAAATTAGGTAATTTATACAAATTTGTTATCATACCCATAAATTTACACTTATAACTAAGTCCTACATTTGAATTTATTTATTAAATTGAAATGTTCATTCAAGTTTATAAATTATTAACTTGCATTAACATAATTCCCTACTTTGTTCCAATTACTGTCAATAATCCTTTATTACATTAAATCAATCTAATCCTTTCCTTAAATTTATCATATTCAATTTATATCCAGGTAAAAAAATCTTTTCACTACTCAATTCATTTGAACTTATGCAAATTACTATAAATAGTTTTAATTACCATTGCTATATTTTTATTTAGCGTTCATTCCAATATTAATTTATCACCTTTATTATTTCTACAAAAAATTAATTACAAAATCCTATTAAATTAACAAATTAAATTGTCCAAATTTACGAGTCCTTACAAAATGAAATCTTTTAATTTATTTAAATTTATAAATTGATAGTTTTTTAATTTATATATCGATGTATATATGTGTATGCGTGTGTGGGCATGCATTGTATATATACACACATACACATATATATGTGTGTGCGTGGGCGCGCATGTGAAACATATTAACTTGTGCAAGTTATAACATATCAGCGTATAGATGTTGAGATTTAAATCGCAACAGATACATTAGCTTATCTAATATGTGAGTATATGTTGTCCAAATATATGTGTATATATGTATATATAAGCTATCTCTTTATATGACTATTTTTTTTAAACTCAACCCATAGCCCTAATGAAATCGAAGGGATGGGATGAGCCAACAACCCGCCTGGTCCGACTACAGACATGAGGGATTTTATGCCATCCCAGCTTAGAGGTTTGATGCTCCTTACCATTTATGTAGGTTTTTTAGGAGCTCATCTTCGCATCTTGAATGAGAAACATAATTTAATCTACCAGGACTCGAACCCGCGACCTCAAGGAACTTTGTTCCATAGTCGTTAAGCGGCCCTGACCAACTGAGCTATATCACAGACTACTTTATATAACTATTATGAATTATGTGTGTGCATATATTAAGTTAGTTTAAATAGTTATATACATATAGTTTAGCATGGCTAGCTAGCTTTATAATGGGCCATGCCACATTTATTAATGAAATTAAAATAGGTGTTATGCACATGCACATAACAACTAAGACGGTTTTTATGGTGGTCCGACCACTTACTACAGATGCATAAAGGAATTTACTCTTACTAACTCACATAATGGATGCAAAATATCACCAAACTATGACCAAAAGGAAGCAAAATGATTCACACTCTGACAACAGAAGCAACAACGGCTTCCACTATAACATTACATCACATTGCATGAACATAATGACCAAATTGAAGCAAAACTTTCTATATTGACACAACTCTACATAGCATAGACAATCAACTTATAGGTAAGAGAGCATCAAGCTAGCAACTTGGGAACATGATACAATCAAACACAAACACTTAGCAAATCAATAAAAACTTCCAACGACATCTAAGGATGCAATTACTAGAATGAAGGCCAATAAACCCAAGCGAAACATAGAAATTATAGCAAAGCAACTTTGAAAATGAGGCAGAGCTTAGAAAAAGCAAGTAGAAAGCTAATATAGCCAAGCAAAACAACTAACCATAGCCGATGAGCCTTTGCTGCTTTGCAATTGCCATGGACACTTGGAGGTGAGAATATGACATGGAAAATACTAACCATTGACCAAATATAACCATCTAAAACAAAAATAGTAACCAAAAGCTAACACTCAAACACCGAAAGAAAACCCGAACCAGATAACCTTGAAGCAAGACCAAGCAACCTAAAGCACACTACAACCACCATGAACCAAGAACTAAAGGTGCAACAAAAGGGAAAGGATGATAAGAGGACTACTAGAAATTAAAAGTTTAGCATAACGGATCAAGATCAAAATCCTTCACTTTCGCTGCAAGTAATCGCGAAGTGTGATAAGGTAAGGATGAAAAACATTGGGTCAGTCGCCAAGGAGATAGACCAAAACTCTAACATCTAATGATGAACTAAAAGGAGTCAGATGTATCTTAAAGAGGAAAGTAGAAAAGAAGGAGATTTTTGTGAAGCAAGGGTAGCAAGTAACAGCAATAAGGAAAGCTAGCCACTTGAGGGAAGGAGCGAATAGAAAAAAGAAAGCGATGGAACCAAAGACAAGAGAAGAGAGCGGTGGTGGAGAAAGCCTAGCCCCATTGATAAGGACTTGACCACCTTTATCACTGGTGTTTTTTGAAATATATATATATATATAGTATATTTAAAATATATTAATAAATATTTCTATATATATTACCTAATAAATAATAATGTTAATATTATATATATACAAATTGTTATAATATACTAATTTAAATATATATAAGTTAATTTAAATATTAAAATATAAGTGTATATCTTATAAGTCATGAATAATATGTGTATACATATATATAATAATAAAATAATTTTATACACACACATAAATATACGTTTATAATAAACAAATTGTAACAACCCGCATATTTATCGATTTTATATTTAAATATTTTATTTAAATATTTTGTCGTTAATCGGATATTGGTCCGAAAAGCTACTTTTTGTAAACGGTCAAATTAGGACTCGAGACCACTTCCATTGAGTTCGAAATGCCGTTTACAATTTTTTCAAGTATAAACATTGATATGATTGGAGATAGTAGAATTTCACTACTTTTTCACTTGAGACTTTGGGTTGGGCTTTTAGCCTATTAGACCCAACCTTCACCCCTCCTCTTCATAACTTCATTTCTATTTTCCTAAATCTTCAAGCTTCTTCAAAAATGGTGGAGGGAATGGGAAATTAAAATTCCAAAACTCAAATTCAATTGCAATCCATCTTTCTACTCCAAATTCAAGAAGAAGACATTGGATTCAAGCTTCTTGTGCTTAGATAGAAGAGGGATTGATTCTTGCTTGCTTAAAACTTCATTTTTCATTGAATCTGTGCAAAGGTGAGATTTTTATCTCACAATTCTAGCCTATAACTATATTAGACTATTTGGAATGATTCCCTATCGTGTTTGCACGCACATTTGCATTTGGTTTGGATTGGATTGGCGAAAAACTCCAATTTTTAGCGTTTTGGTGAATTTCCTGCATTTAAGTCGTTCTACCCGGATTTGGCTCGCTCGGAGTTAGGTCGTAGGTCGCAAGGTCGCTAGGTCGTGGGTCGTTTGGGTCTAGGTCGCTCGGCATGACTCTGGGTCATCGAAATGCTTGTTTGAGTTAGGTCGCGCCTCTTTTAGGTCGCGTCTCCTTTAGGTCGCGCCTCTTTTAGGTCGCGTCTCCTTTAGGTCGCGCCTCTTTTAGGTCGCGTCTCCTTTAGGTCACTCTCCACTGGAACCCTTAAGTCGTTTGGCCTTAGGTCGTTGCACCGTTAGGTCGTTGGAAACCACTTGATCGTATGACCTTGTTAGGTCGTTAGGTCGCGATGGCTTTAAGTCGCGCACCTATTAGGTCGTTCGCCCCTTTTTGTCGTTAGACTGTTTATGTCGTTAGGTCGCGAACCCACTTAGGTCGCTTAACATTGTTTTCCTTTAGGTCGCGTGGCCTTTAGACCCTTAGGTCGTGAGCAGTTAGGTCGTTAGACCTAGGTTGCCTTTTCCCCTTAGGTCGTTGGACCGATAGGTCGCTTCACCTGTGCTCACGTTAGGTCGTTCGACCCATTCATCTTTAGGTCGTTCCACTTGCCTATCTCGTAGGTCGCGTTCCACCTAGGTCGCGTGAACCTATAGGTCGTTGGACCCTTAACTCGTAGGTCGTTGGACCTTATCCCGATAGGTCGCTCCCTTCACTAGGTCGTACCGTTTTGGTCGGGGCGCTGCCCCCGGACCCCCGCGACCTGACCGGGCAGGTCGAACCCCGCAAGCGGTGGCGTTGCCCCCGCACCCCTACCTTGGGGGGTTGCCACCCCCCTGGACCCCCCCTCCGTAGGGGATCTTATCTGAAAAACGTTGAGCTGATTTCCTTGGATTTTATTCACATCTCCGTATGCGATCTTTGTGACTGATTGTTTCTACAATTGCTTCTGTGTTTTGTCACTTTATAATATAAAGGTTTCAACACTAGTAGTAAATATCAAAACTCTTTTAACAAACAATTTCAACTCTATTTTTAATAACAAAGCTCTTTTCTTAAACCGTTTTCCAATCTATTAGTATATACAAACCTTTACCTCACTCGGATGAGAAATCTAATTAAACGACTTAGTAAAACAAGTGGTATGAAACGCTTGCGTTCACTTCGTCGGTTAATTCTTGGACTTGCTCGATTGAACCTCTTGTGACAATTTTATTAGTGAAGATCTACAGTTTGTTCGTAAATATTTAAGTTAAGCAAGTGGTTATGGGACATGAAGCTAAACTTCTATATTTACTAGCTTAGTGTAATTGACACTTCTCGTTGATCATGACGATCATTCTGATGATTTAGACTAGCAACTGTGCGATGTCTCTTGTTGCGAGGTTAGACTAGACACCACTTGTGTGATTCCACTCACACATACCTTTTTGCTTTTTGGTTAGTCTGGACCTTAATCTGTGTGATTCCATTCACACATGTGGGGTAGCTCCCCTTGGTCTTCGGACCGTCATGTGATAGGCCTCTTTCTCTTTTCTATGATTTCTGGACTTCTTGCATTGATTTCTAGAATTTATGTCATTGACTTGTTATGAGTACAAGTTTGGGGTATGATGCCCTTTTCGAATCTTTGAGAAGATTCTTGTGATATTGATTATCTCTTATTGATTGATCTTCTGTTGATCATTATTTACATACTTATAGTGGTATGTCATTATGGATATTTTATGTTTATGCCATATCTTTTATGTTATATCATGTCATCTGATATTTATAGCTAGACTGACCCGTTTATTATTTTCTTAAATAATACTCGGGTCAGACCGAGATGTTACAGGTGCTTCTGCTTGACTTCTTCCCAGGGATTCATCACTCTGACTTTTGGCTAACTGTTTAGATTAGCAGTTTTTGTTGTATACACTTGAGATATAGACTCATAGTTGTATTCTTTTGTATAGCACGTGTTGCTATTCTTTTGTATTATTGTGGATCTTTTGAGCACTACTCTGATGTACACTTTCATGTGTTAGTTATATATTCATATCTTCTTCCGCCTTTGTGATATGGATGTCTGTGACTGATTTGCGTTATGCTTATTTCTATGTTTGTTTCCGAAGATTATTTATAGCCACCGTGTGATAAGCAATTACATGGATGGTCGCTCCTCAACAGCCTTATTCTCCGTGCTAGTTGACAGCACTACTCCGTAGTGTTCTTGGCTAGCGTGGGTATAGAGGTGAGGCGTCACACAAATATATACATTAATTAATAATATTATTAAAGATAATTTTTTATATTTCCAGTTAATGAGCACAACACAAAAAATTATTTTTTATTTTTTATTTTAAAATGCATTTTAATTAAATACCCATTTAAAAATAATCAAATATTAATAAAATTAATTAATTTTTTTATTTCAGTTTTAAAATTTCAAAAATCCTAATTGATATATTATGGCCTAAAGAGTTGCATTTTTTGACTTAAATTTAATTTTAATAATTTATTTATTTTGTAAGCATTTTAAATAATTGAATTTTAAAAATAGAAAAACTGTTTTTTTTAATTTTTAACCGAAAGCTTATCTTGTTCTAATATAACTTTATAAAATTTAAAAATAATTTTTCATGATATTTTCAAATTAAAATAATTAATTAAAATTGATTTAAATAATATTAAATAATAATAAACTATTTATAAAAAATTATTTTTTGCTATCGAAAATTAATATCACTATATACATTATAAGTAAAATTATATGACTAAGTTCAACGATGATATAATGTTGTTGCTAATTATAATATATATATATATAATTAAATAATATATTAAGCATAAATATATATATATATATGCATTTGTGATAACATTGTTTGCATATCAGAACCGTCATCTGACTAACAATATAATATACATATATGACAAAACATTATATTAATAATTACTAGCTATAAAGTCATACCTTAATCGCAAAGCCTTGATGTGACAACCGCCTTTTTGACCGTCAAAAGTTGACACAAATACATCCATGGTATTCGCGTGCCATGAGTGTAACAAACCAGAATTTTCGACCCTCGAAATCGACATCAATACGTTCACTGTAAAGTATGCTGAATATTCAAGTGCCGGAAATAACGATTGCTAAGGGTGAAGAAGAAGAAAGAAGAATAGAAACAACACATAGAATCTCACAAATCGCAGCGATGTAATATATAATAGATAAATACAGATTTTTACACAAAATGAAACTATAACTGTTAATATACATACAATCATCAGAGTACAACAGTCAACATAGTAATCCGGACAGTTATAACAACTTATCCTCACAACAACTGAATATACAGTTTAACACACATAGCGGAAATAACAAAGTACATGTAATATGCCTGAAATCCTCCAGCTCGTCTCCTAAACTCCATAGCATCCTAACCTGAATTTGTTATATTCGGTCTGACCTGAGCATTATAATAAAACCAGTATGAGAAAACACACTCAATTTGAATTTAATTATTTCCAAAAAATCTTTTTTTTTTGAAAAACAAGGGTATCTCGAAAGACCACGCCACATATAAACACGGATAGGTTTTTATCTTACAATAACCAAAACCACTTTTATATAAAAATCCTACGATATGATAATAGTGTCTAAGTACAAATTCTTCTTAAAATAGCCGAAATTGTTACATTAATTAAATTCCAACATACTAGGCTCTACAATCAAAACCGTAAGGCACGTATTGGAGATTGGATTCCATACGATGACAAGGTAAGGAACTACCTTTCGATGGTACATCTCTAGATAAATGCACTGGGGTCTAACAAGAATATCTTGTATCCCTACCACACAAAATTGGCCTACCACTTGACTAGTACTACCAAATATGGTCATCCCTCCATTGATGGGCCCCAAAGCATACTAATGAGAGATCATAACCGATCTAGATTTGGAATGACCATAAACTACTTGGGAGCGACCCACTTGGCCCTGCTACATGCCTGATAGTTGTCATTTCTCGGTTGATGAGGTTCGAGGCAATGTTTTACCTTTTGAATAGCAATCCCACTTGGAATGCTAATCACTGCCTTCTAGGCGACAATGCAATGATAACATTCATCCATACAAGTTGTTCTGGGTCTGAACAAACCAATCTCTTCAAAGATCACCGTCTTCATCGTGCTCAAGATTTCAAAATTCGTAACACTCAAATTGGATCGAAGTGGTTTTCAGATAATTAAATCTAATCCCGGTCTTTTCGAAATGATCAATGAATTTGGCCAGATTTGATAGTCGGTTATTTAACTATCAAACTACACACATCAGCAGTCACCAGACCCATATTTTAAATCTTTCAAACATTTATTTCAAAATATCAAACCGATTATTCTTATTCATAATACCATCTAACAGTTTATAACTTCTTTTATGAATTCAAAGTCATTTTCGAAGTTTCTGTATCTAACTATTTTGGAAATTTCTTAAGTTTCTAAAAATCCCATTATAAGATTTCTCTTATAAAATTACATCCATTCAATAAAATCAAGTTTACAAATCTCGAGAGTATTTATAAATGAATTCTAATTACTTATTTTTGAACTCTTTGCAAAACAAAAAAATATTTTTAAAGAATAACAATTTATTTGCTAAACACGTTAAAGTAATTATTTAAAATATCAAAAACCATTTAAACAATCAATGATAACTCATTTCCAATTCATTTTTATATAAATTAATCGATCTACAAAGCTTATTACAAAAATTAAAATTCATTTCCACTAATATTAAATATTAAAAAAACCCACTTCCCGAAATATTTTAACATAGATAACAGTTTTTAAACTACATAGTTAATAGATAAAAATCCCTTTTTAAAACAAACTTAACTTCTTGATAAAAATATATTATTAAAATTTTAATATAACTAATTTTACATTAATAAATATCTCTCGATTTATCACAAATCGATTTACGTTTCCAATTTCATAACCATTTCCAAATTCTAAAATAGCATCTACTAATTCTTTTTAAACCGATTTCCATATCTCATTATAAATTCTCACTGTGAATTGATATTTCCAATTTATCAAATGAAAATCATTTCACTTTATTTGTAAACATTGTTTATAAATTTTATAAAAGCATTTCCAGTTTATAACAGGTTTATATTACTAAAATCCATTTATAAATCGATTTCTAATTAAAATTCCATTTATAAATCTATTTCTAAAATAATCCAGACTATATTCCAAAACCCTTTAAATCTCGATTTCGACTTCCATTTCGTACTTTAAGAATCTCATTTAAAATTCCATTGTTTAAAAATCCTCAATTTAAAATTCTCTATTTGAAACAATTTTATGAAATAGCTAAATAAATATCCAAAATCCAACCATTTATTTTATTCAAATCAATTCCTTTATAAATAACCCCAAAATTCAATATAAACATTTTCATTGCCCATCGCCTTTGAATTTCTTTCCCTTTTTTATATTCAAAAATATCATTTTTGGTATTTATAATACCAAAATTAAGGCCAGCGCTACTGTAGCATCCAAAAAATCAAATTACATCATAATCTATAACAGATTATTCAAAGCACATCATACATCACTATATAAATGAAATTAAAATCAACAATTTTGAGGAATCCAGTTGGATTCCTCTAGCCTGTTTCCCTACAACAACAGTTGTTATATAATTACAAAAAATATAATCACTACTTCGAGGCGGGATATTGCAATAAAAATGGCCATTCGCTATTATACGGGGAGCATAGTGTCTCATCCGCTCCAATCGGCAAGAAAATATACCCAAATACTAATATATAGTAATATATGTATATATATACACATCCAATTGATAATAATTTATCAATTCATCCAGTCAACCAATAAATAATTTTAACATTTTAAAATAAAATCATGTATCCAAAATGAGTGAGATTTACTCACTTTGATTTTCGGATTCACTAAATGCTCCATTTTGAATTCAAATTTCCTACTTGCTCCAAACCCGTCCAATCCAACTCCATAGCGTAGCTTTCGTCGATACGATCGCAATGCGACTTATCGCGTTCAATTTGGACGTCATACGGGTTAAATACAAGTTAATGGAATTTTAAATTTTAAATTACTTAAATTAATCAAACTTATAACCTAACTTGTACCTTCTCTCTAATAATGCTTGCTTCCAGGAACAACATGAACACGATCGTGACCAAAGATCCAATCGCGACCCTCGACCCACGCTGCCATCCTTGCTTCCACCCCGTCAACCTTGCTAGCGCCGCTCGTCCATGCCAGCACCACCCAAATCAACCTAATTGAGCCCCCAAAACCCATCCTCCTTTCCACGAACGCGGCCGTCTCTTAGCCACCGTGCTCCTCTACTTTTGATTACCACAGTTGATCTAGGTCAGCTCGATGCCACGCGCAAGATCTTCTTTGAGGTCGAGGCCTGATATGGACACTGGTGGTCCACATCAACCACGGTCAACCTTTTGAGGTTGAAGAAGATTTGAATAAAATAAATGTGAATGATTTCTCAAAGGATATGTGATTTATAAGCGAAATAGGTATAGGCTCGTACAGGGTGGTGTAGCTGATGGAGATGGAACAACGGTTGTGTGGTCAAATCTGAATAGAAATACATTATTTAAAAATCCAAAATATCTAGTTATATAATTACGGACTCCAATCGAGGTGTGCCGCCTGACATTTCCAATGTTATACCCCTATTCCAAACGCAATGGAACAAGTTTCGAGACCTAATTCAATCGTATGTGGAAGATAGCATTTCAAATTGATGATTCTTAATTAAATTATTCCTATGCGTTTTCAGCTCGCACAACCAAACGGTAAGTCCAAACGCTACGAAATTTAAAATTTGGTTACAATACGCTATTACAGATCCAATGGAACTAGATTTCTCGAAATCCGAGACTGTGCCCCGAATCGCTATTTTAACGCATCGACAAAATACATGATTTTCAAAGCCGACAAAATACCTTGAAATTTTAGTTTTTAAAAACTTACTAACTCAATTCTAATTCAAATAGAATTTATATTCATGTTAGACATCGAATCGATTCATATTCAACTAAAATTTCAACTATTTGCACTATTTCTGTATTATGTCAAATCATCATATTTGAGTTTTAACTTATTTGTCGAATTCAACCAAAAATTCCATATTCAAAATCAATTCGTATTTCAAACCGAACATTTATATCCATTTAAATGTTCAAAATAAAACGACGAAAAATTCGGGTCATTATATTTCTTTCCCCTTAAAAGAATTTTGTCCCCGATATTGCTAAGGTAGGGAAAATGCTCCAAACCCGCCTACTTTCAAAACCCGCTTAGTTAAAACTCAATATTTGTAATGAACCATCTTTTTGGAAATTTTAAATTGATAACAAACCACACAGGTTAAACTCAAACCATTCAAAAGGGAGGATTGTTATGGGGAAAATGAAAAAAATAAGAGAAAGAAATAAAATATAAACTTAGAATCTCGCAGCGGAATGACAAAATATAATAATTAAATAATAGTTCATAAAGCTGTTACAAATAACTTTTGATTACACTTTTACAATACAATTTAGAGTACATACAGTAGAAATAAATAAAATACAGTGGAACAACATGATGTAGCGAAATAAATAAAATAAATAATATAGTATACAAATCTCCGTCTTCGTCCTCCAGAAAGAAGTCTTTATACACTAAAAAGCTCAGACTGATCTGAGTGAATTGAAAAGACAAAACAGTCGAGTGAGAACTAAAAGATCTTATGTAAATTAGACCGATAGTAAATAAAGATGAGTGTAACAGCGTCAGAGATGTTTACCGGGTTTGACATCTCCTATCCACTGTCTACGTACGTGCAATAACTTAAGATATGCTCGGGATTTCCATCTCCTAAGGATCCGTTAAACTAGCTACATACATAGTACAATATGCTATTATAAGTGTGTCTATAGTAAAGTATTAAAATAGCGTTAAGGCATTACTCATACACCCCTTAACACATTTTATATGATGTCCTAGTCTATACAGCACTGTAAACTCCACCGTAAACTAGTGGGTGATCAGGGAGCACTCCATAGATACAACACAAACCAAACTCATAGAAGGCATGGTAAGTCATGTGATAAGGCGCGCGAGGCAATGCCAGGGTATGCTACTACCGTTTTGCGGAAACCGGACTGCTGGTAATGCATAGCAGCTACTACCGCCCACCTCGGAACACACTCCTATAATCAAAATCAAGGGGTGGCCACCAAATCAATCACAAAGTCATAATATGGTATTGAAAAAATGTTTTCAATCGAAGGTGCAACCTCACTTGGCTTGGCGTGACTCCTATTTTAGTTACATCAAGCTGACTTGCGGGAGTCAGAGCTACGCTAATACCTCATACGGAATCATTACCAAACCATCCTAGTTCATTCTAGAATCCCCACCACGTACACAGTAGCTAAAGTGGTTTTCGGTATTGGCAGAGAGAGAGAGAGTATGACAATATCCGATCTCGGTTTCTTTAACAAACAAACGGTTATTTCACACTGTATGGTTCTTTTAAATTTGCAAAACCTTTTCATAATTGATATCAAAATATCATATTCAATTCAAACATATCACTTTCGAAAATCGTATTCACTTTCAGAATCATATCGACAAAATAGGTTAAATCTCGTTTCAAAATCATCGTATTCAATCAAATATGTCATTTCGCCAGAAATAACATTTAAATCCCAACTTAGGTTATAACATCATTTAACCATATTCGCTTTAAAATCAAGGATTCAATATAAACACTTCAACTTTACATTGTCTGTAACGACCCGTAATTTTAGATAATTAAATTAATTAATTAAATAAGTTTTAAAATTTAATGCTGTGAAAAATTAAAAATTTAAGATTTAATAATGAGAAAAATAACTAGAATGTATTCTTAATAATGTTTATTTAAGGTAATGGATAACTATTTGAATGTAATCTCAAGTAATTGAAATAATTAGAAAGTTATAATTGGCTATAAATTGAAAAGGAGGAAATAAACTAAATGTTACATTAATTGTTGAAATAATAGGTAATTAATTGTAATTGGATAAAATCAGTGTTGTATAAGTAGTTATAACATTTGTTTATAGATAATAAACTTATAAATGTGATTAAATTTAGAAAAGGGAATAATGTAGGATCGATTTCACCTTAGAAGGGGGAGGGCAAATAGGGTGATACTAATAACAATAAAAATTTATGCGAAAATATATATGATAATTGCAGCATAAATAATAGCAGAATAATAAAAGCAGAAATAGAAAAACATAAATTTACCCAACTTTGGCAAAATCCTGCCTACGTGCTGCCCCAAGGTTTCTATTAGAAATTAGGTAGCCAGATGCTTACACAAGTAAACTTGAAATACCCGCTAACGACTAACCTAACTCTACGCTCAAAACCCTGCCATAACTCAGCACTGAGTTGCGAATTTTTGAACTACGCCACCGTAATTCATCCCTTGTCACATGATTAGAATTTCACAAAATTTTAAAATAAAATTACAAATAAACTAAAAAATAACAAAAACAAAGCCCTTTATATATAATCCCAAATATAAAATAAATAAAGCCGGCCCAAAAAGAAACTAAAAGACATGTTTCCCTTTTAATTTTCTCGTGTAAAACTTTTGCCATTCTTCTTCGTTGCTTTGTAATGTCTGCTTCATTCCTCTTTAAAAATAATTAGGGCTTTGAAATTGAAGCCGCCACTTCTAGAACTAATACATTGTGGTGCGTGTTTACTTTGGATTGCTTTGTCAATCAATTGCTGCTTCGTCCGCCTTTGGCTGCTCTAATTATTGAGATCGAACAATGCTTTATACTGGTATGTGAATTGCCTTTTATCAGATTTGATTATTCTCGACTTAATTTGAGTTTTATGATTTATTGATTTTGGGAATTGCTTGAATTGAATCTTTTGAACTAGGTTGGAGTTAAAGCATGCTTTCTGGATTTACTGTTTCAAACTCCAATGTCCGCCGATGATGAATTTTGGGTTTGATTTATAGGGGATGAAACCTTATATTATAGATTCCTATATTTGTATTTGAATTCTTCAAACACTTGTTTGTCCATTCGATTACTGATCATAAGGTTTTGTTATTTGCTAACTTGTTCATCATATATGAGTTAATCCATGAATTTGAATTTGTTGAGTCAGTTCCATTATTTGCTCCTTTGATTTCGGCATTTGAAGTTTTGAGGTAATATTTTGACTTGTTCAATTAACTGACTTATTGGTATTTTCATTGCCCTATGAGTTTGAATTCGCTCCTTTCATGACTCACGGCTTCCGACCATTTCTTTTCTAACCATGACTTTGTTACTCTAACTACTACTGTGTGATCTTCTGCATTTTAATTTGGTTCTAGTCTTGCTACAAAGTTTGGTGCAAGTTGCATGTGCGGTTTTGTCATTACAAATGATCCATGTATGTTGGGTTGATGTGGAGTTCCACGTCTAATTTGCTTGCATTGTTTTCAGACTTCGAGTCTTTGAGATTCTATCAATTTATACTGGTGTCTGACCTTGTCTTTGTATATTTGTAGTCAGGTAAATTTTGGTTGAGTCTTGTACATGCCATTTCCCATGTTGCTTCGAGTTAAACTACAGCTTGGTTTCATGTTTTCCTTATCTGCCTTTGTTCTGGTTACATGTGATGCTCATCATGTATACGTACATACATATATGTATGTATATATGTGTATGTCCTTAACAAACTGAACTATTGTCTGCATTGCTTTAGAAAACTATCTGATTCAGTTTAAGTCTGGTTGCAGTGTTGTTTTGCTTGATAATGCTCCTGTTCATATTGATATAATGCTTGTATCTATCCATATGCATATGTATACATATGCCACTTTGTTTGCTGCTTCACCAATCTGGTGAATTGTGTGGATTTGCATTCATATTGATCTTGCTGTATGTTGATGTCTCCCCTAGTGCCTATAAGCACGTTTGAAACTATTTGCTTATACTTGCATTTCATGTTTCCTTAGAGTTGTATTCACTAGTATTCAGTTGTTTATGACCTTGACTTTGCATATGCACTTGGTTGTTGCATTTGAGTTTCATGTGTATAGACCATTTTATTGGACTTGTTTCACTGGACTGAGCTTGATTGCAAACCTTTGATTCATGTGGTTTCTGTAGCTCGACCATCCATGCTTGTGTTTTCTGTTGCTCTTGACCGTATGTGCTTGATTCATTTTCTGTCTTTGTGCACTTGTATCATGTGGTCTGGTGTTTGTGAGTTTGGCCATTTGAAGTTTGGTTGTACATGAACTTGTATGTAGTCATGTTAATTTTCTCTAGTTACATACATACTCATATATGTATACATGTATGCTGGTCTTCACTGCTGAGTCTATAATTGGGTTATTTGATGTTTTGTTTGTTCTTGAAGTCACCACTATTGACATATGCATTTTGGAGTCTGGATTTTTGTTTTGATTCTTTAAGCTTGTTCATGTTGTTATTTGGTTGAACATGAACTTGTTGTTGTATACATACTGTCTGGTTTAGTGTTGCAATGTTGATGTGCGTGTACCTGAGTTGAATCCAGCCTCGGCTTGGGTTTAACCTTGTGCTCACCTGTCCCTATAGTTTTATCAAGTGTATATCAGTGTGCATGGCCTTCTGCCATATACAGTGATACACCGTGCAAGTTTCGTGTAAGATGAATTCAAAATAAATGATGACGAACAACCCAAATAACTGTGGCAAATAAAATTTCCAAAAACACATTTTTATTGTACATTGCAAATATTTCTTTTTCAATTTTACCGCGTTAGTGTTTATTTTGCAGATAATTCAGATGCTGGATATGAACTGAAATAGAGTTGAAGACAAAAGTACGAGTGTGAGTGAATATGTAATGAGGCGAAAGTTGTAGATTGAAAGATGTGTTGTAATTAAAATTGTATTGTAATTGAAAATGTATATCTGTAGTGAGAGCTCAAATTTGTACTATTCAAAATTGTAATAAAACATTTGTTTGAATAAAATATTCGTTAGAAAAATAAATTCTGTATTATTTATTTTATTCATTAAATATTTATTCAATTATGTGAAAAATAAAATAGTACAATAATAAATATATTGATGAATTAGCTTACTCAGCTAAACTTTGGGAGGATCCGATCTTTATTGTTTTGAAGTTGAAACTGATCTTGATCTTGAACTACGTGGTATTTGAGATGACTTTTTCTTTGATTTTTGTTTTTATTCGCTTTTAAGGTCAAAGAGGTTCTTTGCTTTGATGTTTTCTGTATTATAACTTAAACTTGCTGGTTTGTACTTTCTTTTAAATTTTGAAAACAATCAAAGAAAATGAGAAAGAAGGAGATGCATAGTTTTTATAGACTTGAATTTATTTTTATTAATTATTTCAAAAATAAAAATAGAATGACACTTGTTAATTTTATTGATAAAATCATTACACTTGTTAATTACTTACTAAAATTCTAAAACTCATAATTTTTCCATGCTATATGTTTACACTTGTAGTTTTGCATGAGAATAATATTTATATATTATTTTAAATTGTATTTTCTATTTTATAAACATATTTTCTTTATTTATATATGTAAACATAAAAGAGAAATGATTTTTCAATTAATTATAAACTAATCAAAATCACAGGTAAATTATTTTTAAATCCATGTATTTTTAAAATATTTATATTTGAATTTTAAATTCAAATTCAAATTACAATCTATAAACATATGTATATAAATCAATACTTATCAAATTTGTTTTGAAAATTTTTCAAATTAATTCCAGTAATTTATATTAATTACTAATTTTAAATTTGATAAAAAAAATTGGGACGTTATAGTTTTTCCCCTTAAGAAAATTTCATTCTCGAAATTAGAAGGAGAGAGAGAGACAAACAAAGAATATATGAATACATATAAAAAGATAGAGAAATGGCTTACCAATCAAGATGGAATATCCACTTTGCAATTGGGATAGGACTTTTGCATGCTATTTTCCATTTCCCAAGTACAGTCATTTGGATCTCCACTCCATTGCACTTTTACCAGTTTCACCACTTTATTTCTTAACCGCTTTTCATCTCGATCAATGATCTTTAACGGTTCTCTTTTAACTGCCAGATTTGGTGTGATCTCTAAATCCTGCTAAGCGGCCTCCTTAATAATACAGTCTGGATCATGTATATATTTCCGAAGGTGAGAAACATGAAACACATCATGTACGCCAGATAACCAATTGGGTAGCTGCACTCGATAAGCCAAAGGACCGATCATCTCCAGTATAGGAAAAGGACCTATGTATTGCGATGCCAGCTTACCAGTCTTTCCAAACCTCAACACTCCACGCATTGGAGAAACCTTTAGGAAAACAGAATCTCCAACCTTGAATTCTAAATTTCTTCTCCTGCAGTTAGCATAACTTTTCTATCGACTTTGAGCCCTTTTAAACTTCTTTCGAATAAAATCAACTTTCTTAGTGGCCTCCTTTATCATATCTGGACCAAGGACAAGCCTATCACCTGATTCAATCCAACACGCAAGTGATCTACACGGACGACCATACAATGCTTCAAAAGGAGCCATTTTAATACTGGCCTATTAGCTATTATTATATGAGAATTCAACTAGATGCAAATGGTCCTTCCATGAACCGCCAAAGTCAAGAATACAATCACGCAAAAGATCTTCCAATATTCGATTTATTCTTTCCATTTGCCCATCAGACTGCGGGTGATAAGCAGTACTGAAGTTCAATTTGGTTCTGAGTGCGGCTTGAAATGCCTCCTAAAATTTGCTAGTGAAGATCGGGTCACGATCACTCACTATACTACTCGGTATACCATGGAGACGAATAATCTCTTGCACATACAATTCTGCCAAACTCGCTGCTGTTCGGGTGGATTTTACTGGGATAAAGTGGGCAGTCTTAGTCAGACGATCCACAATAACCCAGATCGCCTCATTACCCTTACGAGTTCGCGGAAACCCGTCTATGAAATCCATAGACACTTGATCCCATTTCCACTTAGGCACCTCCAATGGTTGGAGTAAACCCGCCATTTTTTATCACTTTTGATTTGCTGAAAAGTAGCACAACGACTGACATAAATAGATATATCTCTCTTCACTGTTTTTTACTAGAAGGTCCTTTTGATATCTCGATACATCTTATTAACCCCTGGATGGATACTAAGCTTGGACTTGTGACACTCGTCCAATACTTCCCATTTTAGATCCGGGATGTCTTGGACATAGATCCTGCCGTTAAACTTTATAATTTCATTACTATCAATTTCAAAACTGGAATCTTCTCCTTGACATATTCTTTTATAAATTTCTCAAAGAAACTTGTCTTCTTTCTACTTATTGGCAACTTTCTCAAGAAGAGTAGGAGTGACAACAAGATAAGCAAGAACAACATGTCTTCTACTCAAAGCATCGGCTACCACGTTGGCTTTTCCGGGTGTATACTGAATATCTAGGTCATATGATGCTCGGAATTCCAACCAACATTGCTACCTAAGATTCAAATCCCTCTGGGCAGGGAGATACTTCAGAGATTTATGGTCGATGAATAATCGAATTTTTCACCTAAATCAAGAAGGGTTTATTAAGTGTATATATTAAGTTAAGTTAAACTTTTAAATTTTTAGAAAAGCTGAAAGAGATTTTTACCCAGAAGATAATGACGCTAGATTTTCAAAGCAAAAATAACAGCCAAGAGCTTAAGATCGTGGGTTAGGCAGTTTTTCTCATGTGGTCGCAATTATCAACTCGCGTAGGCAATCACTCTACCTTCCTGCATTAGAAAAGCACCCACACCCTCACCACATGCATCAGTATAAACATATAACCTTGGTTCCCATTAATAATAGCGAGAATGGGAGCTGTGGTCAACCTTCTCTTTAACTCCTAAAATGCTTCTTCGCACTTCGTAGTCCAATCAAATTTAGCATTCTTCATTGTCAGCTTAGTTAACGGACTGGCTATCTTGGAAAAATCTTGAATTTTTTTTTTATGTAATATCCCGCTAATCCCAGAAAACTTCTAACTTCCTTCGGAGTAGTGGGTTGCTTCCAATCTAGGATAGCGGAAACCTTGTCCAAGTCTACAGAAATTCCCTCTTCGCTAACAATATGTCCGAGAAATCTAACTTCCTTGACCCAAAAATGACACTTAGAAAATTTGGCAAATAGAATGTTCCACCTTAATATTTCCA
This sequence comes from Allium cepa, assembly GCA_030765085.1. Lineage (NCBI taxonomy): Eukaryota > Viridiplantae > Streptophyta > Magnoliopsida > Asparagales > Amaryllidaceae > Allium > Allium cepa. The sequence goes on from CM060941.1 coordinate 565,384,174, forward strand.
AAACAATTCTCAAATGTTTAGCATGCTCCCCTTTACTTTTGGAATAGATCAGAATATCGTTAATAAATACAAGAACAAAATTGTTCAACACTTCTTGGAATACTCGGTCATTAAGTTTATGAAATATGCGGGAGCATTGGTTAGTCCGAAAGGTATGAATAACCATTCGTAGAATGTGTCTGGACCCTTAAAAGCAGTTAAGTGAATACATTCTTTAGCAATCCTTAGCTGATGGAATCCTTGGACTAGATCCATCTTTGAAAAGAATCGAGCCCCATGCAACTGATCGAACAGCTTATTGATTCTGGGAAAAGGAAATTTATTTTTGAGAATTAATTTATTGAGATCGTGATAATCCATGCATAATCTCAAAGATCCATCAGACTTGGCCACAAACACCACAACTTAACCCCAACTGGAAACACTGGGACGTATTAATCCTTTCTCCAGCAAATCTCGGGTTTGCTTAACCAGCTCTATTCTTTCCCTTGGTGCCATCCTGCTGCTTGCATGAACAACAGCACGAGCATTGGGAACTAAATTGATTCTGAATTCAATTTCCCTATGTCGAGGCAAAGATTTTACCTCTTCGAATACGTTGGGAAATTCCCAAAAAATAGGTATAGATTCCAGACTAGGTTCGGGATACTCCAAAGTATACATCAGCTTATCCCTTTTCAGACTGGGGTCCTCACAAGAAATCACAATGAAATTCCCAAGGTTTTGTTTTGACCGAAATTGTTCGATTGTTACAATCTAATTTACCGTCGTATTTCGTTAACCAGTTCATTCCAATTAAGATTTCAAATTCATTAAAGTCGAGAACAAAAAGGCTGATAGGAAATTGATAACGAGAATACGAGATAGGAACCTCTCTACGTCGTAGACAAAGGTTCACAGGGCCACCAACTAGATTCTTCACACAAATGGGCTTGTTGACAAATTCGGGTTCAAGTTTTAATTCGTTTTCGGTCTGTTGGAAAATAAAGCTAGTGCGTCTCCAGTATCGAACAAAACTCTAACAACTCTATCATAAATGGGAAGGTTACCTTCTAAAACTCCTTTTTCTTTATCCTCCTTTGAGGTTGAAGGGTCATCTTTGATTGCATACACCTTCGCTACTTGAGCTTGCTTCATTGCTGAGCAATCTTTAACCACATGTCTAGGTTTATGATAGTAATAGCATTCCCTGGTTCCTAGACTTGTCTTCATAGATTGATCTTTCTTTACTTGTTTCTTAGGCTTCTTGCATCTACTTGAGAAATGTCCCTTCTCCAAACAATTAAAACAAGTTACATCCTTTTCCTGGTTCTCTTGATTATTCTTCTTTTCTTCGCCTTGCCATGGTTTTTTCCTTCAAACTTCCTTTTCTTCCAATTCGGATTGCTTTCACTTCCTTTCTCCTCCGAAACTACCTGCTTATCCAGGGTAGCATATCTATAGCCCATATCTATCAAGTCAGAAAAAGATTCCTTCACGTGGGTTGTTATTCTCTTATGGAATTTCTTGTTCATCCCTCAAATAAATCTTTCATTCATCTTCCGAGGGGTGTTCACCAATTCCAGACCAAATCGAGATAATCCTTAAGCTTGTTCAAGCATTCTTCAAAAGACAAGCTCCTTTGTCTCAAATCTGTGAACTCCTGGTACATTCTAGAGATACCAGCAGATGACATATAACGTTGCTCAAACAATTCTTTGAATCGATCCCAAGTAAATTCATCCTCCAGCTCATCCAATGTAACAGTCTCCCAATAGGCTAGAGCTTCCTTATGGAGTTGCCAAGAAGCTATCAATCTCATCTGATCATCCTCCAACTGCAATCCTCTAAAAATCCTTTCACACGATCGAATCTAGGCTTGTGCTTCGATAATAGACTACTTGCCTGTGTATGACTTTCCACTAGGTCTTGAAAAACTTCGATATAAATCAACTAGATTCAGCTGAGGTTGAATGGGAATAACAGCTTCTGTTGTTGCAGGGCCTTGACCAGTTATAGTGGTACTTCCCCATCCCCTACCTCGTCCTCTTCTCGCGCTCATTCTCACTATCTGTAAATAGTAAGAAAACTTAATATAGGCATACGGATGAGATATCTTAGGGATATACTCATTCTAGGGTATTTCTAACCCTATCTCTAATGAGCGACCTAATGTGTTATACTCTAAAGCTATAGTTCTTACTCAACCTTTTAGCTCTGATACCATTTGTCACGACCCGAAATCTAGTGTTCAAAAATCGACATCAAATACCTCACTTGTATTCGAATGTCGGAGATTCAAGCGTTGGATTTTAGTTTGGTGGAGCTTATAACAACATTAGATGAATACAATACAGTGGAAACAAAATGAATTGTCATTGATAAACAACACAGATACAACATGGATACGGCATTTGATTACAACAACAACCACCATCATCAGAGTAGAATGTAGATGATACAATAACAAAACAATAACAGCGGAAACAACGACATGGCTATCGTAACTTCAATAGAGTATTCCAAAAGAAAGAGAGCGAGAGTGAGATTCCAACATAAGCACTTTTAATCCCAACTTCAAAGCTTCCAAAAGATTTCCAAACCAAAAGCTTCCAAATACGACAGCTTCCAAAACCAAAGACTCCAAAAGACTTCTAGATCCAAATCTAAACTTAGCTCCATAACACTGATACCTGCTTATAGGCTGCCCGTATGAAAAATTATGGGAACCCAGAGTTTAGGAAGGGAATAATAAACTTCGGTCAGTCATGAGACTGGTATGAGTAAAGAAAAATAGTTGTTTGAACAAAAAAATCGAAAAAGAAATCCGTTATGCTTTATGAAAATGAAACTACCATAAGCCCTCCCCACACACACACACACACAATGCAATCGCACAATTGGAGGAGATTTCTCTATTATGATAGTCAAATATGCTTGATACGTGAAAATCTTTTGATATTATTATTACTGCATAGTGTGAAAAACATTTCGAAAGTATAATATTAATCGTAGCCAGCATACTACCATTATAGTATATCTACTATAGCCGCCATGTTTTATGATAGGTTACCATCAAGCGGCATGGCAGGTTATACAACTAAAACCGTATAGGGCTCGTATTTTTTTTGGATTTCCAACAATGGCCATGCTAAGGAACTTCCTCACCGAATGGGTACGCCTCTGAGGGACGTCCCGAGAACTTAACCAGCTCTCCGCCAACACAAGGCCGGGTTACCTTTGTAACTAGGTAACTAACCGTCACGAGTATCCATCTTCCAGTCGTAACCGACCTTTATCAAGGGCCCTCAACACCAGCAACCACAAAGAAAATTATTTGGGTTCCATACCAGAATACAACTTATTATCTAGAAGGAAATGCACATACCCTAAAGAGCACGACCCTCATAACCTTGCTGCGTCTTTTCCTGTTTCAAACCATTTTCGACGTGTGAGGTACGATGATGTCTCGTCCCACAAAGCTATGCTTTTCACAAAAGCCATGCTTCGAGCAACAAATAATCAGCACTCAACATGCCACACTACCAAGTTGGGAGTATATCACTAATAACCATCAATTACATAACCTCTGAGCTCGTACGTCTCAGAGAAGGGTGTTAAGCTAAGACAATAAATTCTCCGCCACCAAACAGAAATGTATTCGATAGAAATTAGCTTTATATCTCATACTGTAATGTCAGACATACAACCATACAATTCCATCCTAGGTCTGAATGGAAACGAAGGCACTTCGTCCAATAAAGGAAGAAGCCCTTGCAATTCGAGTATCGACAATCCCGACCGGACTCCCCATCACATATGGAGATCTCTATACTGGAGCAACTCAGTGCAGAGACAATCAAAAGGTAATCCTTTCATTCTCGAAAATACCCGGTCTTCACCACCGTCTTCAAATGCACTCCAATTTCATCGTATCATTGTTCAAAATAGATTTTATGACACAAAGTCCTCTTCCGGCTCAGTCGAATAATGAGCGCTTATTTTAAAACACGTGGATACACAAGTCACAAAGATTCACTATTAAGATTCGATGTGGGTTTTAGATAACCATTTGGAATCCGACTCCCTGTCATATCGAAATGCAAATGCTGTTTAAAGGCCAATAGTTTTCACATTCATACAGAACCATCACACAGATATCACAATTCAATTCATAGCAATTCACATCACAAAGTATCACAATCATATATCAGAGGTATCAGCCAATCCAAGGCATTTAACAATAATCTATAAGCAAGATGAATTAATCGTGTGATTATAATTAATTAACCACATAATTATTTTCATTAATTATCCTTGATTAATGGTTAATTATCCTTAATTATAAATTAATTAATTCTTAATTATTAATTAATTAATCTTAATTATTTATTAATCATCCTTAATTATTATTTAATTAATCTTAATCACTTTCATTAATTAATTATTCTTTAATTAATTACATTGATTAATTTATCCTTCATTATAAATTAATTAACCTTTAATTAATTATTCCTTAATTATTAAGTAATTATAAATCATTTATCTTAATTAATCATTTAATTATTATTAAAATCTTTAATTAATAAACCTCATAATTAATCGTCATTAACACATAAATTAATTTAAGAGATTAAGGTTAATTAAAAACAACATTTCATCCTAATTAACTCTTTAATTACATTATTTATTTAAAAGAATTAATTTATAAATAATGTCACAAAATTAAATAAATTAAACTAAATTGCTTTAAAAATATCTTACTTAAAAACCTTATTAATCCAAACTTAAATCAAAAAAAAAAATTATTTAAAAGCATGGGTTAAAAATGTTTAAAATTTGATTTTGGTTTTAAAGTTGAAAACTGTTTTTAACCTGAGACCTGCCCGAGTGTCACCCCGAGCCAAACACTGTTTACTTCGAGTCTTTCCCGATCCAACCCATATTTTTCTTTTTAAAACTTTGATTTTTGTTTAAGTTTTTAAAACTCGGTATACACTTGAAAACACCCGATCCTAATCTCGAGCCAGCACACGAATTCCTCGACGACAAATTCGAGTTGAAACCTTTCTTCCCAAACCACTACTTCTAGATATATATGATACCTGAGCACATGCACAACCATCGGACGGACTCCGATCAACTCTGCCGTCATCCACCATTTGTCGACGATCGACTCGAGTTCACAGACCATCCAGAAACCCAAAACGTTGACGAACTCGCGATCGAGCTATACGACCAACCCTTGAACTCAGACCCCGATCAACAAAAACCATTCACCTCGTCGATCCCGGCCGTCTGAAACATCGCCGCCACGCTCATCTCTTCGTCAACTATCCCTGCTTCGATTCCACTAACCCCGGTCAAGTTCGATTTGACGTTGACGATGCCATTGCCTCAAGAACACGATCAACTAAAAACTGGGTTAAAACCCTAAATCGATCTCGTCCTTCCTCCATAATGGTCAGAATTTTTTTTAATCATTCTTCCCAACCTCATCCATCACCTGGCCACCCTCAGCCACGATCCCGAGACCACCACGTTCATCGATCACCAGAATTTGCCACAAAACTCGAAACCGTTCAATCTCGAATTTCTTAATAAATATGACATTAAAAATCTTGATTCTTCCTTCAAAATTCATGGTTTTCCAAGCTGATTTTGGTGATATAGAAAAAATTGGAAATCATGATGTTCAAATTTTCAACATATATTGATTTTCCTGTATTTCCCAATTTCCAAAAAATGCTTAAATTAATTATGCTAAAAATTATTTTTAAAACATGACTATACAAACATGTTTTGTTTGAATCTTGAAACATAAAAAGGACTAGTAAGAAAGAATTTGAATTTTTTTAACAGGTTTGAAACCTGTAAAAACTAGAACAGAGGCAAATGCCTATTCTTAGATATGCACAGTCGTATTCGCATACATATATACACATATTTATAAACATGCAAACTATTTTCAACTTTACTTCAAGCATGATTTCAAACAACAGGTTAAATTCCAGATTTCAAAACGGTTTACTCACCTAATACTTTTGAAACAGAGAATCTGAGTTTATTTTATTTTCTAGAACTTTGATTTTTGATTTATACTTGGTGTTTGAAACTGGAAGGTGATCTTGCTTTTGATCTGAAATATGATTTAAGATGATCTTGTTTTAACTTGATGAGTTAGCTTGCTCAGATAAACTTTGGGAGGATCTGATCATTGTTGTTTTGAAGTTGAAACTGATCTTGGTTTTGGACTACTTGGTATTTGAGATGACTTTTTCTTTGATTTTTATTTTGATTCAGTTTTAAGGTTAAAGAGTTTCTTTGCTTTGATGTTTTCTAGTTTATAACTTAAACTTGCTGGTTTGTACTTCCTTTTAAATTTTGAAAATAATCAAAGAAAATGAGAAAGAAGGAGATGTAGAGTTTATATAGACTTGAATTTATTTTTATTAATTATTTCAAAAATAAAAAGAGAATGACACTTGTTAATTTTATTGATAAAATCATTACACTTGTTAATTACTTATTAAAATTCTAACACTTGTAATTTTTCCCATGTTATATGTTTACACTTGTATTTTTGCATGAGAATAATATTTATATATTATTTTAAATTGTATTTTCTACTTTATAAACATATTTTCTTTATTTATTTATATAAACTTTAAAGAAAAATGATTTTTTAATTAATTATATACTAATAAAAATCACACTTAAATTATTTTTAAATCCAAGTATTTTTAAAATATTTATATTTGAATTTTAGATTCATATTCAAATCACAATCTATATATGTATATAAATCATTACTTATCAAATTTGCTTTGAAAATTTTAAATTAATTCCATAAATTTATATTAATTACTAATTTTAAATTTGATAAATACACGTTATCCCTTGAATACGTCAGCCCATGTTATCACGATCGAAACCCTTGTCGTCCTCCTGCTTACATACAAGTGGAGCCGCCATCTTACATAAGATATTTCCGACCACCACACGCCCATTTATGATGATCATACCTCGCCACCGAGACCACAAGCTCTGACCGACCCTCAGGTGGTCGCACGACCCTCTTACGAGGCCTTTAGACAATCACGTCGCCGCTGCCTTCTACGCCAAATTCTAGCGAAATCAGTCACATCTAAGAAGAGCGGCGAATACCCTGAGACCTGCTTCGCGGCCTCTTCCCAATGCCGCTTCTCGATCGTCGATCGAGCCAAGATCCACAGTCCAATAACAAGCCCTAGCAACGAACGACCAAACTTCCTCCACGATTTCTATACAAGTGATGCATCGAATTGATAAACAAATTACACTATTGAATTACGCTCATCGAGAGCTTCAAAACGGTACATAATATGATAGGGTTTCGAGGAGTTTAAATTTTGAAATTGGTTTGAAAATTGAATTTAGGGTTTTGAGATTGAATTTGTTTCTGCCGTTGAAAAGAAGGAGATAGACAGAAGTTGATGTATGCACAACATAAGAAAAATGACTAATAGAGTTTGGAAAATAAGATTATTTATATTAACAAAGCCTGATAAGAAAATAAACACATATTGAATTTGTACGGACGACGAATAGCGACCCAAAAGCCCGTTCGGCTTTTGAAATGAAAATGGGTTATCCTATCTATCAAAACAGATGTTTTTAATATTTTTAAGCTCAATGGAACATGTTTCAAGTCTTAGTTCCATCGTATGAAGAAGTTAGCTTTAAAATCAGCTTATTCCAAATTCATTTCTACGCGTTTTGAGCCCATATGATCAAACAACAAGTCCGATCGTTGCGTAACTTGAAATCCTACAATAATTCACTATTACTAATCTGATGAAACTGATTGTTTTGAAATCCGAGACAGTGACCAAAATGGCTATTTTCACGTTAATTAGATAAATTATTATTAAATCGATTTTATCACTTTCCAAATTCAAATTCAATAACTAACAAATTTTATCTTTTTCGATTACTTAGTAATTTATAATCCTTTAAAATAAATTTCCGTATCAGTTCAATGTTAAATATTACACTAATTAAGTGTTCAGTTTCAGCTGTAATAATTTACTAATTATAATTTAAGTTCCAATAATTTCATTTATTCTTGATTTCACTCTTATTATTAAATTAATTAACATTACTATACATTTTATCACATTAATAGTCTACCATTATCATCTTAATTCATATTAACGTAATATTTAATTACATTTTTTACAATTGGTTTACAATTAAATTTCGACAGATAACTAGTGCAATGATAATTAAACCATTGTTACAACTTACAATTTTAAACACAAAACTATGTTTACTGTTAACAACATACAAATGTTATAACCACTTAAACAAAACTGGTTTCATCCAATTACAAATAAATTACATAGTATTTCCCTAATTAATACAACATTTGGTTTATTTCCTTTTTTACAATTTATAACTAAATTTCATGTTTATAATCATTTCAATTAATCGAAACTGCATTAAAGTAGTATCCATTACCTTACATTAACATTATTACATTTCATTCTAGTTATTTATCTTATTAATAAATCACAAATTTTTATTTCCTCCAATATTAACACAAACATCCATTAAATTAAGTATTTTTTTAATTATTGAAAGTTACGGATCGTTATACTCTCCTCCACTTAAAACTTTTCGTCCTCGAAAAGAGAAAAGAAGGAATTAAGGAATCAATATATTTGATTCAAAGTATTAAATTTATAAATAATTAATTTACATAATTAAATAATTTAAATAAAATATATCAATTTAAAATCAATTAGATCTTGTCATATTCAAGTTAATAAAAGTTTGAAAATATCTTTACTTTCACAAAATTTCTAAGTCCAAAATTTCGACAGAGTCTCTTTTGTACGGAGAGGTCTGGGAGAAATAATAATATCAATAATAAATATACATACATACATATATATATATATATATCATATTTCAAAATAAAATATCACAAACCACGAGAAAACAATATAATATCGCTATGAAACCGTAATCAGAAAACATTCCTATTTGTTGGGAAACACACGCTTATTTTATGAAACCCAAAGCAGTAGCTATTGCTTCCATAAACCTGTATTTCACTTATATAATCCAAAGAAGTTAATAATTATACAAAAGAAAAATTTAAGTTGTTTCAATTAATAACAAACAAAACAACACAACATAACGATAGTCACTTGCAAACAAAACCATACAACCATCACATGCAATCAAAGTAATCAGTCATCCATCCATAACAACCAAAAAAATGATTTGTTTAGGTTCAAAAACTTTTAATCATCTAAAATGATAAATAACTACTAAGTATACCATACACTTAGTAGTCTTTGATAAAACTTAACAGATTATTTATACATCTTTATATCGTTAGAAGTATTCATTTTAAACAATCCCATAACCAACAACCAATAAATTCAAATGTCATGCAAGTTTTTCTTATTAATATCCTTTCATATTATTTATCGTTCTTCAGTTTCATTCATTCATACTATGCTTATTTTCATAATTTTACCTTCATTATTACAAAAAAAATTCATTTCTCATTTATACATATAATGCTATTTTCCATTTCTTTAAATCCATTTACTTACATGAATACTTTTCCATTTAATTATTTGAAATAATCAATGAATTCATCTTTTAAGTATCGCATATTTTTATTTAGGTTTACTCCACATTTATTATTTACTTTGATTTCCTTTTAATATCAATATTCATTTGTGAAGCATTCATACTAAGATTTTTCTTTTCCTTTTGTTTTCACTTTTACTATTTTATTTAATTAAAATAGGCTTCAAACATTACTTATGTTTAAATTCATTTACTTACAGTATTCACCTTTTTATTACATTTAATTAGTAGCATTTCAAGTTATTAACTTAAGTTTATAACATTTTTGTAACATCTATTCTTTTTTATAGGAATAATTCTATTGAACATCTTCATTACTAAAATTTTACTTATATAACATTCTCACATAGTTATATTTAACATGTCAACTTTTAACATTTTGGTAAGTTATATCTATGTCTTTTAGAATGTAACTGAATGTTACTCAAGTTTATTTTATTCATTTTAGTTAGCAAAATGTTCAATAGTTATGTTTTCTTATTTTTTTTCCACATCCTTTTGATTTGCAATTTATAAATTTCCAATTCTTATATATTTCATTAATTACTTAGCATCTAGTTTCTAATTACACAATCTAGAAGTTTCCAATTATTAATATAGTCAAGATTTCATTTTATTACAATAATTGAAAATTCTAATTTACAGAAACCTAAGAACTAAATATCAGGTTCCATTTTCAAATCATTTAAAATAATATATATAACCATATCTTATATATATATATATATATATATATATATAGTCATATTTGGAAATTAAAATTAAGATTTTTTATCAAAATAAATGTGTAGTAAAACTACTACAGTGGCATTCCCACTTTGAAACTCAAAAATAAACGTCGATGATGCGTGCAGTCATCATTGAAATTATTTTCCAGCGATAGAGAGGGGATACAAAACTTATTTCATTTAAAATTTCCTTTAAAACATTTCTTTCAAATCATGTTGAAATATTTATATCCAAAATACTTCCAAATAATACTAATATTATATTCCAAATCTTTTGAATTTTTTTTCAAAATCCCAGAACTTAAGTTCTCAAGTTTCAATTTATAATCACTTTATTTGTAGATTCCATTTTATAATCAATATTTATAAAGTTTTAACTTCTAACAAACAAGCAAATCACATCCAACTATATTATTTATAAAATTCCTTTATATAAAAATATATACTAGATAAAAATATTTCATTTACCCATATTCAAAACAATATTGTGTCAGTCTACCTTATTAAATATTTAGCAATCCCTATTTATGCCATAACGTCCTATGTACCGACCAAAATTTATAAATACTAAATAGAATAACACTAACAAATATGCTCTCTCATATGCATACGCTCAATGACTCCTTCTAGGGTATTACTACCCTATTCTCTAATGAGTCAAACCCCACAAAGATAAGGTTATAGCTAAACTTGGCTTTGATACCATTTATAACGACCCACCTTTTTGGATGGTTTAAATTGACAATAAACCACACATGTCAAACTCAAACCATTCAAAAGGAAGGATTGTTATAGGGTAAATAAGAAAAAGAAGAGAAAGAGATAAAACAAACATAGAATCTCACAACATAATGACAAAATACAATAATTAAATAACAGTTCATGAAGTTGTTACAAATAACATTGATTACACTTTTACAATACAAATCAAAGTACATACATCAGAAATAAATAAAATGCAGCGGAACAACATGATGCGGCGGAATAAATAAAATAAATAATATAGTATATAAATTTTCGTCTTCGTCCTCCAAAAATCAGTCTTCGATACACTGAAAATCTCAGACTGACCCGAGCGAATTGAAAAGACAAAATAGTCGAGTCGGAACTAAAAGATCTAATGTAAGTTAAATCAATAGTAAATAAATATGAGTGTAATGGCGCCAGAGATGTTTACGGGGTTTGACATCTCCTATCTAGTGTCTACGTGCTTGCAATAACTTAAGATATGTTCGGCATTTCCATCTCCTAAGGATCCGTTAAACTATCTACAGAAATAATACAATATGCTATTATAATAGTGTCTATAGTAAAGAAAGTATTAAAATAGAATTATGGCTTTACTCATATCCCCCTTAACAGATTTTATATAATGTCGTAGTTTATACAGTACTGTAAACTCTACCGTAAACTGGTGGGCTACATGGGATCACTCCATAGGTATGACATGAACCAAACTCGTAGAAGGCACGATAATGCATGTGACAAGACACGCGAGCCAATGCTTAAGGTAGGATACTATCATTTACGAATCCGGGCTAGTGGTAACGCATAGCAGCTACCGCCCATCTCGAAACACACTCCCATAATTAAAATCGAGGGATGGCTACCAAATTAATCACAAAGTAATAATATGGTATTGAAGAAATATGCTCGATCAGAGGTGCGACCTCACTTGGCCCGGCGTGGCTCCTATTTTATTCACATCAAGCTGACTCGTGAGAGTAAGGGCTACGCTAATAGCTCATACAAAATCATTCGCCAAACTATCATACTTCATTCTGGAATCTCCACCACGTACACAGTTGTTAAAGTGGTTTTCTGTATTAACAGAGAGTATGACAATATCTGATTCCGGTCTCTTTAACCACCAAACGCTTATTTCACACTGGATGATTCTTTTAAATTTCCAAAACCGATTCTTGATTGATATCAAAATATCATATTCAATTCAAACATATCACTTTCAAAAATCATATTCGCTTTCGAAATCATATCGACAAAATATGTTAAATCTCATTTCAAAATCTCGTATTCAATCGAATATGTCATTTCACCAGAAAATATCATTTAGATCCCAACTTGGGTTATATGATCATTTAACCATATTTACTTTCAAATCAAGGATTTAAATATAAACACTTCAACTTTACATGGTCTGAAATTCAGAAAATAGTTTAGATAGTCATAAATAGTTTTAAATAGTCTAAATTAGTCCAATTAGTTAAAAATAGTTTAAATACTTTAAAATAGTTTAATGGCTTAAAATAGTTTTAAAATAGATTAAAATAGTTTTTAAAAATTAAAATGGTTTAAAATAGTTTTAAATGGTTTTAATAGTTTAAAATAGATTAAAATAGTTTAAAATATGTTAAAATAGATTAAAAATAGATTAAGTAGCTTAAAATGGATTAAATAGTTTAAATGATTTAAAATAGTTGAATAGGTTTAATATATTTTAATATTAAGTGGTTCAAAAATCTAAATAAACATGAATTTAAAATATTATATTTCTAAATAGTTTATATTAAAATAATTAATTTGAACTTAATATCAAATTCAAACTTTTTCTTCCATTTCAACGAAGCTTGACCATATCCAGATTTAAAAAAAAACTAAATTTTCTTTCAATTCAAATTTCCATAAAAACCATTTCAATTTATACCGATTTCAAACTCATGTTTTAACTACAATTTTAAAGCACTTCAATTTCATAGATTTCAAAGTTTAAATATTCAAAAAATTTCAACAACTCAATTTCGATAAATTTCACTTATATTTCAAATTTCAACTTTGAAATTTTCATTTTTATTCTTTAACCAATTCATTAAACCAACTCCAATTTTAACATTTAAAACTTGGATTCTCGAAAATAATTAAGTTTGTATAAATCGAATATTATGTCAATATATCATTTAACTGAATTCAAAATTTAAGGATTTAAAATCATTTAATTTAACCAATCCGGTATCCACAAATAATTTTCTACCCTATGGTCAAGTGATACGAATATTTATCATTTCAATCTGCAAATATTTAAGCTATATATCATTTCAACCTGCAATCCCGAAATTAAAATAAAATCCATAAAATCGCTCGAGTCAATCATTTCAACCCATAATAATTTGCCAAATCCATCAGATCGTTCGGGTATGTAATATTTCAAACCCATAGGGAACTTGCAGTGTTATAACAATATATAAAAATATAATATCCAGTCATCTAATATCAACAATTAAACATCCTTCACAATCATCATTCAAACGAATCAATAAATAACATCAATTAACTGATTTTCATCAATAAGTATTAAATTTACAATTAAATTCAATATTAAATTAGATGACGATTAAATTCAATAAAAGTTATATTTAACTGAAATAATAATTTGAACATACCAAACATCAACCAATCAATTTCTAATCACATCATAAATTTAATTTAACGAACATAAGATAATTTAGTAGTTGTGAGTGTATTAAAACACTCACCCTTGATTTCAAATCGATTTGAAAGGCCCAAATTCAACAGTCTCAAAATTCGTCCAAACTAGTTCCATCATATCTGAAATTTAAATACAATCACAGCGGAACAAACCGCGCGTTAATCCGACTTCGTATGCAAAAGTTATTAACATTAGAAGATAAAAGATTTTAAGTTAAATAAGAAATTAAAATCTAAAGCAACATACACGTCACCCTCGTCCTCCTCCAGCTTAAATACAAATGGAGCTGCTACGCTACATCAGATATTTCTGACCACCACACGCCTATCCATGATGATCAGACCTCGCCATCAAGGCCACAAGCTCCGGCCGACCCTTAGGTGGTCGCGCGACCCCGTACGATGCCTCCATGAGATCACGCCGCCGCTGCCTTTATGATGACCCAGAATTTGACATTCGAAATTGGCATCCAATACATTATCCGTATTCGAACACCAAAGATTCAAACGTTGGAGTCCGGTTCACTGGAGCTTACAACAAATTAGATGAAAACAATACAGCGGAAACAAAATAATAACTTTATTGATACACCACAATGGATACAACATGAATTACAATATTCTGATGACAAATGCCAAACAACATCAGAGCCAATATACATAACAGTGGAAAAGATAATATCTTCAACATGGGAACATCAACATTATCTTCCAAGAGAGAGAGAGAGAGAGAGAGAGCGACAATCCAACATAATGCGCCTTCATTCCAAAGCTCCAAAGATTTCCAAACCAGAAAGCTCAAAGCCACCATCATGCTATACTATAGAAAATGCGATCCCTAAACCAAAGATTTCAAGATTCACATCTACTATCCGAACTAGGTCCTGAATCTACTGATAAGATAACTGACTCTAGTCTGCTTGCATGGAAAATCATGGACACCCAGAGTTTAGAAAGAGAACAATAAACTCCAGGTCAGTCATGGGACTGGTGTGAGCAAAAAAAATAGTTATTTCTACAAAAAGAAATAACAAAAATAAACCTGTTATGCTTTTCGGAAAATGAAACTACCATAAGGCCTCCCGGCACACACACACAATGCAATGGCACACTTGGGGGAGATTTCTCCTTATGATAGTCAAGCATGCTTGATACACGAAAATCCTTTTGATATTATTATTAGTGCATAGTATGGAAAATATTTCGAAAGTATATATTAATCTTAGCTAGCATAGGTACCATTATATTATGCCTACTATAGCTGCCATTTAAAAATGACAGGTTATACAACTAAAAACCATACAGGGATCGTATTGGGTGATTGGATTTCCAACAAATGGTTAAGGCTAAAGAACTTCCTTTCCGAATGGGTACGCTCTGGAGGGACACCCCGAGAACCTAACCGGATCTTTGCAGATAAAAGGCTGCATTACCTCTGTAACTAGGTAACAAACTGTCACGAGTATGCCACCCCCCGATCGTCACTGACTTATACCGAGGCGCCAACAAAAAATTCCAACAAATCCACATAAGTTAAATATCCGAGCTCCATACCATGTTACCACTTTTTCCTCCGATCTCTAACCTTCAATACCTCCAACCTAAAACACAACCAACCATTCCTCGTCGATCGTCAGAATTCGACGAATAACCCAAAATCAATCAACTCGAGATATCTCCATATTTACAAACTTAAAAACCATGAATTGATTATCAAAAATCATTATTTTCAAATGCGAATCTGTTCCTATGATCAAAACTTAAAATGCAGATATTTGATTTGGACTTATATTTGATTATTACTGTAAATTCCTTATTTTTAAAATAATTACTTAATATAAATACCTGAAACCATTTTTAAAATTTGTATTACATTGTTACAATCATTCCTTCTCTAGGGATCATAGCTTAAAAAAAGGTCTGAGAGATGAGATTTTGATTTTCTTTTAAACAGGTTTTGAAACCTGTTACCTATAAACAAAGGCATGCCTGAACACAGGCATGCAAACCCATATTACATAAATATATATACAAACATCCAGGCATATTTAACAACTAAACAACATTTTTCATAACATATTCAAGTGTCAACCACAAACATCAAGATATAGAAGCAGATTCAAGTGAGTTTACTCACTTGGATTTGGTTGAGTAGAGAAGTTTTGCGTGGAACTTGATTTGATTTTGGTTGCTTGATGTTTTGAGATGCTACAGGTTTTGATTTTGATCTTGAGACTTAATCAGTTTCTTTGATTTTGGAATCTGGAACTGATCTTGCTTTGATCTATGTTGAGTTAAACTAAATCCATATATTTGCTTTTCTTTAGTTTTTTCGAAAATCTAGAAGATTGTTTTAGTCTTTGATTTGCTTTATTGCTTTCAGGTTTTAGAAATTGAAAGAGGTTTGATTGCTTTTGTTTTGATCTTTATCTCCAGTATAATTTCTTTCAGGTCTGGTTTTGTTTTTAGATTTTTAAGTTTTGAAATGTATCAAAGAAATTAAAGTGTAGGAGTTAGATATATATATACACATATACATACATATATATATATAGCCTTAATTTTCTTTTTATTATTTTTTTCAATTTTTAAAAATTAAGCCACTTGTCTTTTGCATGTTTTACAATAGCTAACGCATGTTTAATCTCTTGTTATATGGTTTGCACTTGTATTGTTCCATGTTAAAACACCTACACTTGTAAATATGCATGCATTAATGATTTTTAATATGTTTTTATATAATCTTATATTATATTTATTATTTAGTTTTATATTTATTTAACTCTTAAAGAAAATGATTCTAAAATCGAATTATACCTTAATAAATAAACACACACATATATTTATATTATGTATTAGTTTTTAAAATATAGAATTTTAACTTTTGGTAGCTTTTGAAAATTATTTTTTAAATTTCAAAGCATAACTTCCAAAGTATATATATATATATATATATATATATATATAATATTAGATTTTTTTATCAATTTTAAACTATAGAGTTTTTAAATCCAATTTATTTTTAAATATCTATTTTTGAATTTCAAATCAAAATTTCTATTTACAATCTATTTATATATATACATATATAAACACATATCTTATTTATTTTTGAAACATTCAAATTAATCCTAAAAATTATGTTAATTACTAAATTAAATTTGACTTAAAAACGAGATCGTTACAGCCTTCTACCCCAAATTATGGCAAAATCGATCGCATCTAAGACGAGCGACCACTACTCCGAGACCTTCTTCGCGACCAGTTCCCAACGCCGCTTCCCGTTTGTTGATCGACCAAGATCCATTGTCCAATCACAAGCTGTGACGAGTCAGATTTTCTGACGTCTGTAACTGGTCAAATAATTAATTTTAATTATTGAAATATTGAATTTTGTTAGTCGAGTAAATAAATTTTCTCATATTTAAATATCTGAATACATATAAAATTAATTTAAAAAGTGTATTCAAACTTTAGTTATAACATTCTAGTTATGATAAACTTATAGAAAAATATATACAAGTTTATGATGTGGATAAAATATATAGGTATGTAAATGTGTATATGTATATATTCATAAGAAGCATGTAGGGAATAAAGATATATGTACATATATGAAAAGATCTGTATAAGCAAAGGGAAACATTGGAATAAATGCACATCAAATCCAACGTACAAAACATATAATCAATGTCAGGCATTAAATTTCAAGCATATAAGGTTTCATATCAAGCACATAAAATATCATATCAACATAGGATCAAATCAAGTCCATATATTTTTTTAAAGCAAAAATAAGATAAAAAGCCTGTACAGGGGTATACCCCTAGGCTTGCGCAACACACTTCACTTTTATGTATGTATATACACTGCTTGGCTTACCTCCACATATACATTTTTGTTTACAATCAGAAAATAACACAATCTGCCATTAAAACTACAAAAAAAGAGAAAAAAAGAGCCACCATAAGTTCATAAAAAATCAAGACAGTAGAAGCCTAATGCAAAAGCAAACAAGCAACAGTTTTCATCCCTGTTAAAATCAAGTGAATAAACATTTGCATTGTTTACTGGATATAACACGTATAGGCATATAATTGTGGTTTTGTATTAAATCCTTGGTTTATGTCATGATTATATGCATTCGAGATGAAAGTTCAAACACGAATACATATAGGATCATCAAGGATAGTATCACTGTGAGTATAAGACTGTTTTTTTAGTTACAAAGCTTGTATAAGGAATTGAATTACCGTTTGAATACATACAGTAAATAAAATTGTCAGTGCATGCAAGTGTATAGTATGAAGCTTTTAACATGAAAAAAATTCTACATGCGGCAAAGTTAAGGGGGGAAAGTACCGTGTTCTTCATAGACACACTGTTCATACTTATTTGCTTTGAAACTGTTAATTTAAACTTCGAAAAATCAACATCCCTTTTTACAATTGGATTTAGGTTACAATGTTAAAAGAAAAGTTTCTTTTTCTCGATCTTACTTCATTTTGAAATTTGTTCGAATAAATATTATGTAGTATAGAACGTGAAAAGGACGGTTTTGTAGCGAGTAACCAAGTATTGTCAGAAATTCAATTATCATTTTTTTTCTTTTACCTATATGTACGTGATCGATATTGAAAATGTTGAATTTTGATGATGATTTCATTGTTTTTAATCACGTATAGGACGAGAAAGGTGGAGATGAACGGAGTTGGGGCTTAAGTCAAATTCAGGCGACCTAGCCAATTTCATGACCTGACATCCAGTGTAGAGGAGGACTAGAAGGTGGGGCACCAGAGAAAAATGGCACGAGAATTTTTAGTGGCGTAGGTAAGCGGGACGGGAAGGTTTTAGGGTTCTGGTGTTGTTCAGATTTGGGTTCGGGTTCGAGAAAAATGGCGAGGATGAGAGGAAGTAGGAAGTGTGCGCATAGAAGGGAATCGATGAAGAAGGGTGTGGCGGAGCTGGGGCCGAAGCCTGGTGGTTGATGGTGTACTGAGGTGGTGGGGCAAGATGATGAAGTTGAAGCACCGTGTGTCCAGTTTTGGAATAGGAGTTCGAATTTTTGGGCATAGGTTGTTGAGGCTGTTCCAGGTAGGCAGCAAGGTTGTAGTAGATGTGGGTGGTATTCGAGGTTGGTTGGCGACGAGATTTGATGGTTGGAGGCGATGTTCTTGTGCACATTCTCATGCACGTTCCATGCATGTTTCTCATTGATCAAACACAGGAAAAAGAATAGGAAGAAGAGGTGTAGAGGAGTTGGGCCGGTTTGGGCCAAGGTAATAGGAAAAGTAAAAGATAAAAGAAAAGAAGAAGAAGAAAAGAAAGAAAATAAAAAAAATGAAGTAAATGAAAAGAGAGAAAAGAAGAGGGAAAAATAAGAAAAGGAAAAGTAAGGAAAAGTGTAAAGAAATAGGAATTTATATTTTTACAATAAATTAAATTATTAAAAATTCAAATCCTATTGTCATTTAAATACAAATTAACATGAATGGTTTTGTATCTAAATCAGTATTACAAATGAGGACTGTTGATTTTCTGTAACTTAAGGTTAATGATATTATTTAAATTGGGTAATTAATTATATTATTATTTGTCTTAAACTGATATAAGTCAATAAATTGGATATTTCATAAAGTGTTTAATTTTAACAATAATTCATGTATAAATTCCTTAATTTGTAATTAATTTCGATATTTATTTCAGCTACTTATGAATGTGACATCAAGCGGCCAAACAAGTTAGAATAATTAGATTATAAGGATAATACGTTTTATTTGAATAAGTCATCTATAATAAATCACCATAAATGATATTGTTTACTCTTCTAAATCTGTTACTTGGGTTCGAAGAGACTGGGGTCACATATAGATGTTATCCGGAACCGCTTCAATTTAAAAGCCATTACAAACCTTTACAGGTTGGTTATTGAGTTTGACAAAATGGAATTGGATTTAATTAACAAGGTTTAACCATTTCACCTAAGCAACTGTATTTGGGCATTATTATAATATCAATAGATTTCGAAGAAGTGAGATAAAAACTCATTGCATTGTACGAGTTACCTTGGTTCCAAAGAAGTTTTACAACTTAAGTATTTCAAATTAAATGGGTTTACTCACGCTGGCTTCCATCCTGACTCGGGCGTTACTTTATTGTAATGCTTGGGGTCAGACTGAGTGTTACAGATTTTCAGGATAGGATGCTTTTGTAGCTCGGGAGACGAGTCAGATGGTAGAGATGCTTTGATTATATTTCGCTATGTATTATAGACTGTATGGTCAGTATTTAGGGACAAGTTATTATAACTGTCCAGATTTTTTATGCTCTGATATCTTTAATGTATATTGACAGTTACATCTTTTCTGTATAAAATGCTCTATGTCATTGTTTTCTGTTTCTTTTCTATCTCCTTTTCTTCTAAACCCTAACAGCCTAGTATTTCCGGCACTCGATCGCTTGGCACTCTATACAGAGAACATATTAGTGTCGATTTTCGGGGTCGAAAATTTTGGGCCGTTACACGTAGTATCAGAGCTGAAGGTTAAGCGAGAACCTTGGCTCTGGTGGGAATTACTCATTAGAGATAGAGTCAGTTGTACCCTAGAATGAGTTGAGAGTATTATATGAGGGTGTGCTTGTTATTTTCTTATATAATGATTTTAAAAATGGTTTTAAAGGTGATTTGTATATAAGGTTATATTTTGATATATAAAGAAATTATTTTTCTTAATTATTTCAGTATAGATAGGAAATTGTTGTATAAAATTCAACAAAATTATAAAATTAGTGGTAACATATATATAACCAAATAGAAATTTGGGTAAGAATGAATTATACAAATAAGTTAAGCTAAACATGGATTCAAACCTGAAATTGAATCCTCGAAAGTTCATAAGAATTTTCAGAAGTTTTTGAAATAATTCACCCTGATTATATTTTTCCAGAAAAACACGATGAAGAATATGGTCTATTTGGCTTCTAGACATGATAATTATTATAAATTGGGTATTGTGTCTTAATAAAGGATGCTTATTTCAAAATAAACAATGATGAAACAAAGTGAAATGTTTTAGGAAAGTAAAAATTGATATTAGTATGACTTATAAAATTTAAATGAAATTAAAATTGAATTTAAATCGTGAAGTTTTAAATCTAGACCCAGATAAATTTGGAATTGTTTCAAGGTGTTAAAGAATTAACAAATAATATTACTCAGAATATTTTTGAACATAGAAATCTTAGTTAAAACAAGAGTGTTCGAAGATGAATTTTATTTGGATTAAAAGACCCAAGATGGTTTAAAATTTAAAGGTGTGACTTACTGTGTGAATGGGATATATATATAAGTAGGTACACATGGTTTCAAAGTTGACTTGGAATAAATAACTAACTGTCTATGTGCTGAAGTCCCCCCTGAAATGAGAATATAACCCAAAGAAAAAAAACAAGCTTTTGAACTTATAAAGGGATATGGGAAAGAAAATTTAAAATTGGAATGGAAGAATTTAAATTGAATAAGGATAAGTGGATTAAATTGTAAAAGTATGGATTTGACAAGAAGTTATGTATAAATAATTTCAAGCAGCTTTTGAAACAAAACGGATTTCGAATTTTGGAAAATTAAAATGAACTAGATTATCGCATTAATGGATTGAATTATAATGAATATACACACACACACACACACACACACACACACACACGCATATATATATATATATTTGGAAATAAGAACAAAAGTTGAAAATTCGACTAATCAGAGTCTAAATTATAGGTTAGGAAGCCCTACTAGAATCCAATCCAAAAGTAAATGATGGCAAAAGAGGAAGAATGGAAGGCAAGACGTACGGACGGAGAGAAGCTGCACATAAGGAACGAGAAGAAGCTATACTGGAGTATGAGAAACGGGTTAAGGAAAGGGCTGGAGTAAGACCTCATGACAATGTTACATGCTACAGATGTTACAATAAAGGTCATTACGCAGCTAAGTGCAGTAAAACAAGAAGGAATTGAAAGATACAGTCCAAACTGTTTCGCTCTGATATTTTATGCTTTAAGTTTCATGAGAGAGGACATTCTTTAGACCACTACGCTAAAGTGAGGAAAGGAAAACGTAAATCCATAATACTAGTCAACGAGTCGACTATTTGCTATCATTGTAAAATGTTAGGACACATCGATAGGAATTGCCCATAGAGACGGAAGAAAAGAAAGGTCATGGAATGTCCTGCGGGAGGCGTGGAGGTTATCCGGATAGATGAAAGGGTAGAGACCTTTTGTGGCAAATGCTATAAGTGGGGACATCCTATTGAAAATTTCATGTACCGGCTTTTCCTATTGGAAGGAAGTCCGTAGGGAGGTTTGTATAAATAATGCTAGGGCTATATTCTTTCCTAAACCCCTAGGGGGAGGTGAAGGCGTTTAGATTTATGACTTTTATAAGGCTTTTATTATAGATAAATGGATGTAGTGTTTGAACCTACTAATGTGTAGTCTATCAATGTGTGGAATATTTTGCAGGCATATGATCTAATATAAAATCACTTTTTATTCATTTGAACAAAAATTTAAAATTGCTGAGTTATTAACATAGGAATTGAATTGAATTGATTGGAATTATAACCGAAGTTGAATTATTCAAATTCAAAAAGGGAGTTAATTTTAATTAGAATAAGAATCAAAGTTAGTTTGAGTTGGAATCTAGATTGAATCAATTTAAATGGAAGTGGAAATTAAAAATTGATTTGAATTAGACATTGGAAACTGAATCAGTTTGACTCTGAAATTATTTTCAAATAAATTATTTTAATATAAACTATCATAAATCTATATACTTAAATATTCAAATTATTTTGATTTTCCAAGCTATTTACTGTATAAACATTTCTTTTTAAAACTTAAACTATATTATATTAACTATTTAACTATTTTACAACAATTCAAGCTATTTTCTAAATTTCAAACTTGTTAGAGTGGAAACTATTGATATCTAGATCGTAGATTTAAATACGAGTTGGAATAAATTGAAGTTATAACCCAAATTGAAATTAAAGAAAATTTTGAAGTGGAAGTGAAATTGGATATTAGAAAAAAAATATACGATCTTGAAGTGAAATAAAAATTTTGAGTAAATATGATGATTTAAAATAAAAGGTTGGATAGTAGTATAACTGAAACTCACTTTGCAAGAAATAAGTAATGTCACAAATGTCTTTGAAAAAGGAAATAGAACTTGAAAAAAATTTGATTTGGCATTAATGGAGTTATATATATATTGGTTATATATTAAAAACTCCCCTTATTGAAATCATAACCAGAAAAAGTGATCTTTGAAGTATATTTGAAATATAAAGTGGAACTTATATAAGTACGAAGTGATCCAAAAAATTATCTAAATTAAAAGAATAAACTTATATATATTTAAATTAAAAGAATAAATTTTTATATATATACATATATATACATACATACATACATACATACATACATACATACATATATATATATATATATATATATATATATATAAGAATGATTTTGTGAGAATGGAACTGAAAGGGTTTTGGGACTCTTTGATTTTAAAGGCTTTTGGCAAAAAGCAAATTTTGGGAATTTGGAAAGCCAAGTTTGAGAACTATCGATTTTGAGATATCGATTTTGAAGTTTATATGTGATATATATAAAGAGTATGATTTGAAAGGTACTATATATGTATAGTATGAAATATTTTGAGAATGCTATGGGGGAAAAGGCGCCCCCATTTAGAGTTAAAACTTATAGTAGGAGATCCACAAGGTGGGTATGCCTTGAGCCCTAGGGGAAGTTCTAAATTTTGATCCCAGAGGACGTCCGGACAAAACTGTAGTTCTTGTGGATTGTGGTTGGGGTAGCGTAATTAGAGGGCGCTGATGCCTACTGGTACATTGAGGTTATGCTGTGATGACAACATAACTCTGGTGTAACTATGATCTACAGTGTTCTATAGCGTATGTTGAGTGGCAGTGATTGCCTACAATCTACGTTTGATTTCGTTGGGATAGCGATGCAACATCGGTAGATTGCGATCTATGTGTTTCCATAGCGAAATTCGTGTGGCGCTGAGTGCCTACAGTCTACATTGGGTTTCACTGGTATAGTGACGCAACCTTTGCGTAGTCTGCGATGTATGTGGTGAAGTTTCATTTGGCAGCGTAATTCGAGGGTGCTGATGCCTACAGTTACATGGTTTTTGCTGCGATAACAATGTATCCCATGGTGTAGCTGCGATCTATTGCGGTTCCCATGGCAAAAGAGAGGGGAGCGGATGACTACAGTTTTCTATGGATTTCGTCGGGATGGCGATGCAATCATCATGCTAACCGCGATCCATAGGAGAGGGTGATGATTTCTATAGCATTCTCGCAAAGGGTTTTTCAAGTATTTTTACTGGGTGTTGAAAATGTGTTTACTAAGTACTTATAGATTTTCAGTCCTACGCCTGATCAACGTATGACTGAATTTCTGTGGGAATAAGGATGTACTTGTTTATACATCGTGTTATAAAAACTATTTTTATAAAATGATTGGTAATACCCTATAGTTTTAAAGTGTTTTAAATTGTATAATTAAAAGAGTAAGTAGTTAAGAAGTTAAAAGAATGATTTAATAATAAACATTAAAATTAAAAATTTCGCTTCGTTCCTTTTCGAGGACAAAAAGTTCTAAAGAGGGGAGGAATGTGGTGATCTGGATTTTCTGACGTCTGTAATTGGGTAAATAACTGATTTTAATTACTGAAATATTGAATTTTATTAGTCGAGTAAATAAATTTTCTCATATTGAAATATTTGAATACATATAAAATTAATTTAAAAACTATATTCAAACATTAGTCGAGGAAATTTATTAAAGATGAATTAATTAATGATTAGAGTTAATCAACCAAGTGATTAAATGATAATTACTTAATTAATTTATGTGATTAGGGATAATCACTTATTATAATTAATCAAAGATGATTAATTAAATGATAATTAATTAAGGGTTAATTAATTAATGTAATTAATTAAAGGATAATTAATTAAGGGCTAATTAATTAATGTAATTAATTAAGGATAATTAATTAGAGAATAATTGAATAATTAAGGGTTAATTATTCAATTATTAGAGATTTAATTAATTTATAATTAAGGTTGATTAATTAATAATTTAAAAATTAATTAATTATTTAAGGTTTACTAATTAAAATAATTTTTAATTGATTAATTAACCTGGATTAGTGATTAATCTGGTTTCAATTAATCAGGTGATCAATTTATCTTCCTCATGGATGACTGTATTCTATTGAATGTTGTAAATTGTTTGACATCTCTGCTTTATGATGCTTTGTGATATGAATTGTTTTAAATTCAAGCCGTGATAAATGTATTTTATTTTATGTGTGATTTATCTATGGATCTGTGAATAGAAGATAAGCGTTATAGAAGTATACCGCTTATCTATAATTGCTGTGCTTGAATCTGTGATGATTGTTGTTGTTGCACTATTATGTAAAACCCCTGGACTACACCATACACACACAAATATGGATTGCACGAGGAAATTTGTTAAGTCACAAATTTTTGGAAATGGTTTTAAAATTGAATTTTGAATCCAAATGATTTTGGAAATAGAATTGGGTTAAATATGTAAAGCTTTAGAAAAGAAGTTTTAAAGATACAAGTTATTTTGAATAACTTAATAAAGTTTTGAAATTTAAAATGGTTTGATTTGAATTTAAATTCAAAAATACGAAGTTGAATTCTATATTTTGAAATTATGGTTTAAAAAGTTATACAAGATATAAATGTGTTTATATGGGTTTAAGCCATTTTAAAAGTATTATTTTGGAAATTTAAATTTAACCCAAGTTTAAAGGGCTTTAACTCGTGCAAATGTAATTGGGTTTTTTTTACGAAACGAAAACTATTGTTTTCAAATAATAAAATCTTTCATATAAAGAACGGATTTCCAATTTGTGTTGAAAGATTTCAAGTGTGATTTGTTCTCCTTTCCATTAGCTTTCATTTATGCAAGTAGAATAGTTCTCTTTCCCATTAGCTTTTATTTTCATTTCTTTTTTCTTTCATGTTGTTAGCTACATTTACTAGTCAATTAACAAGTTTTTGGCGTCGTTGCCGGAGAATTTGTTTTTATTTTGATTTTCTTTTCTTTGGATTTTTTTTTTGAATTTGTATGTGTTGAATTAAAAATTTTTGTGTGTGTTTGTCCTGTGATTTGTGCTTTATTTTTGATTTGTGTGTTCGTGTTTTTTAGTTGCATTTGCATATTTAAAAAAAATTGAACAACTTCACTTACAAAATTATATTTCATTTCCTTTTTTTTACATCAGTTTGCATTTCACATAGAAAGACATTAGTTTTGGTTTTCTGTTCATTTCCTCTCTATCACTGTTCACTATGCATTTCCACTCTGTGCATTGTGCACATTCCATTCTCTGTTACAAACTATTGCTTCTGTTCCTCCACCCCTCAACCCACTGTCCATCCACTTCATACAATCCCAAACCATCCACTGCAACATAGCTGCCTTGCCTTACTTCTCAACAACTCCTACTGCCTGCACAAGACTGCACTTCAACCACCAACTCCATCTTCCACCACTTCAATCAACTCAATGTTCTTACCAAAACAAAATCATAGTGCCAACAACCACCTTTCCATCATCACCAAATCCAGTTATTTCATCACTTCTAATTGTTGTATCACCTGTTATTACAACCTGCTCCTCACCACAACACAACCATTTTCCACCATCATACACTTCTGCAACCATGCACTTGCCTCCTCATCTAAACTACAACTCAAACCCTCTGCTGTAACAACCCGCATATTTATCAATTGTGTATTTAAATATTTTATTTAAATATTTCATCGTTCGTCGGATTTTAGTCTGAAAACCTACTCTTTGCAAAAAGTCGAATTAGGACTCGAGACCACTTCCATTGAGATCAAAATGCCGTTTGCGACCTTTTTGAGTATAAGCTTCGATATGTTGGGAGATAGTTGATTTTTGCTACTTTTCCCGCTTATGACTTTGGTTTGGACTGCACCCTTATTAGCTCAGCCCAACCCCTTCTCTTCATAACTTCTCCTCTTTACTTAAACACTTCAAGCTAAAGTAAAAATGGTGGAAGAGATGGGAAATGGAAATTCCTAAGCCCTAGCTTTCTTTGCAAATCCAACTTCTAGCTCCAAATTCAAGAGAACCCATTGCTTAGAATCAAGCTTCTTGAGTTGAGATTGAAGTGTGGTTGATCTTCCTTTGTCTTGAAGCTTCTCCTTCATTGATTTGGGTTCAAAGGTGAGATTTTTATCTCACATCTTAGTCTATAATTATCTTCGATTGTTAGGTATGAATTCCTAACACTTATTCTTGTGCAATTTATTTTGGTTTGGATTGATTTTGTGTATATTCCAATTTTTGGTGTTTTGGTCTAATTTATGAAAATCCTATTATGGATATTTGGACATTGATATTTGAGGCATATCGAAGAGCCGTTTAGGCTGGGTTGTCGCTCGACGTAATTCCTTAGTCGTCGTCGCTCGATCGATCGCTTCCGGTATTCGTTTGGCCATTTTTGGCCTAGGTTTAGGGAATGCCCTGAACCCTTCATTCAGACGTCTGAAACGTAATATCAGACGTTTGAATATTGTTTTGGGAAGATTTCTATTCCCAGATTCAGACGTTTGAATTGGTTCACTTGGAACCAAAAAGGAAATAGGGTAAAAAGTGCCTATTTCAGACGTCTGATTTCAAGGATTCAGACGTCTGAATTCTGTCTTCGGAAAATATTTATTTTCCAGCTTCAGACGTCTGAATCAGGATTTAGACGTCTGAATCTGCACTCTTTTTTCCTGTTTGCCTATTTGCTTGAGAATTCCAATTTAAATCGATTCATGATGATCCTATTTGTTGTTATCATTTGTTATGCCTTTGATGACTC
Source organism: Allium cepa (assembly GCA_030765085.1). Taxonomy (NCBI): domain Eukaryota; kingdom Viridiplantae; phylum Streptophyta; class Magnoliopsida; order Asparagales; family Amaryllidaceae; genus Allium; species Allium cepa. Next base: position 565,411,963 of record CM060941.1, read on the forward strand.
CTTTTTAGGGATTTTTGAATATCCATTTCGATGGATTCTTTACCGGTTTCTTTGGATTTTATTCACATCTTCGTATGTGAATTTTAGTGATTGATTGTTCCTACAATCTTCTTTGTGATTTGTCACTTTAAAAATATAAAGGGTTTCTATACTAGTAGTAAATATCAAAATTCTTTCTTCAAATGATTTCAACACATTTTTTTTACTAAGCTCGTTTTCTCAAACCGATTTCCAATCTACTAGTATATACAAACCCTTACCTCACTCGTATGAGAAATTGAATTAAACGGCTTAGTAAAACAAGTGGTATGAAACGCTTGCGTTTGCTTCGTCGGTTACTCTTGGACTTGTTCGATTGAACCTTTTTGTGACAATTTTCTAGTGGAGATCTACAATTTGTTCGTAAATATTTAAGTTAAGCTAGTGGTTATGGGACATGAAGCTAAGCTCATATATTTACTAGCTTACTGTAATTGACACTTCTTAATGATCATGACGGTCATTTTTATGATTTAGACTAGCAATTGTGCGATGTCTCTTTGTCTATGAGGCTAGACTAGACACCATCTGTGTGATTCCAACTCACACATACCTCAGCGTCCGCAATAGGGGACTATACCCTGTCAGGAGGAGTTTTGACTCACCAGGAGGAGCTTCGGCTCAACGTCCGCAATGGGGGACTATGCCCTGTCAGGAGGAGTTTTGACTCACCAGGAGGAGCTTCGGCTCAACGTCCGCAATGGGGGACTATACCCTGTCAGGAGGAGTTTTGACTCACCAGAAGGAGCTTCGGCTCAACGTCCGCAATGGGGGACTATACCCTGTCAGGAGGAGTTTTGACTCACCAGGAGGAGCTTCGGCTCAAAGTCCGTAATGGGGGACTATACCCTGTCTGGAGGAGCTCCGGCTCATTTTTTCTAGGATTGGCCATCCTTTTCTTGTGATTTCTGGATTTCGTGTGTCGAATTCTGGAATTTATGCTTCACCTATTTTTGTGATTTCTGTTGATATGATTTATCAATTTTTGTGCATTGGTGAATTCGTGTGTCATTGATTTTTGTGATATCTGGATTTCTACTGATGATTTCTAGAATTTGTGCTTCACCAATTTTCGTGATTTCCATTGATACGTTTTATCAATATTTGTGCATTGGTGAATTTGTATGTCATTGACTTTTGTGATTGACATTGATATAATCGTCAATATTTGTGGTTTGGTGAACGAAATAAGGAGTATGACGTTTCTTGATTCTTGTGTAGATTTTGTGATATTGATTAATCTCTTGTTGATTTTCAATTACTTATATATATCACAGCTTGGCATTGTGATTATTATGTGTTTAGTCATATCTCTTATTCTATATCGTTTCATCTGATATTTATAGTTAGACTGATCCATTTATTATTTTCTTTTTAAATAATACTCGGATCAGACCGAGATGTTACAGGTGCTTCAGCTTAACTTCTCACTTGGATTGATTTCTTTGACTTTTGGCTAACTACTTAGATTAGTAGTTTATTTTGTTGTATACACTTGAGATATAGACTCATAGTTGTATTCTTTTGTATAGCACGTGTTGCTATTCTTTTGTATTATTGTGGATCTTTTTGACCACTACTCTGATATACACTTTCATGTGTTAGTTATATATTCATATCTTCTTCCGCCTTTGTGATATGAATTATCTGTGACTGATTTGTGTTATGCTTATTTCTATATTTGTTTTCGAAGAATTTATATAGCCACTGTGTAGTAGCTTTGAGTCTGTATCGGTATGTCGGATTTTCTCTTGAAATAAAATGCATGTTTTACTATCTGACATATCGGTGCTCGCACAAAACAATTACATGGATGGTCGCTCCTCAACAGCCTTATTGTCCGTGCTAGTCGACAGCATTACTCCGTAGTGTTCTTGGCTAGCGTGGGTATAGAGGTGGGGCGTCACAGCTTGGTATCAGAGCCAAACATCGGAACAATATGGAATATTATAACAAGGATCATCGTCCTAAGTATTTCTTAGGAGTCGTGCTTTAGGATTTAATTCGAGTCTTCGTACCGATTCATCCTATTTTCCTTATGATTCCTTGTTTATCTATCAAGATTGCTTGATATTCATTTTGTGAATAACCTTTTTCTTCTTCTTTATTTCTTCCTAATGGAAGAGAAATGGTTAGACCTGGCCGTCCCAGCGCCGATCAATCTAGTGCTACTCCTCAGGATGGAGTATTTATGTCTGCCCAGCAGCTTCTTGATCTAGTAAAGAATGCTCAAGCTGTAGGACCCAATCCAAAGCCTACTCATCCTAGATCTGGTTTTGCATGCTTGTGCAGAGACTATACCGATTTGGATGGAAGGCCATTCAAAGGATCCGAGAGTGTTATAGAAATTCAGGCTTGGCTCAAATCATGCGATCGCATCTTTTCTCGCATGAACCTTATTGATCTATATCGTGTCCAAGTGGCTTCTAGCATGCTCCAAGAAAGAGCATTAGATTGGTATGAGCTTTTAATTTCTGAAATCGTTGAAGCGGATCTCACTTGGGAGTAATTCCGAGAAAGATTCGAATTGAAATTCATGCCGGAGGCTGAAAAAGTAACTTTAGCACGGCGTTTTATTGACCTTGTTCAAGGTGGATCTTCAGTGACAGACTATGTCGCATCTTTTGAATCTCTTTCCAAATACGGGGTTGAATACATTAACACCCCATTGAAGAAAAATCAGAGATTTGTCTATGGCTTGAATAAGAATCTTAAAAAGCCATTACTCCTGAAACTTGAGGTTTCATTTGATCAACTTATTGATATCGCTCTTCGTCTTGAAGAGGCCGATAGAGAAAGTGATGTCGAGGTTGGGAGTGCCAAACCAAACTCCAACAACAACAAGAAGAGGCATCCCTTTACTAGGTTTGAAAGTCCTAATCCTAACAAGATGGCGAAACAAGAGACTTCTATAGCAAATACTCCCATCCCTAATCGCGGAGAATGCTACAATTGTGGCTCTAGGGACCACTATATAAATAGGTGTCCAAGGCCTATTTCTTGCCGCTATTGCAAAAGTGCGGATCATTATATTTCTTCGTGTCCCAAGCGTCAAAGCAAGAGAGAAGGAAAGCTGCAAGCCCCTAGCAACACTTCTCTTGGTCAAGGTATTTTACATTCAATCCTTGATTCTATTGTTTTATTTCGTGATCTTTCTATTTGAGTTCTTTTTGATATGGTTTCATCTCATTATTTTTATATCAAAAGAACTTGTTGATTCTTTTCCTTTAAACATTTCTGGGCTTGTTGACTTCTTTGAGGATTGTGAATCCGGATGGTAGATCTGCAACCCTTAATTTGTTTCTTTTTATTGATGTCTAAATTATTTTATGTGATTTTTCTTTCCGAGCCGATTTTTACTTAGGCTTCGGAATTGATTTTTGTAAGGATTGGCTCAATCGTTGTGAAGCTCATATCCTATTTTCCGTGTAGACTATTCATCTTCGGCATTTTATATCTGTTAAGCAGATTTCCATTTTTTTCTTGAGATTCCGATTTCAAATTCTTGAAGGCATCATTTTATCCTTTAAGCCATCAAGATGAGAAAAGTGTTATTTCTCTTATCTAAATAATTTGTGAAACTTTTCCGGTATTTTTGAGTTTGTCTTAGGATTATCACCTAAGAAATCTTTTGTGTGGTGTTAAGGTCTTTCTAGTTCGACCTTGCCACCGATTTTCATTTGGCTACGAGTTGCGGGAGTTAGCATTCCACTTACCGCATTCCGCACTCGTTACGATTCTTATGAATGACTTATTTTGTCCAGCTTATTTCATCCACTGTATAAATCGAATATTCTATGAATATTTCGATGAGACCATTTTTGTATTTATTGATTTTGGATGAAAATAGCAATTTACAAATCTTTGTAAATCTTTTTCATAAGATTTATTTATAAGTATAGTTGGATTTTGTTCTTACACGAGCAAAGAATATTCCTAAAGGTTTTTAAGAAACATGTTTATTATATAGAAGATGATTTTGTGATTGTATTGCCCGTTGAGTGCTTTAAGAATTCTGGTCGATGCGCTTGATCAACGTTATCGATAGGAATTTCCTAAACGCTTTGATGAGACAATCAGACACGATATATTGACTTGTAAAATGTAAATTTTTCTAAAAAGATTTTTACATTGAGATAAATGTAATTTTGAAAGTTTTAACTTTTCAGGAAAGAAGATTATCTAAAAGAAATTCTTTCTTTTCGATACTCTTATTCTTGTGATTCCCGTTGGAAACCAAGACTTTAACTTTTGTACCAATGCTTATCGCATTGGTTTGGATGTCGTTCTCTTGCATAAGATAACGTGCTATCACTTGTGCTTCTATAAAAGCCGATTGAGACTAGGTATGCCACTCATGATCTAGTGCTCGCGGCTATTGTTTTCGCTTTTTGAGTTTGGCATCATCATTTTTGGGGGAGAAATTTGTTCTCCACCTCGATCATATATCTTTGGAATATTTATTTTCTCATAGGGAACTTCATGTTGACTCGAGTTCCTGGCATCTTATGATCTTGATATTCTTTTTATTCCCGGAAGGGAAATCGTGTTGCCAATGCGCTTTGTCATAAGAAACAAGTGGTTGATTCTTTGATGATGTCTGAATGGAATTATCTTTTTATTAATTTCATCGGACGTTTTGATACACTTCGTTTTATTGAGCTTTGTCTCATTCCTTTTATGGACTAGTGTCCGGTGTTCTTTTATGGTGTTCGGTTCATCGGATGTACTGTTATTATACTACATCGATGTTTCGTCTTATTTGATTCATTGGATGTACCGTTTGTACTACATCAATGTCTTTGCTATTTGATTCATTGGATGTACCATTTGTACTACATCAATGTCCTTGCTATTTGATTCATTGGATGTACCGTTTGTACTACGTCAATGTCTTTGCTATTTGATTCACTGGATGTACCGTTTGTACTACATCAATGTTTTTGCTTTTGGATTCATTGGACGTACCGTTTTTGTACTACGTCAATGTTCCGAAATTATTCGGGCTTTGGTTCATTGGGCGTACCGTTTTTGTACTACGCTGATGTCCCAAATTATTTGAGTTTCTAGTTTATCGGGCGTACTGTTATTATACTACGTCGTTGCACCAGCTCAATTTTCTTCTATTCTTGACGTTTTCTGCGTCTTTTAACTATGGAAATGGTTTTAGGTTTCCTATTTTATTCTTGAGCCCGGTGATATTGAGGAAATTGAAGTTTCACCAGATTTGACTTATGAGCAACATTCCATTCTCATCATTGCTTCGGAGGTTGAGCGCCTTCGGAATAAAGGTGTTCTTCTTGTGAAAGTTCATTGGTTCTCAGATCCTAAGGATTTCTCTTGGGGTTCCTGGGAATTCATCGAGCGATCCCGTTCAGGCTTACCCTTTCATGCTTTTTATGGTGAACTTCCTATTTCAAATTTTCTTTTGTGTTGATATGCTTTTGTGGTTGTTACTCTTTATTTTCTTCTTAAGTATTGCGAGGACGCAATTTCTTTAAGGAGGGGAGTTTGTAACAACCCGCATATTTATCAATTGTGTATTTAAAAATTTTATTTAAATATTTCATCGTTCGTCGGATTTTATTCCGAAAACCTACTTTTTGCAAATAGTCGAATTAGGACTCGAGACCACTTCCATTGAGTTCAAAATGTCGTTTGCGACCTTTTTGAGTATAAGCTTCGATATGTTGGGAGATAGTTGATTTTTGCTACTTTTTCCCGCTTATTACTTTGGTTTGGACTGCACCCTTATTAGCTCAGCCCAAACTTCAAGCTAAAGTAAAAATGGTGGAAGAGATGAGAAATGGAAATTCCTAAGCCCTAGCTTTCTTTGCAAATCCAACTTCTAGCTCCAAATTCAAGAGAACCCATTGCTTAGAATCAAGCTTCTTGAGTTGAGATTGAAGTGTGGTTGATCTTCCTTTGTCTTGAAGCTTCTCCTTCATTGATTTGGGTTCAAAGGTGAGATTTTTATCTCACATCTTAGTCTATAATTATCTTCGATTGTTAGGTATGAATTCCTAACACTTATTCTTGTGCAATTGATTTTGGTTTGGATTGATTTTATGTATATTCCAATTTTTGGTGTTTTGGTCTAATTTATGAAAATCCTATTATGGATATTTGGGCATTGATATTTGAGGCGTATCGAAGAGCCGTTTAGGCTGGGTTGTCACTCGACGTAATTCTTTAGTCGTCGTCGCTCGATCGATCGCTTCCGGTATTCGTTTGGCCATTTTTGGCCTAGGTTCAGGGAATGCCCTGAACCCTTCATTCAGACGTCTGAAACGTAATATTCAGACGTCTGAATATTGTTCTGGGAAGATTTCTATTCCCAGATTCAGACGTCTGAATATTTGATTTCAGACGTCTGAATTGGTTCACTTGGAACCAAAAAGGAAATAGGGTAAAAAGTGCCTATTTCAGACGTCTGATTTCAAGGATTCAGACGTCTGAATTCTGTCTTTGGAAAATATTTATTTTCCAGATTCAAACGTCTGAATCCTTGATTTCAGAGTCTGAATCTGCACTCTTTTTGCCTACTTGCCTATTTGCTTGAGAATTCCAATTTAAATCGATTCGTGATGATCCTATTTGTTGTTATCATTTAGTATGCCTTTGATGACTCCTTTTTAGGGATTTTTGAATATCCATTTCGATGGATTCTTCATCGGTTTCTTTGGATTTTATTCACATCTTCGTATGTGAATTTTAGTGATTGATTGTTCCTACAATCTTCTTTGTGATTTGTCACTTTAAAAATATAAAGGTTTTCTATACTAGTAGTAAATATCAAAATTCTTTCTTCAAATGATTTCAACACTATTTTATTACTAAGCTCGTTTTCTCAAACCGATTTCCTATCTACTAGTATATACAAACCTTTACCTCACTCGTATGAGAAATTGAATTAAACGGCTTAGTAAAACAAGTGGTATGAAACGCTTGCGTTTGCTTCGTCGGTTAACTCTTGGATTTGTTCGATTGAACCTTTTTGTGACAATTTTCTAGTGGAGATCTACAATTTGTTCGTAAATATTTAAGTTAAGCTAGTGGTTATGGGACATGAAGCTAAGCTCATATATTTACTAGCTTACTATAATTGACACTTCTTGATGATCATGACGGTCAATTTTATGATTTAGACTAGCAATTGTGCGATGTCTCTTTGTCTGTGAGGCTAGACTAGACACCATGTGTGTGATTTCGACTCACACATACCTCAACGTCCGCAATGGGGGACTATACCCTGTCAGGAGGAGTTTTGACTCACCAGGAGGAGCTTCAGCTCAACGTCCGCAATGGGGGACTATACCCTGTCAGGAGGAGTTTTGACTCACCAGGAGGAGCTTCGGCTCAACGTCCACAATGGGGGACTATACCCTGTCAGGAGGAGTTTTGACTCACCAGGAGGAGCTTCTGCTCAACGTCCGCAATGGGGGACCATACCCTGTCAGGAGGAGTTTTGACTCACCAGGAGGAGCTTCGGCTCAAAGTCTGCAATGGGGGACTATACCCTGTCTGGAGGAGCTCCGGCTCATTTTTTCTAGGATTGGCCATCCTTTTCTTGTGATTTCTGGATTTCGTGTGTCGAATTCTAGAATTTATGCGTCACCTATTTTTGTGATTTCTATTGATATGATTTATCAATTTTTGTGCATTGGTGAATTCGTGTGTCATTGACTTTTGTGATTTCTGGATTTCTATTGATGATTTCTAGAATTTGTGCTTCACCAATTTTCGTGATTTCCATTGATAAGTTTTATCAATATTTGTGCATTGGTGAATTTGTGTGTCATTGACTTTTGTGATTGACATTGATATAATCGTCAATATTTGTGGTTTGGTGAACGAAATAAGGAGTATGACGTTTCTTGATTCTTGTGTAGATTTTGTGATATTGATTAATCTCTTATTGATTTTCAATTACTTATATATATCACAGCTTGGCATTGTGATTATTATGTGTTTAGTCATATCTCTTATTCTATATCGTTTCATCTGATATTTATAGTTAGACTGATCCGTTTATTATTTTCTTATTAAATGATACACGGATCAGACCGAGATGTTACAGGTGCTTCAGCTTGACTTCTCACTTGGGATTGATTTCTCTGACTTTTGGCTAACTACTTAGATTAGTAGTTTATTTTGTTGTATACACTTGAGATATAGACTCATAGTTGTATTCTTTTGTATAGCACGTGTTGTTATTCTTTTGTATTATTGTGGATCTTTTTGACCACTACTCTGATATACACTTTCATGTGTTAGTTATATATTCATTTCTTCTTCCGCCTTTGTGATATGAATTATCTGTGACTGATTTGTGTTATGATTATTTCTATATTTGTTTCCGAAGAATTTATATAGCCACTGTGTAGTAGCTTTGAGTCTGTATCGGTATGTCGGATTTCCTCTTGAAATAAAATGCATGTTTTACTATCTGACATATCGTTGCTCACACAAAGCAATTACATGGATGGTCGCTCCTCAACAGCCTTATTCTCCGTGCTAGTCGACAACATTACTCCGTAGTGTTCTTGGCTAGTGTGGGTATAGAGGTGGGGCGTCACATCTGCCCACTGACCACCATAACCATCACTTCTGTCAAAAATTCCAGTTTACTTCAGTGCTCTACCACAACACTGTAACTCAACTGTCACTGCCCTCTGTTACTTCTGTTACACTCACTTCTGCCATTCTCTTTCAAACCACTGCATAAGTTCAACTCCACTACACATAACACTCATACCATTCAAACACTCCCTACCTCAAGTGTACATACTTCCTTCTACTGCATACAACTGTTTCTCCTTCATCTGCAAATATCAACTGCTCACAACTTTGATTCTTACTACATCGTCTAACCACGACATCAAACACTTCAGCAACAAAAAAAAACAGAATTGTGCAACACCATAGTGCACAGACCACACTTCAACTCCTCAAACATCCTCACTTCATTGCAATCCCACTACTTCACATTTACAACACACTACCAAACTCTTCAATATCACTGCCCTGTCCTCACTTCCCCTTCACAGAACAACACACATCTTCCGCCTCGAATAAGTCAGCGACGGCGCCACAAAATTGTTAATTGACTAAAATGTAGCTAACAACATGAAAGAAAAAGGAAATGAAAATGAAAGCTAATGGAAAAGAGAACTATTCTACTTGCATAAAAGAAAATAAATCTACACTACAACATGAAAGGAAAACAAACAAGAGAAGAAAAAAGCAATGTATTAAAGTTGCATAAAAAAAGAATTACATAAAAGAAATGGCTAAGTAGCCATGAAAAAAAAAGAGAAGCTTTCTTTTATTTTGAGCCTAAAATTAATGAAGAGGAAGAGAGACTAACTAAGAGGAAGTTACACGAAACATATGGGCATTTATTCATATATGAAAGCCTAATTCATATTTTTGGGTAATGCCCAAAATGCCCTTGAGGTAGTGTGGCCACTAAGTAATCATTAGCATGTCATAATCCTCATTTAAGTGTACATGAAGCCATTAATTCCATAAGCATGTGCTTTAGCCTCTAATTTGTACATTAAGGTAGTGGGTAGGTGGGGTCCTCCATGGTCTTCACTTTGAATTATTTCCATCTTCATTCCTTTGTGTTCTTTTTTGTGCATGCATATCTTCTTCATGAAACAACTTGTAATTGAAACCAAATTCCTACAAAAATAGTATGGAAATTTCTAATTAATTTTTCTCAAAGAAATATATACACACAACCGACCGTTTTGCCCCTATATGAAGATGGATAATGTGACAATTTGAAATTAATATGGATTTTGGTTAAAACAAGTTAAAATACCCAATATGATAATTTATTTAATTTAAATAGAATAAATATGCTGGTAAAAATATGCATATTTACATGCACATCAAAAGGGAATTGAAATAGTTTTGAAAGCTATGAATTAATCTTTGTGAAAAATTGTTGAATCTTGTTTTGAAACTGAAAAGGATCTTAAAGGTATATCTTTTATATAAAGTATTTGAAATGGAATTGTTTCAAAAGCTATGAAGGAATCTTTGTGAAATACTTGGTGAACGTTGTTTTCAAACATAAGATCTTAAAGATAGATCTTTTGTTTAAATATTGGAAACGAATCTTTGTGAAATATTGGTGAACTTTGTGAAGTGAATCTTTTTGTTTAAAGAATTAAATGGTAATTTGTTTAAACCATTTGAAGAAAAGTTTTTAGGAATTTAAAAGTGTGAATTAACTGAAATCCCAATATCCATATTTTTTTTCAAATATTACGCTCATTATTCAGTTTAGCCGGGAGAGGACCTTGTGTCATATAAACCATTCCGAATAATATACGACGATACAGATAGCAATTAAAGACCGATGGTGAAGACAGGGTATTTTCGAAAACAAAAGGATAACCCGTCGATTGTCTCTGCACCGAGTCACGCTGGTATAGAGATCTCCATATGTGGGAGAGTCTGATCGAGATTGTGAATACCTGGATTGCAAGGGATTCTTTGGAAGTGCCTTCGGTTCCATTCGAACCCGGAACAGACTTGTATGGATGTGTGTCTGACATTACACTTTGAGATATAAATCTGGTTTCTATCAAATACATTTCTGTTTGGTGGCGGAGAATTTATTCTCTTAGCTTAACACCCTTCTTCGAGACGTACGATCTCAGAGGTTATGTAGATGATGGTTACTAGTGATACATTCCTAATTTGGTAATATGGCATACGAAGTGCTGCTGGTCATTTGTTGATCGAAGCATGGCTTTGTGAAAAAGCATAGCTTTATGGATGAGACTGCATCAGAACCTCACACCCTGGAAATGGTCGAAACAGAAAAGATGCGGCAAGGTTGCAGGGGTCGCGCCCCTAGGCCATTCCTTCTGGAAAAGGGTGGTATCATGGTATGGAGCCCAGATACTTAACTCATGTGGACACTGTATACTTATTACTGTGTGATATTGCTTTGCGGTTGAGGGTCCTCGGATAAAGGTCGCAAATGACCGGGGGTGGCATTTCTTAGGTGTTACTCCCAGGAAGGGAGTACACCGGGAGTACACCGGCCTTGTGTTAGCAGAGAGCTGGGTAGGTTCTAAGGGCGTCCCTTCAGAGGCGTATCGATGTGGCCCAGGAAGTTCCTTAGCTTGACTATTTATGGGAAATCCAATCATCCAATACACGCCCTGTACGATTTTAGTTGTATAACCTGCCATTTACTTATACTGGTTGTTTAGATGGTAGCTATAGTAGGCATACAATAATGGTTGGGTGCTGGCTAAGATTAATATTGTACTTTTGAAAGGTTTTCTGCACTATGCACTAATAATAATAAATGGTTTTCGCATATCAAGCATTTTTGACTATCATAAGGAGAAATCTCCTCCAATTCTGCGTTTGCATGGTGTGTGTGCTGGGAGGCCTTATGGTAATTTCATTTTCCAAAAAGCATTGCGGATTTCTTTTAAATCTTTTGTTGTTCGTTTTGAGGGTAAAACTGCTTTTATTTGCTCATACCAGTCCCATGACTGACCTGGAGTTTATTGTTCCCTCCCTAAACTCTGGTTGCCTATAATTTTCCACACGGGCAGCCTAGAGTTGAGTTTTTCAGATAATCAAATAGGACGTATTGATTCGATAGCCTTCGAAGTCTTTGGGTTTGTAGCATTTGGAAATCTTCTTCAGTCTTTGGCCTTTGAAGTTTTCGGATATTGCAAATCGCATTGGGATGAATTTGCTTCAGTACAGCATTGATGGTGGTTCGAGCTTATTGGATTGGAGTCCCTGTAGCTTTTGGGATGAGTTTTTGGTTTGGAGTTGTAGATTTTGGATTCACTCTTTAGTGAAGATCATATTTGAGTTATCTCTTCCGTTATTATCATATTCCGCTGTGTATATTTGTCTCTGATATCATTGTATCATATTGTATAAGATATTGAATTCATTGTTGTATCAATGATACATTATTCATTTTCTTCTGCTATGTTGTTATACTTAATGTGTTATAAGCTCCGGCGAACCAGATTCAGCGTTTGAATCTACGACATTCGAGTACAAGTGAAGTACAGGTGTCGATTTTCGAAGGTCGAGTCAGGGTTTTTTAGAATTGGTATCAAAGCTGAAGGTTGAAACTTTAGCTCAGGAGTATAACACATTAGGCAACTCATTGGAGATAGGGTGAAGTATGCCCTAGAATGAGTATCCCTAAGATATCCGTCTGTATGCCTCAGTAAATTCTCTTACTATTCACTGATAGTAAGTGTGAGTGCAAGAAGAGGACGAGATAGGGGACATGGAAATACCAGTATAAATGGTCAATGCCTTGCAACAACAAGGAAACTTTCTCTATCAATCTCCTTTGATTCGTCTTTCCAAATCTTTGATTGCTTCGTGGCAGCTCCAGAAAGAAGTTTTGATGTGATGGTGACCCTGCGAATCGTGTAGAAAAGTCTCTGTTTCGTATTCTCTTCATCAAATTTCTATCAGCTTTTCGTTTTTAACTTTAATGAAAATGAAATTTTATTGGAATAAATTGGTGAACTATATATGAAGTTAAATATGAAAATTTGTATCGATAAAATGATTTCGATCAAAACCAAATTTGAGATTTTTGTTGTAATTATTTGTGAAAGATCAAAGTTCGATGAGGGACAAGTTTGCGTATAATTTGGGGTATTCCAATCTGGATTGGGTATCCATTAGTTGTTCCTTTGGGTCCAGATATATTCTACGAATGGTTAGTTATCCTTTCAAACTAACCAATGCCTTGAATATTTTATAGATTTGGTGACCCAAGTAGCTTATGGAATATTGGATGAGTTCGTTCTCATAATTATTGTTGATATTCTGATTTGGTAAGCCAAATATAGAATAACAATATAATTTAATCCGGTGAATCATTTCTCTGTGTGTCCATCTATCTCTGTTGTCTCCCTGGAAAATTTCTGGGACGAAATTTTTTTAAGGGGGGAATCTGTAACATTCCCTTTTTTAAATCAAATTTTAATATTTGAAATTAAATTGTGAATTAATTTGGTATTTCCCAAATTTAATAGATATTTGTTTGCTTATTAATATAAATGAATATAAATATGGTTTTAAAATAGATTTTATAATTGGAAATTCATAAATAAATATTTTGAATAATATTTTAATTATAAATTTAATTGTGGATTAATTTGAAGATTTGAATAAATATATATCAAAAGATTGTAAATAAAGGAATTGATTTGAAATCCAATAGATTATTAATAGAAATTTTGATTTGTGAATTTCAAAAATAAAAACCTTTGAAAATAAATATGAGTTTGAAATACTCTATAATATAAAAATTTATTTTGGAATAATACATGTGTATATCTATATTTTGAAAGTTATATTTTGAAAAAATAATATATGTATATAATTAGAATTGTAAATATAATAATTTACGAGAAGTTAAATTTAAATATTTTCAAACATTAATATTATTTAATATAAATTTAAATATAATAACTTAAGTTTAAGTTTAAAATAAGAATTGAATAAAAAGTTTATATACCTTTTTTTAATTCATTGAACTAAATTTTTGTGTGTGTGTATATATAAATATAATATACGAATATAAGAAATAAAAATAGATGAACATGTTTTATAAATTAGAACAGAGTAAGGTTTAAAGCATAATTTACAAATAAAATTTTGTAAAGGATTTAGGCATAAAATTACAAATTGAGGACATTTGTAAAATAAGAAATTCATGCATTTAAACAAGTGTTAACTAAAGAAGCATAAGAACGGTACAAGTGTCATGATATTTATTTTTCTTTTTTATTTTAAATTAAAGTAAGGAGATAAGCTATATGTATATTTCTTCCTCTCTTTCTCTTTTCTTTTTCATGCATTTCAAAAAAAACCCTGTAAAACTAATTGCAAACCAGAGAAAAAAATGAAAACAAAAATCAAAACATCCTTCAAACCAAATAAAAATAAAAGCAAGTTTCAACCTGAGATGATCAACTCAGAAAATTCAAGCAATTCAAACAAATTCAGAGAATTAGCAAAACAAGCTTCAGATCTAAACATCACAACTCAAGCCTAGAAGCAAGAAATCAATGCAAAAGATTAAGGAAAAACAAAACTGAAGCATCTCGGTATTAAAATCCAGTTCCAGGCAAATTCAACAATTCAACAAATCAAATCCAAGCTTCAGTACAAATCATCAATTTCCAAATTTGGCATCGCATCGATTCAACTTTATCAATCAGGGATCAATCCAAGTCCCAGTGTCAAAGAGACAAAAAAACAAAGTTTCAGGTTTTAAAGTGATAAACACTTTCCAGGTTCAAAATTAACTCTGTTCTCAGGTGACAGATGAGCAAACTTATTTTTTTGAACCAGTTTATCTTGATACATGTGATGATGATAGCTTGATAGTTATGATCGATGCTTGAATGTTGTTGTAGAAAATATTTGTATATATTTACCTATGATATATATGTATGCATGTCTGGAAAATCAAGCAAAAGCTTGCGTCTGTGCATACATCCCAGGATTTAAAACCTGTTAGAAAATGTAAATCAATCCAACCCAAATAATTTTAGGATTTAATTACCAAATGAAAAAGTATTTAAACACTGTGATGTCAACCTTGAAAACAAAATATATTATTAAGTATATCTTTTAAGCAATTATTTTTAAATAGAAGATTACAATAAAATCTTCTTTAAACAGAAAAATCAAAATTCATAAATGTTTGATTTAATTATCTAATCTGATTCATACACGCAAATAATGATTTTAGATGTAAGTTTCATGATTTTTCAGTAAATAAATAATGTGAAATTTTGAATTGAACAAAAATGAAACCCTGCTCTGATTTCGGCGATCAATGAATTGCGGTACATTGGGTTTGATGTCAGAGGAAGTGTAAGGGAAGGGGAGCATAAGAATAATAACAGTTAAATTTATTAATGGAAGAGGTGGCGTATCGACGACACTATAGGGTTTAACCACTGTATTGTTCGAGGATATTGACGAGTCAATTTCGTCGTCTAGTTTGACTCGAACGATATCGCACGCGGGGGAAAGGACTCATGGGTTATTGAAGCACCTCTGGTGGCGACGGCGATGTTTCTGGTGGTCTGGATCGACAAGAGGAAGCGATTGGCTGATCTGAGTTTTGTTCCAGGGTTGGATGAATATCTCGATTTTGATTCTAAGACGATAGCGATCTCTGGGTGGTCGAAATTGAAGTAGTGGGTTGTCAGTGACTCGTCGACGGTTGTGACGACCCTGAATTTTTGAGCATTTGAAATGGGGATATTTAATTTATTTTAAATATTTGAAAGGTTAATTTTAACTTAAATTCAAATATCACTATTTATTTGATAATTAAATTATTGAATTTGAGAATTTGAAAATTTGGGAAGATGTTGAATTTGGAGTCTTAAGCCTGTTAAAAATAACTTGAAGGCTTGTAAAATTTATATTGATAATATTGAAGATAATAGAAGTTTTAAAATTAAATTTAGTAGTGATTTATTCAGTTTTGAAATTTCATCGTTTATATTGAATTTAAAATTAGCCTTCTGAGGCACAGTCTCGGAATTCGACGAAATCTGTTCCATTGGATCTGTAATATTGAATTATTACCGGATTTCAAATTTTGTAGCATTCGGAGTCATCGTGTGAGCGTACGAGATAAAAACGTCTAGAAAATAATTAATCGTTTAATTTAAATATCTTACATCTTTTCACCTGTCGAAATCTTTTCCCATCAGCCACCCTATATTCCTGTCAAAGCCGACAAACCCTTTCGTTTAAATCACACATCTTATATTCCCATCCTTCAAAACGAAGGCATTTTCAAACGAAAAAAAAATCTTTAAAAATGGCCGAAGCCTTGTTTCTTCAAATCGAAAACCCCAACCCTATACCACTCCGTGAAAAAAAAGGGGAGAAATCACTCCATTCAAATAAAAATTTTAATGGCCGCGTATCATCGTAGAAAATCATTTCCCCAAATTAGAAATCCTTGGCTTCGTCAATCATGATGAGGAGCTCGCGCGCGACCATGTCGTTCCTGGGAGTGATTCGCGACAATCTCCACCAGTTCAAAGGAGAGTTTTGAGAGCCGATTTCGTGTGTAGTGGCTCGAGTTTGATGCGAGCTCGAAGGTGGCGTCGCATCTGGGCGTAGGTGCGCGTGGCCACACGCGTACTAAGGAATTCGAGACCGGTGCAGGGGTTCGAACAATCTGAGGGTATAGCCTTCTGGGCAGAGCATGTTTTAGGTATGGATTTTATAAGTTTAAATTTGATTACTGTTTAGGTTTAGATTTAATCATCTTCGAAAGAAAGAAAAAAAAGAGTGAAAAAAAAGAAAAAGAAAATTGTTACTGCAGAAATTATGTCCACACCCAGTTTAGTTTGCAGTGAATATGTTTTAGGTTAAAGATGTATACATATAAAAGTATGTTTACACAGTTAAGGAAAGGGTAATGTAAGTGTGTGTATATATATATATGATTTTAAAATGTTATAGAATTTTATAAAAAAAATAGATTTAAAATCTGTATGGGTTATGTTATCGATATTTTTGTAATTTCAAAAGGAAAATAAAGAAATTTGTAAAATTTAATTATTAGTTGATTTACTTATTTAATGGTAATAAACTGTTTGATAAGTTAAAATATTTGTAAATACACATGCCTAATTAATTTAATTATGTATATGGTCAGGACTTTGGAAAAGGGAGTTTTATTCTATAAATGTATAGAGTTTATATAGGATTAGGTTTTAAAATTTTATATGGATTATTTTCTAGGTATATATGAAATTTCAAAAAGTAAATAAAAATAAATAGAAAATAAAGAAGATACATATACACGTTCTAACTTCTTTGACTAATTCTAAATAATGGATTATGGAAATATTATTTATCTAACCTATTTAAATATTTTAGTCACTAAGAATAATTTATTAAAGAAAATTAGTTTAAATAAAATTCTTAGTTAATCAAATTAATAAATGGTAATAATTGTACGATTGGTTCAAATGATAATAAATCATGTCACGTTTATTCAAGGTCTGAAAGCGGGGAGAAAACAAGCGGGTTGGATCAGATTGCAGGTAAAAAATCAAAGGTGAGTTAATCTCACTCAGTTGAATTCTAATTTAAATTTAAATGATTAAATTTAAATAATTGTTTGAATGGTTGAATTGATTGATGTGCTATTTATGGTATTGTTTGTGTCAAAATTGGGCACAACACTCGTCGGAAGTTTTTGAAGAGATAATAAATGAAGAAAGTAAATTAAAACGTGGATTATCTAACAAAAACTCCAAATAGCAGGAAGTAAATTGCACAAAAGACAACGATTTAGAGTTGTTCGGCGTTTTGCCTACGTCCACTATGAAGTTTTTGTTACTTTATTGCTTGATATTCGGAGAATACAACTTTTTAATGTCAAAGTACAGCAAGTAGTAAGCCAAAATTCAAAATCAAAGGCAGCAGTGGTGCTCTGAAGCAACTCTGGCAGCGTCTGGACGTGCTTTATCTCTAAAATTCTCCCATCCCTTTTCTGAATGACCAGGGGCTTTATTTATAGGTGTTGGAGGCTGATATTTCGCCTAAAATCAGGGAAGAACGCTTCTTGCACGTGAGGGGGGCCCACATGGCCGAATTCTGGAGATCCGGGCCCACTTTGGGATCGATTCGACCCTTTTTTTTAGGGAAGACGAAGGAAACGTGGGGTTGAACTACTGCCCTTTTTTTTATTTTTAGTTCGAAATAATTTCTTGCGTGATTTTGAAAGAGGAAGTAGGGGAGACAAGATGAGATGCTTATGTGTAGCAGATGAGCTACAGAAATTTGGAGGAGAAATGAAAAAGTGTTGATGGTGAAAGAAAGGCAGCTGATAGGAAAGAATTTCAGCTGTGTTGACTAGGGTATATATAAATATTAAATTCAAATTAAATTGTCTCGATAAACGCAACACGAAATTTTGACTTCCTATCGAGGCGTGCCGCTAGGTGTCCATAATGTTATACTCCTATTCCGAACGCATTGGAAAAGGTTTCGAGTCCTAATTCGATCGCATGGAGAAGATAACTTTTTGGATCAATTATTATATTGAGTTTCGATATAAATTTCAGCGCGTTTACAACAACTCCAAACACTACAAAAATTGAAATCCAATAATAATACAATATTACGGATCCAATGGAACTGGTTTCGTCGAATTCCGAGACTGTGCCTCGGAAGGCTATTTTAAATATCGATTTAAACGATATATTTTAAAACTGAACAAATCACCTTTAAACTCAAATTTAGAACTTTTGTTATCCTCAATATCATTAATATGAATTTTACAAGCCTTCAAATATTTTTTAACAGGCTTAAAACTCCATTGTTCATATTTACCCAATCTCCAGTAATTAAATTCAATAGTTTAATTACATTTTAATTAGTGATATTTGAAATTCAAGTTAAAATTTACTTCTAAATATTTAAAATCAATTAAATATTCCAATTTCAATGCTGAAAAATCCGGGTCATTACACGTTGTGAAATATTTCGTGAACGTTGTTTTCAAACATAAGAAGATCTCAAAGATAGATCTTTCGTTTAAATATTGGAAATGAATCTTTGTGAAATATTGGTGAACTTTATGAAGTGAATATTTTTGCTTAAAGATTAAAATGGTAATTTGTTTAAATCATTTGAAGAAAAGGTTTTGGGAATTGAAAAGTATGACTTAACTGAAATTCCAATATCCATATGTTTTTTAAATATTGCGCTCATTATTCGGTTTAGCCGGGAGAGGACCTTGTGTCATATAACCCATTCCGAATAGTGATACGATGATATGGATAGCAATTGAAGACCGGTGGTGAAGACCGGGTGTTTTCGAGAATGAAAGGATAACCTGTCGATTATCTCGGCACCGGGTCGCGCTGGTATAGAGATCTCCATATGTGATGGGGAGTCCGATCGGGATTGTGAACACCCGGATTGCAAGGGCTTCTTTGGAAGTGCATTCGGTTCTGTTCGAACCTGTAACAGATTTGTATGGATGTGTGTCTGACATTACACTTTGAGATGTAAAGATGGTTTCTATCAAATACATTTCTGTTTGGTGGCAGAGAATTTATTCTCTTAGCTTAACACCCTTCTTTGAGACGTACGAGCTCAGAGGTTATGTAGTTGATGGTTACTAGTGATACATTCCTAATTTGGTAACGTGGCATACGAAATGCTACTGATAATTGGTTGATCGAAGCATGGCTTTTTGAAAAAGCGTAGCTTTGTGGATGAGACTGCATCAGGACCTCACATCCCAGAAATGGTTGAAACAGGAAAGATGCGGTAAGGTTGCAATGGTCGCGCCCCTAGAGTGTGTCCATTCCTTCTGGAAAAGGATGGTATCACAGTATGGAGCCCAGATACTTAACTCATGTGGACACTATATATTTATTACTGTGTGATGTTGCTTTGTGGTTGAGGATCCTCGGATAAAGGTCGCAAACGACCAGGGATGGCATATCTTAGATGTTACTCCTCGGAAGGGAGTACACCGGCCTTGTGTTAGCAAAGAGCCGAGTAGGTTCTTGAGGCGTCCCTCTAGAGGCGTACCCCCATGTGGTCTAGGAAGTTCCTTAGCCTGACCATTTATTGGAAATCCAATCATCCAATACGTGCCCTGTACGGTTTTAGTTGTATAACCTACTATTTACTTATGGTGGCGCACCACTGTTTAGAAGGTAGCTATAGTAGGCATACTATAATGGTTGTATGCTGGCTAAGATTAATATTCTACTTTCGAAAGGTTTTCTGCACTATGGACTAATAATAATAACAAAATGGTTTTCGCGTATCAAGCATTTTTGACTATCATAAGGAGAAATCTCCTCCAATTCTGCGTTTGCATGGTGTGTGTGGCGGGAGGCCTTATGGTAGTTTCATTTTCCAAAAAGCATTGCAGATTTCTTTTAAATCTTTTGTTGTTTGTTTTAAAGATAAAACTGTTTTTGTTAGCTCATACCAGTCCCATGACTAACCCGGAGTTTATTGTTCCCTTCCTAAACTCTAGGTGTCCATAATTTTCCACACGGGCACTCTAGAGTTGGGTTTTTCAGATAATCAAATAGTAGGTATTGATTCGATAGCCTTCGAAGTCTTTGGGTTGGTAGCATTTGGAAATCTTCTTCAGTCTTTAGCCTTTGAAGTTTTCAGATATTGGAAATCGCATTGGGATGGAGTTTGCTTCAGTATAGCATTGATGGTGGTTCGAGCTTATTGGATTGGAGTCCTTGTAGCTTTTGGGATGATTTTTTGGTTTGTAGTTGCATATTTTGGGTTCACTCTTTAGTGAAGATCATACTTGAGTTATCTCTTCCGTTGTTATCATATTCCGCTGTGTATATTTGTCTCTGATATTGTTGTATCATATTGTATCAGATATTGTATTCATTGTTATATCAATGATATATTTTTCATTTTCTTCCACTATTTTGTTATACTTAATGTGTTATAAGCTCCGACGAACCAGATTCGGCGTTTGAATCTACGGCATTCGAGTACAAGTGAAGTACGGGTGCCAATTTTCGAAGGTCGAGTCAGGGTCGTTTGATAAATTCCCTTTTTTTCTTTAAAATAAATTTTCATTATTATATGACAATAAATACCGTCCAAAATACTTTTGAAATATTTCCATATAAATTAGAAAAGGCTGTCAGAAAGGTTGAAATAAAAACAAGTTCAAAAACTATTTCTAAATAAAATTCCACAGAAAATTTCCAAAATCACTTTTAAAATCATAATTCAATTTAAAATCATTTTGAAATCAAAATAACAAAACATAGTATCTTAAACCAATATCTACCATAGCACTTAACCAATTCTACTACTAATATTGTCACTAAAAAGGTTCGACATTTAATATGTATCAACGTCATATCCAATAGGGTCAATTCCTAAAATTTTAGCATTCAATAATTTATACAAGTGTATAATTGAAATTTAAAATGCACAATGGTGAGGAATCCTGATTCCATTACAAAATACCCTATATTCCATTTTATATGCCATTAGCTTTTTAAAGCAGAAATTCAAACAAACCAATATGTCATTTCAGCACGAAAGAAATAATTAATGTCTACTATATATCATATAGTATTCATCCAAATGTGAAATAACTCACTAAAATTCCAACGGACACAATCATTTCTGTTCGATCTAAAATCGTAGCTCAAAATTCCACTTGCTTCAAACTCGACGAAATCAAATCTAGTGCGTAGATAACGCTCCTACGAGCGCAGCGCAAAGCATCTCGATTAGACATCGTATGAAGAAGTTATCCATTTTATAAGTTTTGAGAATTAAATAATATAATTTATTCACTATAATTTTATTTTCCCACTCGAACTTTTCTTCCCTCCCTCTCTCATCACTGTGCACGCTTGCACATGTACACACACCCATTAGTCGATCCTTCCACCTCCAATTACTCCTCCATTTCTCAACGAAATCGACCTCCAATGATTGCAATGCACTTTCCTTCGAGAGCTCTTCGTAATGCACATGATCGCTTGAAACTTGACAGCTTCAATCCAAAAGCGACATCGACATCTCTCCTTCGATCGCCACTTCCTAAACACCATAATACTCGACGAGACTTCGCCGATCGATGCTCTTCCACATGAGAATCCTAACCGTGCTCTCCTCTTTGCCAACCATCGCCTCAAACTCTGATTGACCCAAACCCTATCACACAATAAAACAATCTTCCATCCCCAATCACCACCGTTCATGAAATGAGCCGATTGATCTCGGCGTGTGTACAACATATCTGATGTTGTAACTTATCGTTGAGTGAATCATTTGATATTATTTTTAAAAAAGAGGAGGCATTGATTTTCTTTTACAGGAGAATGAAAAAAATAAAAATATAAAGAGGGAACGTAAAAAGTAAAGTGGGAAAGTGGATAATGAAGAAAGGTAAAAGGGTGGAGGTTTGTTAATTTTACAATTTCCTGCACTTCGCTAGATAATATCTCGTTCGCCTGCAAACCGCAAATGACGAAAATAACAATATGATCACACACAACAATGCAGTATGATCCTAAAACAACAATAAAATACACCGATTATCTCATTCTATTAAATGTAAAAAAAACTCAGGTTTGCCGCAAAACACGTCCAATGATAGTTATAATATTTTACAAATTAAAATTTTTGGAAAAATCCTATATATACATTTAAAAACATGTCATTAAAAATCTAGTCATTTTATTAGCTATTGATTTTTTTATTATTTATTATATTTGAATCAAATTTGAATATTTAAATAAATTAAATATTCCTATTCAAAACATTAAAAATTGCGGATCGTTACATTCTTCCTCCCTTAAAAGAATTTTGTCCCTGAAATTCCCATAGGAAGAAAATGTCTTCTTATCCTTAGACTTTCAAAAATTAATTAATTAAAACGAATTATTAATCTTTTCAAATCCCTAATGTAATGGAAATTTCGGCAACACCTCCTTTGCATAGCTAGGTCTGAAAAATCACAATTTCAACATAAGTCCATATCTGGGACCTTCCATATCTAGGGATAACACAATAACAATATATACTTATGATATACCTTATAAAGTGTGTATGTCACATAACAAGCACACTCGTTAAGTAATAAACACATACCAATTTGTCGAGCAACCAAATTCTACTTATGAAACCAAAAGCAACAAGCAAGCGTTTGCTTCCATGTACCTATTTCTCAATCAAATAACCTAAAAGGGAGTTAAGCATGACAAATGAATTAATACAACAACTCATTCAAGATGTATTATGAATCTAAGCATGATAAATCATATATAGCAACCATCTCATATAAAAATGCTATATCAAGCCAGGTAACTTGCATTTTTAATGTAAGATGTACAAAATTACATTAAAACCCATATGATATATGTATGTCATCCGTATGCCATATCAAATCCGATCATTTGCTCGATCACATAAACTTCACTTCTAAACTAGTATCGCTCACAGACTTCCTTAGTATGGACTCCAATTAAGTTTCTTGATTAGAAATCTCTGTTCTCCTTGCATAGCCATAAACTATGAAAGAAAACCTCGGTACCATATCAAGAACTCTCACCAGATATTCACCATCAAGAATTGAGTGAAAATCCTAACTCGGACTAGTGTAACTCACCTTGAAATTATGTACTCAAATTTGGATTAAGAACAATCATGCGAATAAAATGATCTACGTATAACTTACGTATTAAGTCTATTAGTTTCTTAACTACTCAAATTTCTTTTCGTTTTAAATCCCATTTGCTTTTACTTATAATGTTTCATTTAATACTAAAATCATTTATGAATCATTTCATAAAGCTCTTCTTAAGTTTATAAACATCTTATAAAACACAATTCAAGTTTATCAACACTTTAAAACTTAAGTTCATATTCATATAATACTCTTTTATATCCTAAGAGTATATACACAGTACAAGATTTGTTTTACTTAACATGTATGTTTAACAAATTTAAAACTTTTTTTAATTTACTATCTCCATAAACTTATGAGTTACAAAAACTTGTTTTCTTATAGTATCTCAAACACTTAACTTCAATATTCAAAAAACATAAAAACTAAACACCGGGTTTTATTTCATATCATTTTGAAATAATAACATACATATCTCCTTTTGTATATCAAATCATACTTTTAGGTTTAAATCAAAATCTATTTTATCCAAAACAACTCTATAGCAAATTATTATGGTAACATCCCTCACTTAGAAACTTGAAATAAACACTAATGATGCTGCAGTAATCAGCGGAATTATTTTCTAACGGCAAAAGTGAGCTCAGTGCTTTCTATTTCCTTTAAAATCCTTAAAAAATGATTCTATTCATAAATACTTTCAAATATTATTATTATTATTTTCCGAAACTTTGAAAAACAATTTCCAAAATCATTTGGATTTAAGTTCTCAAAATTCTCGGTTTTAAATCCATTTATTTATAAACCATATTTATAAACCATACTTATATCACTTTCTTATATAAAAACATTTCACAAATGTTTATCTTTGTTTAGATTATAATAAAAAAAATTTACTAAAATTAAATTTAAAATCAACATTATCAACAAACGCGTTATAGTCAAATTATGAAACTTAATTCAAAAGTTATTCTTCTCAATATTCCCATAATTACTACCTACCCAACCTGTAACGACCCACTTTTCTGTACCATTCAAGTTGATAATAAACCACAAATGTCCAACCTAAGTCAAACAGAAAGACGAATAGTTATGAGGAAGAAAGAAGAAAGAAGAAAGAAGAAAGAAGAAAGAAGAAGCAGAAAAAAGAAATTAAAAACAACATAGAATCTCACAATCGCAACGGAAAAACATATAATATATTATCAATGATTTTTACAAAAAAAGAACCATTATATGCATACAACCATCAGAGCACAACAACAATCACAATTACCAGCCTGGACAGCTATAACGGTCTGTCCTCACAATTACTGATAATTTCAATAACAAAACAACGAAAAATAAGCATATACGAGAATACAACTTGAAGACCTCCAACCCGTCTACTGAGCTCCAACGCATCCAAAGCAATCTATAAATATGCACGGTCTGACCCGAGAATTACAATAAAATAATACCCGAGTCAGCCTAGAAAAACATCATAAGAAAAACACACCCAACTAGATTTTAAAGTTATAAAAACCTTTGAAAACAAAGGTATCTCGTAAGACCACGCCGCACATAAACACAATTGGTTTTTACCTTACGATAACCAAAATATTTCATATGAAATTTAGCGATATTATAATAATGTCTAAGGGTTCAAAGTAAATATATAAAATAGTTGAAATGCTTGCATCTCACATTCCAACATAGTTGGGCACAATCAAAATTGTAATGGCTCGTATTGGAGATTGGTTTCCATATAATGATTGGGCTACTGGGGTACCGCCTGTCATGGTGCATCTATAGATAAAACACATAAAAAGCCTTACATGGACTCCTTGTGAGTTAAGACCAGTCCCACTCCTTACCGCATAGCGCCAAATATGTCATTACCTTGGTTGGGATCAACAACCTAAATAGGCCACAAGCATGCATGATCATAATATCAATCTAGATTGGGTGATGACATACCCTAATGGTAGCAAACCACATAGCCTTGAAGCATCTCCTCTGTTTTTGTCGTTTTCGGTTGATAAGGATTTAGGCCATGATTATCTTTTATATACTACTTCCCACTTGGAATGATAACACCACCCTCTAGGCAACAAAGCAATGCCAGCATTCATCCATGCAAGTTTGTTTTGGGGCTGAACAAAACAATTGAGAGCTCCGTCTCTGAATTCCCATCATCCTCAAGATGTCTTCACGTAGAAATGCTTAAGTTGGATCCGGATAACATATTCGATCCCAGTCTCTTTGAAACATCATTCGAAAGTTTTGGTAAACTCAACCCCGGTTCTTTAGGAAATAAACAGACAAATATAAATCCGGAGATCGCCTCTTAACCGTTTGTGGATGGATTTCCTTATCAATTGTCCTAGAAGAACGAGACAAGATTTGTACGCACAGTATAGTGTCATCGAAGATGACTGTGCCATATAACTCACATGTTTCCCTTAGGTATTTCCAAAGTTACTTTTGGGTCCAAATTCAATAGCCGATTATCTAACCATCGAATAAAAAAACATTCAAGTCATATATTTTACTTCCCACGGAAACCACTGAGCCTTACACTCATTAATTAAAAATCTCTTTTCAAATACTTGAAAATCACCTCCATATACTTATCTCAACAGAATAAGTATATTCACAAAATTCAATATTTTTGATATTTAGAGAATATAACCATATACTTATCTTAACGGTATAAGTATATATTCAAATCATTCTTTTCGAAACTTGAAGTACCTTTTCCATATACTTATAAAATGGCATAATTATCTTAACCAATCAATTATAACGATTTACTTATTTCAAGATCATTTAAAATGATTTAAACATAAGTATCCTTTTAAACAAAAATATAATACCCTTTCTTTCTTTAACTATCATTTCTTTTTAATTTAAAGTATCTTCTTTATGAATCCCCAAACTCTATTTATAGAGTTTCTTATAAATCTCTAAGTTTTATTTACAAGATACTCTTTTAAAATCTCCTAACTCGTTTATAAAATTCCTTTTTTCCACAATCATTCATAATCTAACTTCTTTTCCAATTTTAATTCTCTTCCCAAGTTTATAAACACCTTTACATAAATCTTTTGTAAAAGAATTCCCTTTATAACAATTTATTTATTTATTTTAAAATAAATAAACTAAAACATCATAAATTTAACTTTAATCTTATTTAAAGAATATAAAGAAATATAACTAAAAACATTTTTAATAATATAATAAATAAACTCTTAAACTTTTGAAACATATCCACTAGATAGATATGTAAAATAAAATAATATTAAACCACCTTTTTAAATAAAATTAACTATCTTCAACAATATTTTTAATAAAATAATTATCTAGTTTTTAAATAATTAATGACAAAATAATTATTATCTTCAAAAGCATTAAATAAATAATTTATTTAAAACACTATAGATAATATAGTAATTAACTTACAAAAATAACTTTACAACATTTGTAATTAAATATTAATAGAGCTCCTTGTATATATAGAAATAATTAAAAACATTTTCCTTCCTATTTATAAAATTAGAGGGTTGTAATGTCCCGCCCATTTGCACGCTTTAAATCGACACACGTGCCAATTTAAAGCGTTCGGAAGGGCGGGTTGTTATGGGGTAAATAAGAAAAACGAGAAAGAAATAAAAAACAGAATCTCACAGCGGAAGGATAAAATATAATAATCAAATATACAGTTCATAAAGCTGTTTTAAATATTCAATTATACTTATACAACATACATCAGAGTTACACATACCATATAACAATGCAACATAACAATATGAGTGTAGTGGAACATAATAAATAATAATAATAATAGAAATCTCCGTCTTCGTCCTCCAGAGCTAAAGTCTTCAATCCTGAAACGCTCGGACTGACCCGAGCGAATTGAGAAGACAAAATACTCGAGTCAGAACTAAAAGATCTTATGTAAGTTAAATCAACAGAAATAAATATGAGTGCAGTAACTCAAAAGATGCTTGAGATTTACATCTCTGAAGGATCCATTAAACTATTTACTATGTAGTATATTTCGCTATTTATAATAGTGTCTGATTGTAAAATAAACTTACTTTTAAATAGCGTTAAGGGGTTACCCATATAGCCCTTAACACAAAATATATTCCCATAGTCTACACAGTACCATAATCTCCCCCGTACTGGGCGCCGTCAGAGGGCACTCCATAGGTATGGTACAAAACAAAATCGTGTAAGGCGCGCTAGGGTAGGTGACACGACACAACTAGGCAATGCCAGGGTAGATATACCAATTACGCTTCCGGGTCGGTGGTAACGCATAGCCGTAGCTACCGCCCACCTCGAGCCACACCCCCAAATCAAAAGAACTCAAAGTGGCCATCGAATAAACCAAAGTAGAGTAGAATATCGATGGGATGTGTCCGATCAAAGGTGCTACCTGAATTAACCCGTCAATCGCTCCTGTTTTAGCCACCTTATGCCAACTCACGGGAGTTGGGTCCACGTATTTACCTTATAGGAAACGCCGCCACCAACCTACTTCACTCTGGAATCTCCACCGCATACACGGTTGTTAAAGTGGTTTTCGGGGTTGGCAGAGAGTATGACAACTTCCGATCCCGGTCTTTTTGACAACCAAACGTTATTATAACACCGCGGTTATTTCAAAATAATTTATACTTTAAAACTAGAATATAATATCTCTTTCAAACCATATAAATACGATATCATTTATAGTTTTAAATCCCAAATCAATATGATATTATTTTATTTTATAATTATCCCTGTCCCAAATCATAATATTTTCAAATATATATACCTTGAAACCATAGCTTTGAAACATAACTTTTAATACTTGATGGTTCAAATACTATATTACTTTATAAAATAAATAGCTTCTTCAAATTTCACAATAAATTCCAATATCAATTTGAACCCCCAAATAAACCATTTTAATTCCCATATATTTCACAACTTAAATATTCTATAATTCAAATCTTTATAGTTCATATATTTCAATCTTTAAATATTCCACTAATTCAAAATGGATTCTTTGATAATTGAATATATATCAAATTCAATCCCTATTATCAAAATTTGAAATGTTTATTAAAATAAAATATTATTTAAGTAAACCCTTTAACTTTAACAACAGGATATTCTTTTAAATTAAATTATTTGATAATATCCTTTAAATCAATTTGATATTCATTTAAAACCTCTAATCAAAATTAGGTTATAAAATCATGCCATTTTAAATCTTAATTTATTTGCATTTCAAACAAATTTTTCGAGGAAAATTCTTAAATATTTTAATTCAAATCATATTCACATTTATCTTCAACCTTACCTTTATTTGAGTTATTATAAACTCTATATACAATAGGATTTTTAAATAGATAACCATAATATATAGAAGAAATTAACTTCATTATTTAGCTTATTTTTAAAATTCGAAACCAATTTATACATAGCTAAATTCAATAATTTTATTATATATATATATATATATATATAGATTTAATATTTATTAAACCGTATTCTTTCCAAAACCATAGAAAATCATTTCAAATTTATATACATATATATATATATATACCGCGGTGCCTATATATAATTTTCTATCCTATGGTCAAGTGATATGGATATTTATCATTTCAATCCGCAATTTAAAAATAAAAATGCGGTTGTATATCATTTCAAACCGTAATCCCGAATGAAATAAAAATGCATAATAACTTGCAGTTTATATAATATAGAACACATCATCCATTCGCCCAATATCAATCATCAACCAACTTATTGCAATCATCACAAATTTAAACGAAACATCAATATAGAGCATATAAAATATAACAGGTATCAACGAACAGTTATATTCAAAAATAGATTAACAATTGTTTATCTAGCAGTTTATGTGCAAAAATAAATAAATTTTAACTGTCAATTTATATGCAAAATAAATAAACTTTAACTGGCAATTTATATGCAATAATAAAATTAAATAACAATTTAATTTAAATAAATGCAATTAACTGAGACGATGATTAAAAACATGCCAAACGGTCATAAATAAATTTCTGAACACATCACAAATCAATTTAACAAACATAAGAAATTTTAGAAGTTGTAAGTGGGTTAAAACACTCACCTTTTGAATTTAAATTGGATTTAAATCCAATTTAAACCCAAAAATTGAACAGTCTCCAAATTCGTCCAAACCAGCATCAAAATGTCCGGAATCCCAATACGAATCTAGTGGAGAAAAAATGCACATGAATCAGATATTGTATGAAAAAGTTATGATAATAAGACGATTCAAAAACCAATTTAAATTAAAATAAAAGAAAAGAAGAAGCTCACAACTCCACTCCCAGGTCCACGTCACCCCTCCTTTTTTTCACTCTATAGTTAACACGCGAAGAACAGTGATATACGCAAGCTTCCAGGAACCCACGGAACCGACAGTTGACCACCTCTTTGACCGAAAATCGTCGCGCCCACGTCAACATCCAGCAAGATCGGCGTCCTCCGTTGGCATCAGCACCTTGAGCCGACCTAAACTCCTCAATGCGCACGTGATTCGAGGCTGATGCCTCCCTCCGCTGCCGCGATCGTCTTCTGCAATTTTTGGCGAACTTATGACCTCTTGCGACGAACGAAGACCATCACCAGGACCTGCACGACGCCCTCTTTCCCATGCCACTTCCCGATCATCGATCGGGCGATGATCCGCCATCGGATCGTCAAAACCCTAAAATGGACGGCCGGAATTGATTCGTGATTTCTGGCTAAACAGTGAATCGGATTGAAAAACGAATTCCACTAGAAGATTACGCTCATTGAGAACTTCAACATATATATTTTTTCGGAGTTTTCTAAGGACTTTGAATTTTTGACTTTGATTTTGAAATTGAGATTGGATCTAGGGTTTGCATCCATTGAAGAAGAAGATGAGCTGATGAAATTTTACTCGCAGATAAATTAGAATAGGTGGAGGCTAGGGTTTAGTGGGGGTATTTATAGATAAAGTTGGAATAGACAGATGGATTCGAATTATAAATGTGCTCAACGATAATTGGCCCAAAAAGCCCGTTCTGACCCCGGAACAAAATTGGTTAAACCCATATATCAAAATAGGTGTTTTAAAATATTTTAAACGTGATGGAAAAAATTTCACATCCAAATTCCATCGTATGAAGAAGTTATGCTGAAATCAATATTTTCAAATTGATTTCAATTGATTTCAATTTCAATTTTCAAGGCGTTTCGAGTCTGTACGATCAAACGACAAGTCCGATCGCTACAAAACTTAAAACCCTAGATCCGAAGAAACTTGTTTCGTCGA
The DNA here is from genome assembly GCA_030765085.1 of Allium cepa. NCBI lineage: Eukaryota > Viridiplantae > Streptophyta > Magnoliopsida > Asparagales > Amaryllidaceae > Allium > Allium cepa. Next base: position 565,442,562 of record CM060941.1, read on the forward strand.
AATCCGAGTCAACGGCCAAAATGGCTATTTTTATATTAATTAAATAAATTAAAAATTCATTAATTAAATCACTTTTTCAATTTCACTTCCAAATTTTACAAATCTTATCAGTTTTGTTTCTTAAACAATTTCAGTGATCTAAACCAATTTAGATGTCAATTAATTGTTGATTCAATCATAAATTTCAGCGTAAATTTAAATTTCGTTATATTTATCAATTATAAATTAACTTTTCAATAATTCCATTGAATTCACTATTGACTCTTTTTATTTAATCCATTACAGTCAAATGGATGAAATTAACATTGGTTCAAAGCTATTACATAAATATTTTCCAATATCAACTTAATTTTCAATTAACGTAAAATTTTATATTTAATTTCAATTAATTGCAATAAATCTAATTTATCATATTTTAAATCTAAATAAATAAATAAAGCTTGATTCCCGTTTAAATATTTAACTCATTTAATTGCAATTAACCATTTTATCATAAATTAAATTCTGATATATTGATAAAACTTTATTTCCATTCTTTTTATTCACAAATCATCATATTATGAAGAACAATTACGTTATTCCTCATTTATTACCTTAATTTATTTGACGTAACATTTAATTTATATTTATTACAATGATTTCCAATTTAATTGAATGAACTAAGTATATAACTCATAATAATTGTTGTAAAACTCTTAATCCCACATTTATAAGTTTATTATTTCCACTCAAATATTATAGATATTTATAGAGTATTGGTTTTTATTCAATCATTATTTATTATATATATTAATTAAATAAATTCAATATTTAAGTCTGTTTAAATTTATTACCAAGTACCCATTTACCTTTCCAACAAATCTGAATTCCACTCATTTACCATAACAATCATTTCCCATTCACACCTTATTATCAACCCACAATTATTGCAATTCATTATCTTATATTGATTTTATACAATTACCATTAAATTTACATTAAATTACTATTCAATGTATATTTATTTATTAATAAATTCGATATTTACGTTTGTTTCCTTCTATTTGATTTATAACCTAGTATACATTTACATTAATCCCATTTCATTCCATTCATTAATGGGTATTGCATTGAAATTTAATTTATTAGCTTATATCAACATTATTACCATTAATTACAATTGAATTACCAATTTTATTCAATACCCTAAATAAATAACATATATTAATTGAATACTTACGTTTGTTTTCTCATATTCCATTTAAAATCAAATCATAGCATTTAAATTATTTTATTGAATTGGAATTTCATTCAAGTCATTAATTATGAACTTGCCTTAACACGTTTCCTAAATTTACAATCAATTAATGTAACAACGTGTTCTTACATTAACTAATTCAATGCCTACCCTATATTCTTCATATTCAATTGATTGCAATTACATTTTAAATTTGTAAATCTTAATTTCAATTGCTACATTTAAATTTCTAACATCTGCTTCATTATAACCTTTCGAATTATTATTTCTTCCTAAATTAAATTGCAAACTTAAAATTAAACTAACAAATTTATTAATCAAAATTTACGGGTCGTTACAAGGGTAATCAAATCCAAAGTTTTCGAATATTATAAAAGGATCAGCAATTCCAGTGGTACTTATCAAGCTACTATTACCTTCCATTTAACTTCTCAAGTCAAATTACCAATATTCACATAATCATGCATATGTGTAAACTAATCCATGATCAACGATCTATTGACACTTAAATAAATGTCCAAATTAATATTATAGCAGAACGTGGATTATTTTGCTAACTAATGACATTTAAAGGTGAACCCTTGCATTTATTAAATGATGTCTATTTGGCCAAATAAATAACACCAGGAAATATACCTACATTAACTACGTTATAATTTTTAACAATATAATTATATTAATCCAAATTAATATCAATTTATCACCACATATATAATCCATTACTTAAAACAAGTTTAAATACAAGATTAAAAATCAAACAATCTAATAGAATTTCAAGATGTTATATCACTGTCATAGATCAAATTCAACCAATCTAATAGCATTTCAAGATGGTATATCGTGAACCAAGACCAATACAATCAAAAAGCAAAGTCAATCAATTCAAGTAGATATAAATAAATTTAATCTCCATGATATTATACTGGTAAATCAAAAAGGTGAGTTAAACTCACTATAGTACTAATTGCCCCCGAAGTGTTTCGGTTTTCATCTATAATCGAACCACGTTCGACTATAGCACCAAATTCACCTGGTTCTAAATGCAACTAATTCTTCTCCATCGTGTAGAGGACGACTACATGATTCTAACGCAACTGATGGCGCCTCAATCGGACCTTGTATGAACAAGTTATAACATTTATAAGATTTGAGATAATAAAATAATTAAACAACTAAATTACTTTATAACTTAATTACACTTTAATTTTGTGACGACCTACAAATCCGTACCCTTTGTGTAACGTACGCGATTTTTCGTTGCCGAAAAACCGAATAGTTATGGATTTTAAAAAGAATTTAAGAAAAGAAAAGGAAAGAAAAGAAGAGAAAAAGATGGAAGATTAGAAAAGAAGATAGAAATTAGAGAGAATAGAAAACAGAAAAGAAGATAGAACATTTTAAAATAGAAGAAAAAGAGAATAGAAGAGAAAGAAGACGAGAAGAAAATAGGACGGAAACAGAAAACAACAGAATCTCACAATTCGCAGCGGAACAACATATAATAATAAATGAATAATCTTTAAACAAAGAACCATATCAGTTATTACATTACATCACATTTCATTACATCATATCATCAGAGTATACAACAACAACAACAAACAGTGCAGCGGAAAAAGAAATACTATATAAGTAATATGCCATGCCATCCAGCTTGCCTCCAGCAACTCCAGAATATCCAGAATATCCTGATAAACCTAACTCTTAACTGCCCGTGTGGAAATTTGGTGGGCACCCAGAGTTTAGGAAGGAAAACAATAAACTCCAAGTCAGTCATGTGACTGGTGTGAGAACTCAAAACAGTTTATTTATCTTTAAAATCAAAATAGAGAGATATTTTTATTTCAATTCGCAATGCTTTTAAAAATGAGACTACCATAAGGCCTCCCGCACACACACACAATGCAAACGCAGAATCGGAGGAGATTTCTCCTTATGATAGTCAAAGATGCTTGATACGCATTTAAAATAACATTTGATATTATTACTAGTGCATAGTGTAGAAGAAATTCATTTTGAAAGTAGAATATAAATCTTAGCCAACATACGACCATTATCGTATGCCTACTATAGCTAACTATGTTCAATAGCAGGTTACCGCCACATTCCATAGCAGGTTATACAACTAAAACCGTACAAGTCACGTATTGTTTCTTTGGATTTCCAACAAATGGTCAGGCCAAGGAACTTCCCATTGCCACATGAGAATGCCTCTGGAAAGACATCCCCGAGAACCAAACCGGAACTCTGCCAACACAAGGCCGGGTTAACCCTAACTGGGTAACTACTGACACGAGCACGCCATTCCCCGATCGTAAACGACCTTTCTCACGGGATCCCGAAAACCAACAACCACAAAGTAATAAATTCGTAGTAACCACATAGGTTAAATATCTGGGCTCCATACCATGATACCACCTCTATCCAGAAGGAAATGTACATACCCTAAAGGGTGCTACCCCTCATAGCCTTGCCGCATCTTTCCTGTTTTGACCATTTCCGGGGTGTGAGGTTCGACGAAGTCACGTCCACAAAAACATACTTTATACAAAAGCCATGCTTTGGGTCAACAAATGATCAACACAATGATCACTAGGATAGACGATCAAATAAACGATCCTATCACAAATAATCAACACAATGATCATTTACAGCATCACTCAGCATATCACATTACCAAATTGGGAATATATCGCTGATAACTTCAACTATATAACCTCTGAGCTCGTACGTCTCAGAGAAGGGTGTTAAGCTAAAAGAATAAATTCTCCGCCACCAACAGAAATATATTTGAAAGAAATCGGCTTTATATCTCAACTTGTAATGTCAGACATACAATCCATACAAGTTTGTTCCGGGCTCGAACAAAACCGAAGGCACTTACAAAGAAGTCCTTGCAATCCGGATATTCACAATCTTGATCGGATTCACCATCACATATGGAGAACTCTATACCGGAGCAACTCGGTGCAGAGTAAATCGACAGGTCATCCTATCGCTCTCGCAAATACCGGGTCTTCAACACCGATCTTCAATGCAATTCACAACGACGTATCACATATTCGGAATGGGTTATACGACCCCATGGTCCTTTCCCGGTTAACCCGAATAGTGAGCGCTTATTTAAAAATAAGTGTAGCATTCACATTCAAACAAATCACATCAATTACCCATTCAAAGGGAAACATTGATAGTCGGTTATTGAACTATCACTGGATATGCACAACATCACCAGATTCCAAATAATTTTCCAAATTATTTATTTTCCAAAATATCTTTACAAGATATATTATTTCAACACTTCAAAAATAAATCAATATTTATTCTTAAACCAATTCCACTTTCTTTATAAATTCCTTAGTGAATTTATAATTCCAAAATATCAATGAATATTCGATTTCAATTCGATTTCTAATATTCATTTTCAATTTATCTTAAAAAAAGATAAATTCAAAATATTCACTTTATATTGGAAAACAATTCCATACTTATTTATTCATAAGTAATTCACAAATTTTATTTATTTTCAACACTTAGAAAATATTCAATATACTTCAATCGAGATTAAGTATATATTTCATTCTTTAAGGAAATCATTCTCTTAAACATATTTATTTGGGCCAAAACGAATGTTGCGTAAAACATCGTTACAACAACCCAAAATCACTAGTATAGGGATTCGAAATTAAAATAGATATATAAATCCCAATACTATACAAAACATTTCCTTTCGGAAATCATTTACTATAACAACAGTGTTATAGTCCACTATTTCCTTTTCATTTCTCGAAAACGTCTATTTCAACAATGAATGTTGAAATCTATGGTTCCGAATCTCAACACATTTTAAAACATCGTTAGATCGTTTTAATTTCTATTTGAAATATCACATTCAAAACAATTTCTTTAACATATTATTCATTATTCAAAAACGTGAATATATCTCCATTAATAGGTTTCAACAATTTACTTATCAAAATAAGTCATTTGCGGATTTATAAAACAACGTTTATAAATTCCATTTCTATTTATTTATAAAAACTTCCTTTTTATAAATTCTTTTATTAACCTACTCCAGTTTATAACTCAATTATAAACTAAAAATTCATATTATAAGTTAAATACTTATAAAACGATTATTTTACAAAATCGTTCTTTGAACTTCATAATTATAAATCTTATAACTTATAAGATTCAATGATTTATTCAAAACTAATCTTTTAATAACTTCATAATTTATAAATCTTACTATTTATAAATCTCATTTATAACTTCACCGTTTATAGTTCTATAAATTTCATTCTTTAATGAAATTCATTTTCACTCCATTCAAACACTTATAAAAACTCGTTTTATAATTTCAATATCTCAATTTATAAATATCCATTTATAAATCTCTTAATATAATTCAATTTATATTATTCTTTAAAACGTCTTTAATCTCCTTTATTATTTCACCATTTTTATTTATAAAATAATCAAATTTTATAAATCCTATATTTAAACTTTTAATAATACATTCAAAAATCCAATTTAAACTATTTTATAAAATCATTAATCCATATTTCTCAAAAATCAATCTTTTAACTATGTTTCTCAAAAACATAATTTTATAACTTTTAAAAGTATAACATTTATTTATTTAAAATAAATAAATTTCCAAAAATAGTTTATAACGTATACTTTTCAAAAATCACCTTTAAAAATCATTTTAAAATTCCAAAATTTGGGTCCAATGATGCTACACCCCAAATAGTCAATCACGACTACAACGATATCATATATCAATATGAAAATCCATCAAATATCAAAATATCTGAAATCAAATAAATACTGTTGAGGAATCCAGTTGGATCCCTCCAACCTGTTTTCCTGCATCCAAAAACATTAGCACAATACCAATTTCGCTCCAGTACGAAATTATCGCGGTATATGTTCTTATTAAATATTATCCGCTTAATAACGGCGTAATAGGGTCTCATCCGCTAAACAAAAAATGCGGGAAATCAACAACTGCAATATATACATATGCCAATATATATATATTGATATTATATATAATACCAATTTCACTGTTTATGAAATATTCGCGGTATATGTTTTTAATAAATAACATCCGCTTACTAACGGCGTATAATGTCTATTTTAACAATCAATATATAACAATCATCATTCAAACATGCATTCAAATATTTTAAATCTAACTATTTAAAATAAAATCGAAACTGATTCGATTGAGTGAGAAGTTCTCACCTTGATTTTATTTTCCGTTTTAGCGATTTATTTCGAATAAAATTAAACGGACGTTTAATTTTACCCAAAATTCTCACTAACTCCAAACGACTCCAAACCAACTCCATTGCGTAGTGCTCGTCCATACGATTCCAACGCAACTGGTTTCGCGCGTTTTCGACCTCGTATGAAAAAGTTATTGATTTTTGAAGTTTACACGAATTTAAATCAACTAATTACAACATAAACTTAACTAATTTTATACCAAATTATTAACAGCCGTTAGATTTTTTGCTTCCACCCCTCATCACCGTGCGTTGCTCTTCCCTTCTCCTCTCGTATGCATCCAGTAACCCATTCACGCAAGAGAACCCATTCACGCCCAACTAGGGTTTCAATTTCCATCGCGATCACTCGACGAAACTCGATCACAACCCCACCATGTCGAAGCCCTACCTCTCCACCATGTTCGGCCTGAACAGTGGTGAACTCGGCCCCTCCATTTGCCTCAAAAACCGTGCGCAAGCGTGCCACTTCAAACCCCGATTGCAGCCAATCCATAGCTCCGTTTCCAATCACAACCGTTGATCTTGTAGATCTTGATGTGCTCTACGATTTCTTAGTTTGGAGTTTGTGATAAAAGTGAATGGATTTCGAGATCTGAGAGGGGGAAGAAAAAGAAATGCTGGCCGTTCATAATAGGGTGGCGGCTAGGGTTTCTATTTTTTTTTTTTTTTTTTTTTGTGAAGGGGTAGGGGCTATTTATAAAGAAAATTCGAACACTATTCATCCCAGAAATTCCGAACTCCGATTTACCGCCGTAACCAGCGTTTCTAGGGTTTACCCCGCGTTCCGGACACAATGGAACAGGTTTCGGAAGCTAATTCGGACATCTGCGCGAGTTATGGCTGAAAACGCTCAATTTGAATTAAACCGATTTAAGTCGATTTCTAGGCGTTTTAATTCGTACAGGACAAACGGTAAATCCAATTGACTTGAAATTTGAAACCTTGCAATAATATCACATTACGGATCCGATGAAACTGGTTTCGTCGAAATCCGAGACTTTTTGAAAAATGGCTATTTTCACTCGTCAAATTTAAATTAAAAATAATTCGATGCGTTTCGAGCTGCCACGCTCAAACGATAACTCCGATTGACACGAAATTTGAAATCCGGTAATAACTAACTATTACGGATCCAATGGAACTGGTTTCGTTCAATTCTAAGACTGTTCAAAAATTGACTATTTTCACTAGTCGATTTAAATATTAAAATATTCAATTTTCACAAATTAACTTTTAATTCGATTTTAAAAGTTCTAAAATATCATTCTAACTCCCATATGATAAAATAAAATTTTACAAATCATTTACAATCATATTTAACCCTATTTTCAATTATTTCCATAATTTAACATATTAAATTATCGATTTAAAAAATCCAATTAAATCCAATAATTCAAACAAAAATTTATTCGACTTATAAATTCACTCATTTATATTTAAAATTAATTAAATATTCAAATTTTAATTTTTAAAAATTCTGGGTCGTTACACTTTGAATAGAAAATAAACCACACATGTCGGACCCAAAAAGTACAGAATGATGGAAGGTCATGGAAAAAAAGAGAGAGGGTGAGAAGAAAGAAAGGAGAAGAAATAGAAGAAACAAAAATAACATGTAGAATCTCACAAATTGCAGCAGAACAATATATAACAGATAATAGCAGATTTTTGTACAAAGAATCTATAGCTATTAATATAAAAACAATCATCAAAGTACAATGATCAACAATAAATCTAGATAGTTATAATAACTTGTCCTCACAAATACTGAATATACAACATGACCAACACAGCTGAAACAACCAAGTACGTATAATGCGCCTGAGAATCCTCCAGCTCATCTGCTGAGCTTCATAGTATCCTAAGCTGAATCTGTAATACTCAGTCTGACTCGAACATTATAATAAAATAACACCCGAATAAGTCTGGAAAACCAGCGTGAGGAAACACACTCAATTTGAATTCTTACCGATCAAATCCTTTGAAAAAAAGGTATCTCGTAAGACCACAACACACATAAATACGACGGGTTTTTACCCTACGATAACCAAAACTATATCAAAGTCATCTAATATTATAATAGTGTCTATAGAAAATAAACTATAAAATAACTGAAATGCTTGCATCTCACGTTTCAGCATAGTTGGGCACATTTAAAACCGTACAGCGCTTATTGGAGAATGGATTCCATATTATGACAAGGTAAGGAACTATCTTTCGATGGTGCATCTCTAGATAAAATGCACCGGGGTCTGACAAGAACATCTTGTAACCCTGCCACACAAGACTGGCTTAGCAGTTGACTACTAGTACCGAATATGATCACCCCACCTTTAAGGCCCTGAAAGCATTCATGAATAGATAGTAGCCGGTCTAGATCTTGGGATGACCATACCCTAATGGGGGCGACCCACTTAGCCTTGCTACATGCCTTGTTTTTGTCATTCTTGGAATTCTAACACCGCCTTCTACACAATGATGCAATGATAGCATTCATCTATACAAGTTGTTCTGGGTCTGAACAAACTGAATCTCCCAATTCACCGTCTTCATTATCTTCGTGATATCACAATTCATAATGCACAAATTGGATCTAAATGGTTTTCGAATAATTAAATCTGATTCCGGTCTCTTCGAAACGATAAACGAATTCGACCAGATTTAATAGTCGGTTACTTAACTATCAAACGACACACACAAACTGTCACCATTCCCATATTATAAAAATTTCCGAAATATTTATTTCGAAATATCTTTACAATATATATATATATATATATATCCAAATCTCTTCTAATATTTCAATATTCGAAAACAATTTCAAATACTTATATCCATAACAGGATATTTTCGAACCATCTCAATACTTAGAAATATTTCCAAATTCTGTTTTATAACTCATTACTTAGAATTATTCTATATAAATCAATCCGTAGTTAAATTATTTCCCAAACCTTTCATTCCAATACTTAAGAAATATTCATATTTAAATTTCCAAATCATTTTAATATCAAACTTAGGAAATATTTCATAACTTAACTCATAAATCTCCAGAATCAAACTTAGGAAATATTTCATAATTCAACTCATAAATCTCCAGAATCATTATTAAATTCCTTTTAACAATTTTCAAAAGCGATTATTCTTACTCATGATCCTAAATAACCATTTACAACTTCTTTTATTAATTCAGGTTCATTTTCAAAGCTCTCGTATCTAAACATTTTGGATATTTCTCAAGTTTCCAAAATTCCGTAATAAGATTTTGTCTTAAAATTCACGTCCATTAATTAAAACTGATTTATAAATCTCGAGAGTATTTATAAATAACTTCAATCAATTTCCAAAACTCTATCTTATAAAATAAGTAATTTAAAAGAATAGTAATAAAATTTCAAACCATTAAGTGATTATTAAAATATCAAACACTTTGAAATAGACAACGATAACAAATTTCCAATTTACAAATAAAACTAATCAATTTACAATCTTATTATAAAATTAGAATTCATTTCAATTAAGATTAAATATTTGAATAATTAACATATTCAAAATATTTCAATACTAAAACAGTTTTTAAACTATACAGTTTAATAAATAAAATCTTTTTTTTAAAACGAAACTTAACTTCTCGATAAAAATTAATTTTTAAAATTCAATCATAACCATTTTACATTTATAAATCTCTCTCGATTTATCATAAATCGATTTCTATTACCAACCCCAAAACTATTTCCAATTTCCAAAACAAGATTCACTATCTCTTTCTAAATCGATTTTCATCACGCGATATAAATTTATATTATGAATTTATATTCTCAATTCATCGAGTGATAATCACACTTTATTTACACCATCATTTATAAAGTTTATAAACTCATTTCCAGTTTCACTTGTTTATAAAATAATCTCATTTATAAGATTTCATTTATAAACCCATCCCTTCATAAATACTTTTTTTCAAACCTATTTTAAATATCGATTTCGAATCTTTTTCCATATTTCAAAAAAACCACTTAAATCCATTGTTATATATAAATTATTTTAAAATCTCTATTTAAAATATCTTCTGAAATAGATAAGTACAATTTCCAAAATCAAATCATTTATTTTATCCAAATCATATCTTTTTAAGTAACCCAAAATTCAATATAAAAATTGTCAATTCCAAAATCGCCTTTGAATTTCCCTTTTAAATTCAATAATATTATTGATGGTATTTAAAATATCAAAATTAGGGCCTGTGCTACTATAGCACCCCATATATCAAATCACACAATAATTCATAACAGATTATTCAATCACATCATTTATCACTATATATGAAAAATAATCAATATATTTGAGGAATCCAGTTGGATCCCTCTGACCTATTTCCCTGCATCCATAGATGTTACATAACATAAAATACCAATCCTGTTTCGAGACGGGATATCGTGTTAATATAGGATCATCCGCCATTATGCGGGGCGCATAGTATCTCATCCTTTCCAATCGGTGGGAAATATACCCAAATACTAATATATATACTACTATATACAATATAACAACCAACTAATAATAATTTACCAATCCATCCAATCAACTAATAAATAATTTTTAACATTTTATATTAAAAACAGAAATCCAAAATGAGTGAGATTTACTCTCCTTGATTTCAGTTAGCACTTAAGCGTTCTGTTTAAATTAAAATTAAACAAGCGTTTAATTTTAAAACAAATTCTTACTAGCTCCAATTGGCTTCAATTGGCTCCAATCCAGTTACTACGCGTAGTGTTCTCAAATAGAACCCAACGCAACTTGTCGCGTTAAACTCTGACATCGTATGAATTGAATATTGTTTTTATAAGATTCCAAGATTTTCATTATAATATGCATTCATCGATAAATGTCATTAATATGTCATTACCAGATTAGCGTTAGACACCTTCTTCCCCATTGGAATGAGCTCCTGTGCACGGGAATATCCGTGTATGGACCCTTTCATCAATCGAATACCCCTCCATCTCTCGATGAATTCAACTCCGATTTCACCAAATGCCCGACCTCCTTAGATTATTGAAGAAATGGAGTGATTTTCCCACTACTAAAAGTCTTAGCTGCGAACATGAAGCTAAGGTAGCTACTTGGGGGTTTACATCAATTAATTTATCGTTTAGAAATATCTATCTGTACACTAATAGTCAACTGGATCGCTACGTACTCGAATAGGCGATCCGGGTCAACTGCCAACATCTGGTTCCGGGACTCAAGCCTAGAATAAAAGGCTCAGCCTCACGCATCCGCATGATCATTCGCGACCTCCACCCGACCATACCAGATTTACGATCTTGGTGCCTTGCTTTGATTCGCGATTCTTACCACTCCTATCGACCATACCATGGTCGAACCACCACCAAAACAACCGTAACCTCCTATTTTCTGCCCATAGATGTCATTTGACCTTACGAATCCAAATCCACTCTCCGAATGCCGAAACAACGACTATCTCTCTACTATAAGCTAGCCCTAAAATTGGCCTCTACAGTCAACCTCTCCAAACCATAATCGCCTCTAACAAGATTTATGCCAAATCGAAGCCTGAGTCCTCACCATTCCGAAGATACAAGTTTCAGATTTTAGTGTTGAGCGTCTCATTTTATTTTAATTTTTGAAAATATCGATTTTCCTTTTTTTACCTTCTATAAGTTGCGTTTAAATAAAGGGGGGTGGAATGAAAGTCAATGTATGTGTGGCTTGTATGTAATTGGTCGGCTGAAATAAAAGGATAAGGGGCTGCATGACAAAATCAATGAAAATATATAATTTAAAATTCCAAAATATCTAGTCCTAAATATCGCATCCAAATCGAAGCGTGCCGCCTAGCATTTCTAATATTATACCTTTATTCCGACTGCAATGGAACTAGTCTTGAGCCCCAATTCGATCGTTTGCAGAAGATAACATTTTGAATCCAATTATAATATTAAATTGCCGATATTAATTTCAATGCATTTCTATCCCGTAAAACTAAATGGTAAGTCCAAATGTTATGAAATTTGAAGTCCGATAATGATATACTATTGTGGATCCAATGGAACTGGTTTCTTCGAATTCCAAGACTGTGCCCCAGATCGCTATTTTTACACGTAGATTAAATCGGCGATTTCAAAAATTAGCCAAATCACTTGAAATTTCAGTTTTAAAAAACTTACTAACTAAATTCTAATTCAAATAGAATTTATATCAACATTATAAATAGTTTCGATTCATATTCAACTCAATTTCAATAATTCACCATTTTCGTATTACGATGAATCACTATATTTGAAATTTAAATTCATTCTACTTCAACCAAAATCATCATATCCAAAAATCAATTTATATTCCAAATCCAACATTTATATCTATTTAGATATTCAAAATCAAATGATGGATAATCTGGATCGTTACATTCCTCCTCTCTTAAAAGAATTTCGTCCTTGAAATTGCAAAGTAGGAAAAATGCAACAAGACCATTAGCTTATCAAAACCCACTTAGTTTAAACTCGATATTTCACTTTTCTAAATCCTTTAATACCATTCAAAACAGTTGGTTTCCATTCCTAAACCAAAATACCTTATTTTAATTAAATTTGAAATCAAATTTTGGTAATCAAAAATTTCCAAAAGTTTCAAAAAATTTCCCACACCCTAAATTTTCGAAATTTTTTGGCAGAATCTCCCTTATACGGAGAGCCTTTTGCAATATGAAAAATATGATAAAAGTTATACGTCGGCTCTTACGGCCATAAAATGCAATATATATCAATATTTTTATTTTCACGTCCTAAATTCGTAAGCGTGCCTTATTTTAACGTTATTAAGCGAGCTCGCCCAATTTATATGCAATCGTGCAACCAAAATATAGCCAAATGGTCTTCTTGTACTTTTACTTACTCAATTTAAATACATAAGTCCCAAAAATATGGAAATTTAGTAACATTTAAAGCATTTCCCTTGTTAAATACAATATTTTCATAATCAACATCTTCAATATGTATTTTAAGCAATTACAGGGTTCCAACATTACTTTAGTTACTATCAATCAATTTATATACCATTTTATTCAATTCGAATGATTCACAACCAAATTTACTTGCATCTAATTCATATTTACACATAATATATTCATATCCATTCCAAATTGATTCTAAATTATTTTATTCACTTCCATTAAATTGTATTTTCTTCTGTTTATGTCAAACAACAAAATTTGTTTTCTTCATGCAAATTCGGCGATATTCATTTAATAAAATAACCAATTAAGCTTATAGATTTTTTTTAAAATTGATTCCTAATCAATTTATCAATTTTATTATCAATCGACATTCAATTTATTCACAAAATCAATTTTTTCTTAATTTTAAATTCAATAACAAACCAATCCATGCCAATTTATTTATGAATCATCTCATAAATTAGCTACTTAAGTTGAATTTCATTCTTATCGACAACATTCCCAATCATATTCAATTTACACTAAAATTGAACTCATTTATAACTTAAAACATCACCATTTCAATCCATTTTTATTTTCTTCGACAACATTTTAAAATATACCTAATTTGCTTACATTTAAGTCGAATTCCTATTATAACTCAAATTCCATTTCCAATATTGAATTTACTAACTATTCATCTAATTAGTCACTTCCATTTTCCACATCACAATTATATTTTTATTCCAAAAACCACTTCATTTAGTTGGCTTGAGTATAAATCCATTTTGTAATTCAAATTTGGATTTCCATTTCAAAGTTTAAGCTTATGTAACGACCCGAAAAATTCAATAATTAAAATTTGATTAAATTAATAAGATTTTGTAATTAGATTTATAAAGAAATAAAAGTCTTATAATTTATATTGGAGCAAATGCTAGAAATTAAATGTAGCAATTGTAATTAAAATTAACAATTTAGAATGAAATTACAATTAATAGAAATAATATAAATTGTCATACGTGGTTATAAGTCTAATATAAGAAACAAATGGGAATGTTGAATTAGTAAGTTAAAAAAATATATTATAATAACTAGAATGGAATTCAAATTAATATAATAATGGAAAGTATAATTTGTTGAATTTGGGTATAAAGTTTAAAATAAGCAAATAAAAGTAGGCATTTAATTTACCAATAGAATAATACATTGATTAATAGTAACTGAATATAAATTAATGTAATAAGGTTGATGCAAGTTGATAAGTAACTAAATTAGTGCAATACCTATTAATTGATACAAATTGTAAGGTTATAATTGGTTGATATTAGGGAATGGGGGAATAAATTCAAAAGCTATTACCTAAGGAAGTAATACGTAATAAATTGAATAAAATCAATATTATATAAGAATTGTGACATTTGTTTGTGAATAGTGAATTCATATGTGTAATTAAAAGTTATGGTAACGATTGTTTTAAGCTAACCATTTATTTAGTCTATTAAACTAAAACGGGTAATCAATTGCAATAAATCTGAAGTAATGTTACATTCATGTAAATTAGGGTAATAATTGAGAATAACGTAAATTTTGTTCAGTGTTTCATAATTAGTTGAATATAACATGAACTTAAGTGTAAATTTAAGGTTATGATAACAATTATTATAAATTACCAAATAAATTGGTCAATGAATTTATTGGAAATCAAGTTCATTTAAATGTTAAGTAAATGAAGGGTAAACAATAGGAACTAGGTATAGAGTAATAATAGATTTGTACAAAGATTGAAACTAATCAAATCAAAGTTATTTGGTATTTATTTTAATTAATTGGAACTCAAATTTTAATAAATGAATCTATTATAAATGAAATTTAATTTATTGCGTTAATTGAGATTAAGATGAAATTTGAGAATAATAATGTAATAAACCATAAACCAATGTTAATTTCATCCGTTGATGATAATAAATTGAATAATAAGAATGAAAAGTAAATTCAATGGGATTATTGAGAATTTAAAATATAATTTGCGAATATAATGAAATTTAAAATTTAACACTGAAATTTATAAATTAATCATCTCTAAATTGGCATTTAAATTTGTTTAAATCATTGTAAATGATTGAGAAATCAAAAGTGATGAAATTTGTCAATTATCGAATTGAAATTTAAAATTTGATTTAATTAATTAATTTTAAATTTATTTAATTAACTGGAAAAATAGCCATTTTGGCCACTGACTCGGATTCTGACGAAACCAGTTTCATCAGATCCGTATCGGTGAATTATTGTAGGATTTCAAGTTTCATAGCGGTCGGACTTGTTGTTTGATCGTACGGACTCGAAATGCCTTGAAATCAATGAAATAAATTGAAATCAATTTGAATTAATTTGATTTTGGCATAACTTCTTCATACGATGGAATTTGGACATGAAACCTGTTCCATCGCGTTTAAAGTATTTTAAACATCTATTTTGATATATGGGTTGATCCAATTTCGTTTCAGAGTCAGAACGGGCTTTTCGGGCCATTTATCGTTCAACGCGTTTATAAATCGGGCCCATCTATTCTATTTTCAACATTGTCTATAAATACCCGATTATAAACCCTAGCTACTTCTATTTCTCTTTTGTCTATACGTACAATTGAGCTATCTCTCCTCCTCAATGGCAGACAAACAAATTCTAGATCCAAACACAAATCAAATTCAAATGCAAAGCAAAAATTTCAAACTCCTCAAAAAATTCAGAAAAAATATATATTGAAGTTCTTGAGGAGTGCAAGCCCATTCTGGTGTTCGTTCTTCGATTTGGGTTTTCGTTTGACTGGAAATTAAGGAAGGAGTTTCGGCCGTCCGTCGCGCTCCGATCAACTGCGATGGATCGGTGATTCACGGGTATGGATGGATGGAGATCGATGACCGTAGCTCATCGGTGAGGTTCGCATTGTATAGTTTGAAATGGATACTATATTCTCATTTTTGAAGTATAAATTATTTTGAAATGACAGCGGTGTTATAATAAAGTTTGGTTGTTGAAGAAACCGGGATCAGAAATTGTCATACTCTCTGCCAACTCCGAAAACCACTTTAACAACCATGTATGCGGTGGAGATTCCAAAACGAAGTAGGATGGCGGCGGCATTTCCTTTGAGGTAATTACGTGGACCCGACTCCCGTGAGTTGGCATAAGGTGGCTAAAACAGGAGCGATTGACGGGTTAAGAAGGTAGTACTTTTTATCGGACACATCCCTTTGATATTATACTCTGACTTTTGGATATATTTGGTGGCCACTTTAATTTTTGATTTGGGGGTATGGCTCGAGGTGGGCGGTAGCTGCGCGCTACGCGTTACCACCGACCCGGAAGCGTAATTGGTATATCTATCTTGGCATTTCTTAGTTGTGCCGTGTCACCTTGTAACGACCCGTAAATTTTCAATAATTAAGCTTGATACGGTAAAAAGGTAAAGTAGCAATGGCAAATAGAATTGGTTAAATTAATGAGATTTTGTAAATAAATTAGGAAGAAATAAAATTTTTATAACTTATATTGAAGTAAATGTTAAGAATGTAATTTAGCAATGGTTATAAAATAGAAAATGAGTTATTAAAATAACTGTCGAATTAACCAATGCAATAATATATTGCTTATAGAAACTGAAGGTAAATAAAGGAAATAAGGTTATGGCAAGTTGATAAATGTTAACAAATGAAACGATATAATTGTGGTGATTGAATGAGTTTAAAGTATATTAACCAATGAAGTAATACGTAATAAATTGAAAATTTATACAATCAATGTAGATAAGTAAACCATAATGTGTGTTGTTGGTAATAAACGTACTTAAATGGTAATAAATTAAATATAAGAAAACAAAGGCATTTAGCGAATTAATTTATGAATTCATGAAATAAAATCAATGTCGTGTGGGTAATTATAATATTGTTTGGAAGTGAAAACTTATAAGTTGAAACCAAATAAGTGAATTAATTGCGGATAAGTGGAATTTAATAATAAGTTTTTACGTTAATGTTAATCAAGGTAATATTTGGAAATAAAGATTTATCAATGTATAGCTTATAAATGAATGAATTGAAATGAAAAAAAACGAATGTAAATACCTGATTTGTTAATGGAATAATAATATAATTAATGGTAATTATATAAAAGCATAAGTATTTAAGAACTGTAACAGTTGCTTGATAATAGGGAATTCATGGGTGTAATTAAAGGCATGGCAACACTTGTATAAGTTACATGTTTATTTCATTTAATAATAAAATTGAAAATCAATTAGATTAAAGGAACCTTAATGTTATATTTATAAGAATTATTGCATGACTAAATTAGTGAACGCTCTATTAATTGAAACAGGTTGTAAAGTTATGATTTTCAAGGAATTAAAATTTGTGGATATTAATACAATAACTATGAACCAATGAAAATTCATCCAATTGATAATAGGATGAGAACGGTGTATGTAATCAAATTTCAACACTTGTCCATTAGTGATAACTTATAAGTGTAATTTAACGTTAATGGAGTCTAATAAGTTAAAATGGGTAATCAATTGCAATTAATCTAATTAAAGGTTATATTAGTATAAATTAGGGTAGTAATGGGTAATAATGTATTACTAATGGTGTATGAATCAATTGATGATTTAAATTAAAGGAAATGATGTTAAAGTTATTCATATTGGACAATTTGTTGAATTATAAGGAATGGAAACTAAGTTTTATTTATATATTGGAATTTAATTTCTAACAGTAAGATAATTGCAATTAAATGAAATTGAAATAGCTAAATAATACGTTATTTGAGATTTAAATGGAATAATTATTAATTTATTTAATTTAATGGAACCATTGGGAATTTTATTGATAATTTTTGAATATAACGAAATTTAAATTTATGATGAAATGTATGATTTAATCAACATTTAATTGACCTCTGAATTTGTCTAAATTTCTGTAATTATTTAAGAAAGCAAAACCGGTAAGATTTGTCAATTTTGGAAGTGAGATTGAAAAGTGATTAAATTAATGAATTTTAATTTATTTAATTAATATAAAAATGGCCATTTTGGCCACTGACTCGGATTTCGACAAAACAAGTTTCACCAGATCCGTAACGGTGAATTATTGTAGGATTTCAAGTTTCGTAGCGATCGGGCTTGTCGTTTGATCGTACGAACTCAAAATGCCTTGATATTTATGAAATTGAAATCAATTGAAAACAAATCGAAAAATATTGATTTGAGCATAAATTCTTCATATGATGGAATTTGGACTTGAAACTTGTTCCATCGCGTTTAAAATATTTTAAAATACCTATTTTGATATATAGGTTGACCCAATTTCATCCGGAGTCAAAACGGACTTTTTGGGCCACTTTGGCGTTAGCGCGTATATCCAACCTTATCCATCCATTCTAATTTCTGACCTACCTATATGAACCCCGTTATAAATCCTAGAAGCCTCTATTCCTCATTTCTATACGTATAGAAACTTATGTGCTTCTCTTCTCAATGGCTGCAAACCCTATATCTAATTGCAAATTCAAATTAAATGAAAATTCATTAGATCCAATTGCAAATTCAAAATCAAATGAAAATTCAAACTCCTCATAAAAATTTAGAAAAATGTATATATCGAAGCTCTCGATATACGCATCTCAAAACTGTAATTCATTTTTCGATTCGAATCACCATTTGTCCAGAAATTGAAGGTGAATTCTCGGCCATCCATTGTGTCGAAATCGACTCTGCCTGATCATCAAATTGATTGTACCGTTGGGTAGAGATCGTCAAGGGGATTCGATCGGTGTGGTTTGTTTGTCAAATCAACGGCTAGATCGTGCTACAAAATTCGATTAGGGTTAATTTCTTTCGGCGGCAGCTGCGAATTTATGACGTCGATCATCGATGTGGGGCGTCGCAAGAAGGAGGGAGTGGCCTGAGGCGCAGTCGGCGATCCGAGAAGGGTGTGGCAGCGTGCATTCGTCGTTTGGAGGTGGCGGCTGGTGGTGTGCGTGAACGTCATCGACCTGTAGCATTTAGGTTTCGTACGCGTCTTTTGCTGTTGGGTCGTGAGGAAGGTGCTTGCGTGGCGGTCTGTGAGTGGGATCGTATTGAAATTCCGAACATTTTGGCGCTGGTTTGGACGAGTTCTGAGACTGTCCAATTTTTGGGTTTAAATTGGATTTAAATTCAATTTAAATTCAAAAGGTGAGTGTTTTAACCCGCTCACAACTTTTAAAATTTCTTATGTTTGTTAAATTAATTTATGTTGTGATTATAAATTTATTTATGACTGTATGTATATTTTTAATCATCATATCAGTTAATTTGCATTTATTTAAATTAAATCGTTATTTAATTTATTATGGAATATAACTGCCAGTTAAATTACCTGTTATATATCATCATTTATATATTGATATTGATTGTTTTTTTTGTATGATGATTATGATGGATGAATGGATGTTTATTTATTTATGTCATCATAATCTGCAAGTTGTTATGCATTTATTTTTGATTCGGGATTGCGGTTTGAAATGATATACAACCGCATTTTTATTTTTAAATTGCGGATTGAAATGATAAATATCTGTATCACTTGACCATAGGATAGAAAATTATATACAAGCACCACGGTGTGTGTATATATATATATAATTATTTTGAAATGATTTTTATGGTTTTGTAAAGAAATATACGGATTATATAAATATTGATTTTAGATGTTATATAAACGTCAAATTTATTATTGATTTTAGCTATATATAAATAGGCTTGAAATATAAAATAAGCCTAATAATAAAGTTTGATTATTTTATATAGTAGGGTTTAATGAATATTGATTTTTGATATTATATAAATAGTATTAAAATGCTTGAATTTAAGCTATGTATAAGTTTGTTAATAAAAATTTAGTTTAATAATTGAGTTTCATTTTATTAAAATAAATGTGAGTAAGTATTTAAATTTTATTTTAATATAGAGAGTATAATGATTTAAATAAATTAAGGTCGGGAGATAAATTGGAGATTTATTTGGAACTGAATTTATTTAAGAATTAAACTCTTAAAGGTTGATGTGAAATTTAATAAATTGAAAATTTTAAAGGGTATAATTATTATAACTGGATTTTTAGGTCTAGGTGGATAAAATGATTATTTCAAGTATAAATGAATTGAAGAAATTATTTAGTATTTGAAATTTGAGTTTTGTTTAAAATGAAAATGGATTTATTATGTAAAATATTTCAAACTAAATAATAGAATATTTTATTTTTAAATCTAGATTATCAAATTTAGTTTTTTGGAATTTTGGAATTAAAGCCTTGAAATATATTGAAATTGAAATGTTTTATCGAAATTGAAATGTTTCTAAGTTATGAATTTCAAAGTATGATGTTTTAAAAGTGTATAATTTCGATTATTGGTTCCAAGGTATATAAATTTGAAAGTGCTATGATTTCTTGAAAAAAAATTATTTGAAATCAAATTGATATCATATAATTGGGTTTTAAAATAGAAATGATATCATATTTATATGGTTTTGTAATGAATATTATATTCTGGTTCTAAAGTATAAACTATTTTGAAAAGACCGCGGTGTTATAATAACGATTGGTTGTTGAAGAGACCGGGATCGGAAGTTGTCATACTCTTTGCCAACTCCGAAACCCACTTTAACAACCGTGTACGCGGTGCGGCGGCGTTTCCTTTAAGGTAAATACGTGGACCCAACTCCCGTGAGTTGGCATAAGGTGGCTAAAACAGGAGCGATTGACGGGTTAATGAGGTAGCACCTTTGATCAGATACATCCCTTCGATATTATACTTTAACTTTGGATTGATTCGGTGGCCAATTTTGTTTTTATTTTTATTTTAGGGGTGTGGCTCGAGGTGGGCGGTAGCTGCGGCTATGCGTTACCACCGACCCGGAAGCATAATTGGTATATCTACCCTGGCATTGCGTAGTTGTGCTATGCACCTACCCTAGCACGCCTTATACGATTTTGTTTTGTACCATACCTATGGAATGCCCTCTGACGACGTCCAGTGCGGGGGAGATTACGGTACTGTATCGACTATAGGAATATAAAAGTGTGTTAAGGTGGAAAATGTAAAGCCTTAACGGTCTTTTCAGTATATTATACTTTACTTTAGACATTATTATAATAGCGTATATTACTACATAGTAGATAGTTTAACGGATCCTCAGGAGATGTGAATCCCGAGCATCTCTTTAGTTACTGCACTTACATTAGACACTGGATATGAGATGTCAAATCCCGTAAACATCTCTGACGCCGTTCCACTCATGTTGTTTACTGTTCATTTAACTTACATAAGATCTTTTAGTTCTGACTCGAGTGTTTTTTCTTTTCAATTTTCTTAGGTCAGTCCGAGCATTTCAGGATTTGAAGATTTATTTCTAGAGGACGAAGACGAAGATTTCATCATCATCACTATTATATATATTATATTGTTCCACTGCACTATATTCCGCTGCATTGATTATTATTCACGGGTATGTGCAACTCTGTTATGTATTGTATAAATATAATCAAATGTTTTTAAAACAGCTTCATGAACTGTATATTTGATTTATTATATTTTATCGTTCAGCTGCAAGATTCTATTTTGTTTTTCTTTCCATGCTTCTTCTTATTTACCCCATAACAATCCGCCCTTTTGTATGGTTTAAGTCTGACGTCTGTGATTTATCATCGATTTAAAGCGTGCGGAAAGGCGGGATGTTACATCTGGTATCAGAGCTTTGGTTTAGCGATAAACCTTAGCTTTGTGGGGTCTAACTCTTATCAATAGGGTAGTAATACCGTATGATGAGTCATTGAGCGTATATATATGAGAGATCATATTTGTTAGTGTTATAAAAGGGTTTTAATGTTGTGTTAATCTGTTTTGTTTTGTATTTATAAATTCTGGTTGATGCATGGGACGCTATGACATCAATAGGGGTTTCTAAACACTTAATAAGACAGACCGACATAATATTTGTTTTAATATAGGTGAATGAAATAATTTTGCCTATTATATTCTCTATATATGAAATAAATTTTATAAATAAGATATATATATATATATATATATATTTGGTTGTAATATATGGGTTGTTAGGTAATGAAATTTATAAATAATAGTTGAAATAAGATTGAAAATGAAATAAATAAAATTGGAAATTTAGAACATAAGTTCCGGGCTTTTGAAAATTTCTTTCGAATAATTTTGGAATATAATAATATTTTTTATAAGTATTTTCTGATATAAATATTTCAATATAATTTGGAAGAATTGTTTTAAAAAAGAATTTGGGAAAAAAAATAAAGTTCCGCACTTCCCTCTCTGCCACTGGAAAATAATTTTGGTGATGGCGGCCGCATCATCGACATTTATTTTCGAGTTTCGAAGAGGGAAGGCCAATGTAGTAGTTTTACTACAGATTCATTTTTGGTAAACAAATATATATTTTAGATTGTTTTAAATATAATTGGATATATAAAGTGTAAGTATATACATTTATCTATTATTTTAAAACGGTTTTTGAATAAAACCCGGTATTTAATTCTTAATTCCAATTAATTAATAGTTTCAATTATTGTAGTATAATGGAATGTAACCAATTAATAATTGGATCTTTTAATTAAAATAAGGAATTTAATGCTAGGTTATGAATGAAATCAAAGGTAATTTGAAACTGTAACATATGAAACAAAGAATAATACTATTGAACATTTAATTAATTAAAAGAAATAGAAATAAACTTGTATAACTTTCTATTACATCCTTAAAAGCATATATATAACTTACCAAAAGATATAAAAAGTTGAAATGTTAATAAGAAGATGTAGTAGATATTATACTAGTAATAAATTTGAGGTAATGTAAGTAATTAATGAAATTCTTTAATAAATAAGAATTTGGTGTTGTAGTTGTTATAAACTTAAGTAATTGAAATACTACAAATAGGATATAATGGAAGGCAGGTATTGTTAGTAAGAAATGTTAGACTTAAGTAAATAAGTTGAAGTTATTTCTAAACAAAATTGTGAGAAATGAATGAATGTAATGCAAATAAATAAATGGAAATGAAAATTTGCAAGAAATAAATTTGAATTTAAAAGAAATCATTATATGAAATAAAGTGAAATCAAACAAAAATGTATGAATGAAATTAATAAGGATAAATTTGATTTATTGTTTGAAATTGTTGTTGTTTGTTTTGGTTTATGGTTGTTTGGGTAAGGATACTTTAAGATTGTTTGGATGTACGAATAATCTATTTAGCTACATCAGAGACTGTTGAGTAAATGGGGCGATGAGTAGTTTATTTTTCCATCCTGTACAATTTGAAGTTTGAATCCGAACAACTATTTGTTTTGTTGATATGAATGAATGATTGATTTGTATTGATTCTATATGATGGTTGTATACTTGTTGCAAGTGATGGTTGATTGATTTGTTTGGGTGATTGAAACAGGTTAAATATTTCATTTTATATAATTGTTAACCCTTTTAGATTATATAAGTGAAATGCAGGTTATGGAAGCAATTGCTACTACTTTTGGTTTCATAATTAAGCGTTAATTATCCGACAAATAGGTACGTTTTCGGATTACGGTTTTATAGCGCTATTATATTGTCTTCCCGTGTTGAGATATATATTATTTTGGAAAATATATGTAACGCCCCACCCCAAGACCCACATTAACAAAGAGAATTACTGGGTAATTCTGTCTGTTAATGCGGAGAATAGGGCTGGTTAGGAGCGACCATCTATAATTTTGTCTTAAATATCTACTGCATACGTCGATAAATGCTCTATATTTTTTTTCTATTTCAAGTGGATCGACATATCCAATAAATGTTTAATACAAAACTATAGGTGGCTAATGGATCTATCTGAACAAAGTACAATAACAGAATGCATATCACATCACAGAACAGTAATCATTATATATATAAATACATATACACAGATACATCCCAGTATGATACAACTAATATACAAAAGTGGTACCGAGACCACACTATATACATCTAATCAAATACATATCAGAGTCAAGCGGAAAGAAATATAAACTACAGAAAAGTGCTAGGCTGATATCCAAGCAGATGCATCAAAGCTAAGTCCCGTAACTGATTGCTAACCTGAAACAACTCGGTCTGACCCGAGTATAAAATACGCGGGTCAGTCTAGCCAAAACATTCAGTTCAAAAGGATAGAAGATAATATGAAGCACAAGCTACAAGGTGATAATTCTTCTCAAATGAGAAGAGGCAATAGAAAATACACATACTCATGACTTAAGTGAAACAATGTCATTTAAGTATACAAAGGCTCAAAAGAGGTAAACTCTACAATACACTCAAATAACATAAACAATCGCCGATGATAATCTCCAAATAAAAACTTATGAAACTCAATAAGAGTTTATAATCCCCATATCGAAATCACCATAAAACAACACACATATATATAAGCCTTTCTCTAACTCAAGGCTATAAGTAAACTCATCATTTCAAAATTGGTGAAATCAAAATCAAAAACTCATAAAAATTCCCCGGATTGGCCAAATCCCATTTGCATGCCGAAGCGATGCTGCACGTGCCATTCTCAAACGGCCGAAGCCTCTGACAAGGTCGCTAACACCTTCCAAAGCAGTTCGTCCTCATGACAAGGTCGCTGACACCTCTTCAAGCCATTTTGTCAGCCCTAACAAGGTCGCTAACACCTCCCTAAGCAGTTTGTCCTCATGACAAGGTCGCTGACACCTCTCCAAGCTATTTTGTCAGCCCTAACAAGGTTGCTAACACCTCCCTAAGCAGTTCGTCCTCATGACAAGGTCGCTGACACCTCTCAAAGCAGTTCTGTTAGGTAAACATTGTGAATGTGTCACAAACTCACGGATAGGAACCCGAAAAGTATTAACGTATGTCCCATACCACACGTTCGCACTTAGCGGTTTACTAGCCGCTAGTCGATGCCACACTAGGAACATCTTAAAACTCAGGAAATCATATCTCGCCTCGTCTCATTGGCAAGCGATAGAAAGACACCATACTCGTCTTATCTCATCTACAAGAATTAAATAGCATCGTAACTTGTCTCATCTTCTCGACAAGTGAAACATTTTGGTGGTTCCTCATAAACCATAAACCTCAAAATATGAAATCATATACTCAAGACTTGTCTTATATCATTGGCAAGTAAATAAAACATCATGACGGTTCTCATCGACCATACTCCTACATAGGAGGTCTTAAACCATAATACTTGTCAAATATTAGTCATCTTAAATAATTCCAATAAATAGGAATTATAAAACTCAAAATACGCCATAAAATGGCAAAACATCTTAGGATCATTAAACTCAAATAGCTTCGATCGTACAAGTCCGGAATTAACCGAAATAGTAAACGCACATGTCCCATGCCACTTGTTTTACTAAATCGTTTAATTCTCTTTCTCATACGTTCGAATGGTATAAAAGTGTGTATTATATATATAAAATAATTATAAATTTTTGTAAAACATTTAATTTTGAAAGTTTTTTTCATTTTGAAAATCATGTCGAAACCGGTTTAGAAAACACGTGCACAGAAATAGCAAAAATCGATGAAAATTCAATAAAATTAACATACGATAAAATCCAAATAAAACCGTCAATTCATAGTGCAAATCGATGTTAATATCGACTTTTCTATTAGTATGAGTTAGCCTTTTAGAACCATCTCGAAAAAAATGCTCAAAATCATTGAATTCAAAATAAAACAATTCAACGGAAAATGCTCAAAATTGCAAAAGAACTCAGGCCTGCGGCTTGTTTTGCCTGTTTGCCCCTTTTAACCACAAAATTTGAGAAAACAAGAAACATAAAAGTTGAAAATAATTCCAATATCTTGAAGTCAGAAAAAGAATCAACTAATTCGGACATACGAGTCAAAAGTTATGGCAATTCTAATTCTCAGGTATAAAATTACAAAACTGTGAACAGTGTGCATAACAACAGGGCTGCGGCTTAAAGAGCCATTTTGACCCTGTAAAACCCAGAATTTGATAAATCCTAAAACATAAAAGTTGATGATAATTTCAAATTCTAAAATATAGAAAAAGATTCACCTAATTTGGATATTCGGGTCAAAAGTTATGATGATTTTATTTCTCAGGTCTAATATTACAAAACCATGAGCAATGTGCATAACAACAGGGCTGCGGCTTAATAAGCCATTTTGACCCTGTAAATCTTAGAATTTGATAAATCATAAAACACAAAAGTTGAAGATAATTTCAATATCTAAAATACAAAAAAATAATCACCAAATTCGGATTAACGATTCAAAAGTTATGATGATTTTATTTCTCAGGTCTAAAATTACAAAACTGTCACTTTGCTCTCGGGATAGTAAGAAATAAGTGCAATTTTGACTAACTTAACTTTAAAATTTCATAAAACTCAAAACATGAAACTTGTAGAATAATTCCTAAGCTTTCCAGCGCATTTAAAATTATCTAATTTGGATAAGTAATGCAAAAGATATGGCAAAATATATTAAAGGTATAAACTCAGGAAATTTTCTTTTAGGACAGAGTTGCACTTTTACTTTCAATTCTATTTCAGGTCTATCAAACCTCCATAAATCAAAATGAAACCAAAAGAGAAATTGTTTCTCCTTGAGTCTACTTTCGAACCCAAAAAGAATGAGCTCAAACTGATTAGGAACATGCATGATATCACTATTTTACTTCTGTGCATTTTTCTAATTCATTTTCAGCAAGCATAGAAACCCAAAAATCATCTTTCTAATTCACAAATTCAACCAAAGATTCATCTAATACAACCAAAAACATACCTGAAAACTTGAGTAAACTAGAAAAGTGAGTGTTTAAACTCACCTTAAGATTTATTTGCAGCCAATTAGCGGATTTAGCAAGCAAAGTAGGAAAATTTGGCATTGATTTGGAGTTAGAAACCTAAAAGAGGAGAAAATAGAAACATGCAAAGAAGAAAATGAATTACAGACAAAGCCAAATAAAAATCAGAATTTGATGAGATATTCTTCATTTCGGAGTTAATTACATGTTGCAATTATCTTCAATTTGATTAAAATCAATAAATCTATGAAGAGATTGAAGATTGAAAGCCTAGGGTTTGAAAGAGGAATAGTTTCTTCTTTTTATTTTCTGGTAAAAATGTACGTATGCTGTTTGAGGAAGAAGAAGCTTTCTCATTACTCTACTGGTTAGTGAACAAATGGGCTTGACCCAAAAGAATTAATTAACCTAATAATCTAATTAACACTAAATTTACCCTAACACTATCATATTTACATAATACAACATATGTGTATTTACATGATTTCATCTCTACAAATTGTACAAACATATTTTTATGTTTCACAAACGTTCTTTTACAACAACTAAAAAGATATTTTAGTTATAAAAATATTTTTCATTATTAAAAAGCCTTATTTTGCTTAAATACACAATTTACACAATAATTCATATAAAACTCTATTTTTAACTCCAAAAATTACATAAAAATTATTTTCTTATGCAATAAAATATAACAAACCATTTTTTTTCAACATTTTACAACCAAAAATTTATTTTTTAAACCAAATTTCCATTTTTAATTATAATATATCACTTATTAAATGAAATGCTTCTTTTAAAAATATATAAAAGAAACGTTTGGCAATAATTATCAAAATTATTGCATTTCTTTTTATTAAAATCATGATTAGCTCATTTTTAACTTAATTAACCAAGTAAAGTTTCAAAACTTTATTTTTCACAATTTATTCCCCAAAATTAATTGCTTATTCCAAATAAATAATTTAAATCTCCAATTTATTCTTAATTTACAATATTAAATTATAACTACTATTATAATTTAATATCTACAGGTAATCGCCAAAACCAGGGTTGTTACAGACTTCCCCCCTTACAAAAAAAATTGCGTCCCCGCAATTTTCTAGAAAAGAGCCGTAAACAACACAAAAATTCAATCGACAAAGGATAAAAGACAAGCTCGAAACTCAAACCATTCTTACTCTTAACATAGAATGGTAGAGAGAAATAAGGAAAAACTCACTTGGTTAATCGAATGGTCCATCAAATACTAATATAGTGATTAGAAAACCATATTATTTTCCAAGTATCTCGAAAGAATTTCGAAGATATCCCGTCTTCGAATCAAAACTCAATAAGATGCTCAACAATTATTCAATCGAAAATGATTGATTTCCAAAAAAAAACTCTACGAATAGAGTCGGGATAAAATTCACTTAAACCCGAACTCTAAGTAATCAAGAAGATCATCAGTACGATTTTCCGTATAAATATACAGAAAGAACATTCTCACAGCAGGGTAGACACAATAGACAAGATAGATAAATCACAAGATGGCTTCTTACAAGGCCACCAAACTCGAACGACCGCAAAAAATGCACGTCGTTGATAATAGCTCAAAAATAGAATATACTCAAGAACAAGGATATAAGCTCGAATTATCTTTTAATCCAAGATATTTAGAATTTTAAACCTCAACATCTTTTAAAATTTTAAATCTCAATTTTCAATATTTGAAAATTTCTCAAACTCTTTACTAAATTACTTAGTAAGTAATAAAAACTCAAAATTAAAATTCGAATTTCTTCTCTACTTCAAAATTAATTTTCAAAGAATTTTGTAAATCCATAATAATATCCCTCAAAATAAATTAAGGGTTTAAATTCTCTTTACTCTTTTTATTAAACCACTTAAATCGTTTAAAAACAATCTTCAAATCCTCTTGTAACTCTTCTCTTAAAACATCCAATGTATATAATATAGATTCTAATATCTCAAAATATACTTTCAATAAAGTATAGCTTAAGGATATTCTCACATATTCTCATCTTTATATTTTCAAAGTAAATATATAAATAAATGGCATTGCCTCGCCATTGAACCTCTAATAAATAGATATATCCATTGGCTGCAGAGTTGATCGAACGATCAAAACTGCCTCGCCACACTGTTACTCGTCTCTAAAATCAATGGCTGCAATTACCGTTCAAAAATAAATTTAATATATAATCTCAAAATATTATTTTCAAAATCTCAATTTTCGAAACACAAACAATCGTGTTTGATTGTCTCATCATAGCATGTAGGAGATTCCTATCGATAACGTTGATCAGGCGTATCGACCAGAACTCTTAACTACTCGATGGATAACCCAACACTCAAAAATTATTTCTATAAAAAAAAATTACTACTCGTATAAATATATATATTCTCAAAACATTCTTTGATTTTTAAAATATCTCAAAACTCCAATTTATCTTCAAAACTCATATTTATATAGCTTCAAAACTCAAACCAAAGAACATTAAGAGAATGCATCGAGATATTCCAAGAATACTCGATTCTCAAAATCAACAGAAGGAGATTGAGTGTTCGTCAATCTTACGATGTCACGAACCACTCCCAAAAGTCATCAAGATACAGGATAAGCAAGATATTCTTCTTGAAGGAGAAGAAGCACACAAACAACAAATTATTACTTCAAACAAAGTAATGCTACAAAGAATAATACCGATTGAGTATCCGAAAAGGATAACTCAAAGAAACTAAATCAAACTAGAACAATTTAGAAACTCACCTCATTCCTTAGTGGACATCCTTGTGGAAGGATAGCCGAAGGCTAAAAGCCAGGAATAAGGTTAATTCAACACTCGATTGCCCGATTGGATATCAAACCCAAACGGACTTGTCAAAACTCAACAAAGTCACCTTAACTGGAATTCGAGATATATCATCAACATATCGATACTCAAGAGTGAATACGAAAACTTCGGAGTCATCATTAACATTCCAAAGTGATAGAAATAATAAACCAAGCAAATTAGGATGCCTAAATAAATAAAGGATCCTATAACAACAAAAGGATCGGACTTAACATCAAATAAGTCAATCCATCTCAAATCAGATACATCTCAAGATAGTGAGTAATAAACAAATACTCACTAAAGTAGCAACAAATAGAGAACTCAAAATGCTCACAACAAGCCAATCGTTGTGGATCACTTCAGTAGGATTCACAACTCTCAAAGGAATGAAACGAGAATGTTTAAAGAAATCAATAAGCTCCAACGACACGAACTCACTCGTATCAACAAAAATAAGAATAGAATAATCTCAAACAAGATTTTATATAAACACTATTATGGAATACTACGGAATACAATATATCTATATTCCTAGACATATTCCATCTCAACAATCCCAAAACTCGAAAATGAATCAAGGCACGATTCGAAAACAAGCTCGAATAAAGGACAATGATTCACTTGTACTGTACTTCGATGTATCATGATATACGTACTGTTCTATGTTTATTCTACTTTGTTCTGACCACAGCTCTGATACCATGCTGTAACGCCCCACCCCAAGACCCACATTAACAAAGAGAATTACTGGGTAATTCTGTCTGTTAATGCGGAGAATAGGGCTGGTTAGGAGCGACCATCTATAATTTTGTCTTAAATATCTACTGCATACGTCGATAAATGCTCTATATTTTTTTTCTATTTCAAGTGGATCGACATATCCAATAAATGTTTAATACAAAACTATAGGTGGCTAATGGATCTATCTGAACAAAGTACAATAACAGAATGCATATCACATCACAGAACAGTAATCATTATATATATAAATACATATACACAGATACATCCCAGTATGATACAACTAATATACAAAAGTGGTACCGAGACCACACTATATACATCTAATCAAATACATATCAGAGTCAAGCGGAAAGAAATATAAACTACAGAAAAGTGCTAGGCTGATATCCAAGCAGATGCATCAAAGCTAAGTCCCGTAACTGATTGCTAACCTGAAACAACTCGGTCTGACCCGAGTATAAAATACGCGGGTCAGTCTAGCCAAAACATTCAGTTCAAAAGGATAGAAGATAATATGAAGCACAAGCTACAAGGTGATAATTCTTCTCAAATGAGAAGAGGCAATAGAAAATACACATACTCATGACTTAAGTGAAACAATGTCATTTAAGTATACAAAGGCTCAAAAGAGGTAAACTCTACAATACACTCAAATAACATAAACAATCGCCGATGATAATCTCCAAATAAAAACTTATGAAACTCAATAAGAGTTTATAATCCCCATATCGAAATCACCATAAAACAACACACATATATATAAGCCTTTCTCTAACTCAAGGCTATAAGTAAACTCATCATTTCAAAATTGGTGAAATCAAAATCAAAAACTCATAAAAATTCCCCGGATTGGCCAAATCCCATTTGCATGCCGAAGCGATGCTGCACGTGCCATTCTCAAACGGCCGAAGCCTCTGACAAGGTCGCTAACACCTTCCAAAGCAGTTCGTCCTCATGACAAGGTCGCTGACACCTCTTCAAGCCATTTTGTCAGCCCTAACAAGGTCGCTAACACCTCCCTAAGCAGTTTGTCCTCATGACAAGGTCGCTGACACCTCTCCAAGCTATTTTGTCAGCCCTAACAAGGTTGCTAACACCTCCCTAAGCAGTTCGTCCTCATGACAAGGTCGCTGACACCTCTCAAAGCAGTTCTGTTAGGTAAACATTGTGAATGTGTCACAAACTCACGGATAGGAACCCGAAAAGTATTAACGTATGTCCCATACCACACGTTCGCACTTAGCGGTTTACTAGCCGCTAGTCGATGCCACACTAGGAACATCTTAAAACTCAGGAAATCATATCTCGCCTCGTCTCATTGGCAAGCGATAGAAAGACACCATACTCGTCTTATCTCATCTACAAGAATTAAATAGCATCGTAACTTGTCTCATCTTCTCGACAAGTGAAACATTTTGGTGGTTCCTCATAAACCATAAACCTCAAAATATGAAATCATATACTCAAGACTTGTCTTATATCATTGGCAAGTAAATAAAACATCATGACGGTTCTCATCGACCATACTCCTACATAGGAGGTCTTAAACCATAATACTTGTCAAATATTAGTCATCTTAAATAATTCCAATAAATAGGAATTATAAAACTCAAAATACGCCATAAAATGGCAAAACATCTTAGGATCATTAAACTCAAATAGCTTCGATCGTACAAGTCCGGAATTAACCGAAATAGTAAACGCACATGTCCCATGCCACTTGTTTTACTAAATCGTTTAATTCTCTTTCTCATACGTTCGAATGGTATAAAAGTGTGTATTATATATATAAAATAATTATAAATTTTTGTAAAACATTTAATTTTGAAAGTTTTTTTCATTTTGAAAATCATGTCGAAACCGGTTTAGAAAACACGTGCACAGAAATAGCAAAAATCGATGAAAATTCAATAAAATTAACATACGATAAAATCCAAATAAAACCGTCAATTCATAGTGCAAATCGATGTTAATATCGACTTTTCTATTAGTATGAGTTAGCCTTTTAGAACCATCTCGAAAAAAATGCTCAAAATCATTGAATTCAAAATAAAACAATTCAACGGAAAATGCTCAAAATTGCAAAAGAACTCAGGCCTGCGGCTTGTTTTGCCTGTTTGCCCCTTTTAACCACAAAATTTGAGAAAACAAGAAACATAAAAGTTGAAAATAATTCCAATATCTTGAAGTCAGAAAAAGAATCAACTAATTCGGACATACGAGTCAAAAGTTATGGCAATTCTAATTCTCAGGTATAAAATTACAAAACTGTGAACAGTGTGCATAACAACAGGGCTGCGGCTTAAAGAGCCATTTTGACCCTGTAAAACCCAGAATTTGATAAATCCTAAAACATAAAAGTTGATGATAATTTCAAATTCTAAAATATAGAAAAATATTCACCTAATTTGGATATTCGGGTCAAAAGTTATGATGATTTTATTTCTCAGGTCTAATATTACAAAACCATGAGCAATGTGCATAACAACAGGGCTGCGGCTTAATAAGCCATTTTGACCCTGTAAATCTTAGAATTTGATAAATCATAAAACACAAAAGTTGAAGATAATTTCAATATCTAAAATACAAAAAAATAATCACCAAATTCGGATTAACGATTCAAAAGTTATGATGATTTTATTTCTCAGGTCTAAAATTACAAAACTGTCACTTTGCTCTCGGGATAGTAAGAAATAAGTGCAATTTTGACTAACTTAACTTTAAAATTTCATAAAACTCAAAACATGAAACTTGTAGAATAATTCCTAAGCTTTCCAGCGCATTTAAAATTATCTAATTTGGATAAGTAATGCAAAAGATATGGCAAAATATATTAAAGGTATAAACTCAGGAAATTTTCTTTTAGGACAGAGTTGCACTTTTACTTTCAATTCTATTTCAGGTCTATCAAACCTCCATAAATCGAAATGAAACCAAAAGAGAAATTGTTTCTCCTTGAGTCTACTTTCGAACCCAAAAAGAATGAGCTCAAACTGATTAGGAACATGCATGATATCACTATTTTACTTCTGTGCATTTTTCTAATTCATTTTCAGCAAGCATAGAAACCCAAAAATCATCTTTCTAATTCACAAATTCAACCAAAGATTCATCTAATACAACCAAAAACATACCTGAAAACTTGAGTAAACTAGAAAAGTGAGTGTTTAAACTCACCTTAAGATTTATTTGCAGCCAATTAGCGGATTTAGCAAGCAAAGTAGGAAAATTTGGCATTGATTTGGAGTTAGAAACCTAAAAGAGGAGAAAATAGAAACATGCAAAGAAGAAAATGAATTACAGACAAAGCCAAATAAAAATCAGAATTTGATGAGATATTCTTCATTTCGGAGTTAATTACATGTTGCAATTATCTTCAATTTGATTAAAATCAATAAATCTATGAAGAGATTGAAGATTGAAAGCCTAGGGTTTGAAAGAGGAATAGTTTCTTCTTTTTATTTTCTGGTAAAAATGTACGTATGCTGTTTGAGGAAGAAGAAGCTTTCTCATTACTCTACTGGTTAGTGAACAAATGGGCTTGACCCAAAAGAATTAATTAACCTAATAATCTAATTAACACTAAATTTACCCTAACACTATCATATTTACATAATACAACATATGTGTATTTACATGATTTCATCTCTACAAATTGTACAAACATATTTTTATGTTTCACAAACGTTCTTTTACAACAACTAAAAAGATATTTTAGTTATAAAAATATTTTTCATTATTAAAAAGCCTTATTTTGCTTAAATACACAATTTACACAATAATTCATATAAAACTCTATTTTTAACTCCAAAAATTACATAAAAATTATTTTCTTATGCAATAAAATATAACAAACCATTTTTTTTCAACATTTTACAACCAAAAATTTATTTTTTAAACCAAATTTCCATTTTTAATTATAATATATCACTTATTAAATGAAATGCTTCTTTTAAAAATATATAAAAGAAACGTTTGGCAATAATTATCAAAATTATTGCATTTCTTTTTATTAAAATCATGATTAGCTCATTTTTAACTTAATTAACCAAGTTAAGTTTCAAAACTTTATTTTTCACAATTTATTCCCCAAAATTAATTGCTTATTCCAAATAAATAATTTAAATCTCCAATTTATTCTTAATTTACAACATTAAATTATAACTACTATTATAATTTAATATCTACAGGTAATCGCCAAAACCAGGGTTGTTACAGACTTCCCCCCTTACAAAAAAAATTGCGTCCCCGCAATTTTCTAGAAAAGAGCCGTAAACAACACAAAAATTCAATCGACAAAGGATAAAAGACAAGCTCGAAACTCAAACCATTCTTACTCTTAACATAGAATGGTAGAGAGAAATAAGGAAAAACTCACTTGGTTAATCGAATGGTCCATCAAATACTAATATAGTGATTAGAAAACCATATTATTTTCCAAGTATCTCGAAAGAATTTCGAAGATATCCCGTCTTCGAATCAAAACTCAATAAGATGCTCAACAATTATTCAATCGAAAATGATTGATTTCCAAAAAAAAACTCTACGAATAGAGTCGGGATAAAATTCACTTAAACCCGAACTCTAAGTAATCAAGAAGATCATCAGTACGATTTTCCGTATAAATATACAGAAAGAACATTCTCACAGCAGGGTAGACACAATAGACAAGATAGATAAATCACAAGATGGCTTCTTACAAGGCCACCAAACTCGAACGACCGCAAAAAATGCACGTCGTTGATAATAGCTCAAAAATAGAATATACTCAAGAACAAGGATATAAGCTCGAATTATCTTTTAATCCAAGATATTTAGAATTTTAAACCTCAACATCTTTTAAAATTTTAAATCTCAATTTTCAATATTTGAAAATTTCTCAAACTCTTTACTAAATTACTTAGTAAGTAATAAAAACTCAAAATTAAAATTCGAATTTCTTCTCTACTTCAAAATTAATTTTCAAAGAATTTTGTAAATCCATAATAATATCCCTCAAAATAAATTAAGGGTTTAAATTCTCTTTACTCTTTTTATTAAACCACTTAAATCGTTTAAAAACAATCTTCAAATCCTCTTGTAACTCTTCTCTTAAAACATCCAATGTATATAATATAGATTCTAATATCTCAAAATATACTTTCAATAAAGTATAGCTTAAGGATATTCTCACATATTCTCATCTTTATATTTTCAAAGTAAATATATAAATAAATGGCATTGCCTCGCCATTGAACCTCTAATAAATAGATATATCCATTGGCTGCAGAGTTGATCGAACGATCAAAACTGCCTCGCCACACTGTTACTCGTCTCTAAAATCAATGGCTGCAATTACCGTTCAAAAATAAATTTAATATATAATCTCAAAATATTATTTTCAAAATCTCAATTTTCGAAACACAAACAATCGTGTTTGATTGTCTCATCATAGCATGTAGGAGATTCCTATCGATAACGTTGATCAGGCGTATCGACCAGAACTCTTAACTACTCGATGGATAACCCAACACTCAAAAATTATTTCTATAAAAAAAAATTACTACTCGTATAAATATATATATTCTCAAAACATTCTTTGATTTTTAAAATATCTCAAAACTCCAATTTATCTTCAAAACTCATATTTATATAGCTTCAAAACTCAAACCAAAGAACATTAAGAGAATGCATCGAGATATTCCAAGAATACTCGATTCTCAAAATCAACAGAAGGAGATTGAGTGTTCGTCAATCTTACGATGTCACGAACCACTCCCAAAAGTCATCAAGATACAGGATAAGCAAGATATTCTTCTTGAAGGAGAAGAAGCACACAAACAACAAATTATTACTTCAAACAAAGTAATGCTACAAAGAATAATACCGATTGAGTATCCGAAAAGGATAACTCAAAGAAACTAAATCAAACTAGAACAATTTAGAAACTCACCTCATTCCTTAGTGGACATCCTTGTGGAAGGATAGCCGAAGGCTAAAAGCCAGGAATAAGGTTAATTCAACACTCGATTGCCCGATTGGATATCAAACCCAAACGGACTTGTCAAAACTCAACAAAGTCACCTTAACTGGAATTCGAGATATATCATCAACATATCGATACTCAAGAGTGAATACGAAAACTTCGGAGTCATCATTAACATTCCAAAGTGATAGAAATAATAAACCAAGCAAATTAGGATGCCTAAATAAATAAAGGATCCTATAACAACAAAAGGATCGGACTTAACATCAAATAAGTCAATCCATCTCAAATCAGATACATCTCAAGATAGTGAGTAATAAACAAATACTCACTAAAGTAGCAACAAATAGAGAACTCAAAATGCTCACAACAAGCCAATCGTTGTGGATCACTTCAGTAGGATTCACAACTCTCAAAGGAATGAAACGAGAATGTTTAAAGAAATCAATAAGCTCCAACGACACGAACTCACTCGTATCAACAAAAATAAGAATAGAATAATCTCAAACAAGATTTTATATAAACACTATTATGGAATACTACGGAATACAATATATCTATATTCCTAGACATATTCCATCTCAACAATCCCAAAACTCGAAAATGAATCAAGGCACGATTCGAAAACAAGCTCGAATAAAGGACAATGATTCACTTGTACTGTACTTCGATGTATCATGATATACGTACTGTTCTATGTTTATTCTACTTTGTTCTGACCACAGCTCTGATACCATGCTGTAACGCCCCACCCCAAGACCCACATTAACAAAGAGAATTACTGGGTAATTCTGTCTGTTAATGCGGAGAATAGGGCTGGTTAGGAGCGACCATCTATAATTTTGTCTTAAATATCTACTGCATACGTCGATAAATGCTCTATATTTTTTTTCTATTTCAAGTGGATCGACATATCCAATAAATGTTTAATACAAAACTATAGGTGGCTAATGGATCTATCTGAACAAAGTACAATAACAGAATGCATATCACATCACAGAACAGTAATCATTATATATATAAATACATATACACAGATACATCCCAGTATGATACAACTAATATACAAAAGTGGTACCGAGACCACACTATATACATCTAATCAAATACATATCAGAGTCAAGCGGAAAGAAATATAAACTACAGAAAAGTGCTAGGCTGATATCCAAGCAGATGCATCAAAGCTAAGTCCCGTAACTGATTGCTAACCTGAAACAACTCGGTCTGACCCGAGTATAAAATACGCGGGTCAGTCTAGCCAAAACATTCAGTTCAAAAGGATAGAAGATAATATGAAGCACAAGCTACAAGGTGATAATTCTTCTCAAATGAGAAGAGGCAATAGAAAATACACATACTCATGACTTAAGTGAAACAATGTCATTTAAGTATACAAAGGCTCAAAAGAGGTAAACTCTACAATACACTCAAATAACATAAACAATCGCCGATGATAATCTCCAAATAAAAACTTATGAAACTCAATAAGAGTTTATAATCCCCATATCGAAATCACCATAAAACAACACACATATATATAAGCCTTTCTCTAACTCAAGGCTATAAGTAAACTCATCATTTCAAAATTGGTGAAATCAAAATCAAAAACTCATAAAAATTCCCCGGATTGGCCAAATCCCATTTGCATGCCGAAGCGATGCTGCACGTGCCATTCTCAAACGGCCGAAGCCTCTGACAAGGTCGCTAACACCTTCCAAAGCAGTTCGTCCTCATGACAAGGTCGCTGACACCTCTTCAAGCCATTTTGTCAGCCCTAACAAGGTCGCTAACACCTCCCTAAGCAGTTTGTCCTCATGACAAGGTCGCTGACACCTCTCCAAGCTATTTTGTCAGCCCTAACAAGGTTGCTAACACCTCCCTAAGCAGTTCGTCCTCATGACAAGGTCGCTGACACCTCTCAAAGCAGTTCTGTTAGGTAAACATTGTGAATGTGTCACAAACTCACGGATAGGAACCCGAAAAGTATTAACGTATGTCCCATACCACACGTTCGCACTTAGCGGTTTACTAGCCGCTAGTCGATGCCACACTAGGAACATCTTAAAACTCAGGAAATCATATCTCGCCTCGTCTCATTGGCAAGCGATAGAAAGACACCATACTCGTCTTATCTCATCTACAAGAATTAAATAGCATCGTAACTTGTCTCATCTTCTCGACAAGTGAAACATTTTGGTGGTTCCTCATAAACCATAAACCTCAAAATATGAAATCATATACTCAAGACTTGTCTTATATCATTGGCAAGTAAATAAAACATCATGACGGTTCTCATCGACCATACTCCTACATAGGAGGTCTTAAACCATAATACTTGTCAAATATTAGTCATCTTAAATAATTCCAATAAATAGGAATTATAAAACTCAAAATACGCCATAAAATGGCAAAACATCTTAGGATCATTAAACTCAAATAGCTTCGATCGTACAAGTCCGGAATTAACCGAAATAGTAAACGCACATGTCCCATGCCACTTGTTTTACTAAATCGTTTAATTCTCTTTCTCATACGTTCGAATGGTATAAAAGTGTGTATTATATATATAAAATAATTATAAATTTTTGTAAAACATTTAATTTTGAAAGTTTTTTTCATTTTGAAAATCATGTCGAAACCGGTTTAGAAAACACGTGCACAGAAATAGCAAAAATCGATGAAAATTCAATAAAATTAACATACGATAAAATCCAAATAAAACCGTCAATTCATAGTGCAAATCGATGTTAATATCGACTTTTCTATTAGTATGAGTTAGCCTTTTAGAACCATCTCGAAAAAAATGCTCAAAATCATTGAATTCAAAATAAAACAATTCAACGGAAAATGCTCAAAATTGCAAAAGAACTCAGGCCTGCGGCTTGTTTTGCCTGTTTGCCCCTTTTAACCACAAAATTTGAGAAAACAAGAAACATAAAAGTTGAAAATAATTCCAATATCTTGAAGTCAGAAAAAGAATCAACTAATTCGGACATACGAGTCAAAAGTTATGGCAATTCTAATTCTCAGGTATAAAATTACAAAACTGTGAACAGTGTGCATAACAACAGGGCTGCGGCTTAAAGAGCCATTTTGACCCTGTAAAACCCAGAATTTGATAAATCCTAAAACATAAAAGTTGATGATAATTTCAAATTCTAAAATATAGAAAAATATTCACCTAATTTGGATATTCGGGTCAAAAGTTATGATGATTTTATTTCTCAGGTCTAATATTACAAAACCATGAGCAATGTGCATAACAACAGGGCTGCGGCTTAATAAGCCATTTTGACCCTGTAAATCTTAGAATTTGATAAATCATAAAACACAAAAGTTGAAGATAATTTCAATATCTAAAATACAAAAAAATAATCACCAAATTCGGATTAACGATTCAAAAGTTATGATGATTTTATTTCTCAGGTCTAAAATTACAAAACTGTCACTTTGCTCTCGGGATAGTAAGAAATAAGTGCAATTTTGACTAACTTAACTTTAAAATTTCATAAAACTCAAAACATGAAACTTGTAGAATAATTCCTAAGCTTTCCAGCGCATTTAAAATTATCTAATTTGGATAAGTAATGCAAAAGATATGGCAAAATATATTAAAGGTATAAACTCAGGAAATTTTCTTTTAGGACAGAGTTGCACTTTTACTTTCAATTCTATTTCAGGTCTATCAAACCTCCATAAATCGAAATGAAACCAAAAGAGAAATTGTTTCTCCTTGAGTCTACTTTCGAACCCAAAAAGAATGAGCTCAAACTGATTAGGAACATGCATGATATCACTATTTTACTTCTGTGCATTTTTCTAATTCATTTTCAGCAAGCATAGAAACCCAAAAATCATCTTTCTAATTCACAAATTCAACCAAAGATTCATCTAATACAACCAAAAACATACCTGAAAACTTGAGTAAACTAGAAAAGTGAGTGTTTAAACTCACCTTAAGATTTATTTGCAGCCAATTAGCGGATTTAGCAAGCAAAGTAGGAAAATTTGGCATTGATTTGGAGTTAGAAACCTAAAAGAGGAGAAAATAGAAACATGCAAAGAAGAAAATGAATTACAGACAAAGCCAAATAAAAATCAGAATTTGATGAGATATTCTTCATTTCGGAGTTAATTACATGTTGCAATTATCTTCAATTTGATTAAAATCAATAAATCTATGAAGAGATTGAAGATTGAAAGCCTAGGGTTTGAAAAAGGAATAGTTTCTTCTTTTTATTTTCTGGTAAAAATGTACGTATGCTGTTTGAGGAAGAAGAAGCTTTCTCATTACTCTACTGGTTAGTGAACAAATGGGCTTGACCCAAAAGAATTAATTAACCTAATAATCTAATTAACACTAAATTTACCCTAACACTATCATATTTACATAATACAACATATGTGTATTTACATGATTTCATCTCTACAAATTGTACAAACATATTTTTATGTTTCACAAACGTTCTTTTACAACAACTAAAAAGATATTTTAGTTATAAAAATATTTTTCATTATTAAAAAGCCTTATTTTGCTTAAATACACAATTTACACAATAATTCATATAAAACTCTATTTTTAACTCCAAAAATTACATAAAAATTATTTTCTTATGCAATAAAATATAACAAACCATTTTTTTTCAACATTTTACAACCAAAAATTTATTTTTTAAACCAAATTTCCATTTTTAATTATAATATATCACTTATTAAATGAAATGCTTCTTTTAAAAATATATAAAAGAAACGTTTGGCAATAATTATCAAAATTATTGCATTTCTTTTTATTAAAATCATGATTAGCTCATTTTTAACTTAATTAACCAAGTAAAGTTTCAAAACTTTATTTTTCACAATTTATTCCCCAAAATTAATTGCTTATTCCAAATAAATAATTTAAATCTCCAATTTATTCTTAATTTACAATATTAAATTATAACTACTATTATAATTTAATATCTACAGGTAATCGCCAAAACCAGGGTTGTTACAATATATGTTGTATATTGTTATATTTGATATTATATTTCCTCCCGAGCCTCTCCGTACAAAGGAGACTCTTTTGAAATTTTCTGTAAATTTTGGACTTAGAAAATATTTTGAAAATGTTTCCAAACCATATTAATTTGGATATAAAAGATTCAATGGTTTATAAATCTATATATTTTATTTAAATTATCCAATTCTGTAAACTTATTGTTATGAATATAATGTTTTGAATAATACATATTGATGTATAAATCCTTCGTTTTCCTTCTTTTCCTTTTCGGGGACGAAAAGTTTTGAGTGGGGGACAGTGTAACGACCCGTAAATTTTCAATAATTAAGTTTGATACAGTAAAAAGGTAAAGTAGCAATGGCAAATAGAATTGGTTAAATTAATGAGATTTTGTAATTATATTAGGAAGAAATAAAAATTTTATAACCTATATTGAAGTAAATGTTAAGAATGTAATTTAGCAATGGTTATAAAATAGAAAACGAGTAATTAAAATAACTGTCGAATTAACCAATGCAATAATATATTGCTTAATAGAAACTGAACGTAAGTAAAGGAAATAAGGTTATGGCAAGTTGATAAATGTTAATAAATGAAATGATATAACTGTGGTGATTGAATGAATTCAAAGTATATTAACCAATGAAGTAATACGTAATAAATTGAAAATTTATACAATCAATGTAGATAAGTAAATCATAATGTGTGTTGTTGATATTAAATGTACTTAAATGGTAATAAATTGAATATAAGAAAACGAAGGCATTTAACGAATTAATTTATGAATTCGTGAAATAAAATCAATGTCCTGTAGGTAATTATAATATTGTTTGGAAGTGAAAACTTATAAGTATGAAACCAAATAAGTGAATTAATTGCAAGTAAGTGGAATTTAATAATAAATTTTTACGTTAATGTTAATCATGGTAATATTTGAAAATAAAAATTTATTAATGTAAAACTTATAAATGGATAAATTGAAATGAGAAAAAAACGAACGTAAATACCTGATTTGTTAATGGAATAATAATAATATAGTTATGGTAATTATATAAAAGCATAAATATTTTAGAATTGTAATGGTTACTTGATAATAGGGAATTCATGGGTGTAATTAAAGGCATGGTAACACTTGTATAAGTTACCTGTTTATTTCATTTAATAATAAAATTGGAAATCAATTAGAGTAAAGGAATCCGAATGTTATATTTATAAGAATTAATGCAATGACTAAATTAGTGAACACCCTATTAATTGAAACAGATTGTAAAGTTATGATTTTCAAGGTATTAAAATTTGTGGATATTAATGCAATAACTACAAACCAATGAAAATTCATCCAATTGATAATAGGATGAGAACCGTGTATGTAATCAAATTTCAACACTTGTCCATTAGTGATAACTTATAAGTGTAATTTAACGTTAATGGAGTCTAATAAGTTAATGGGTAATCAATTCCAATTAATCTAATTAAAGGTTATATTATTATAAATTAGGGTAGAAATGGGTAATAATGTATTGCAAATGGTGCATGAATGAATTGATGATTTAAATTAAAGGAAATGATGTTAAAGTTATTCATATTGGACAATTTGTTGAATTATAAGGAACGGAAATTAAGTTTTATTTATATATTGGAATTTAATTTCTGACAATAAGATAATTGCAATTAAATGAAATTGAAATAGCTAATAGTACGTTATTTGAGATTTAAATGGAATAATTATTAATTTATTTAATTTAATGGAACCATTGGGAATTTTATTGATAATTTTTGAATATAATGAAATTTAAATTTATGCTGAAATGTATGATTTAATCAACATTTAATTGACCTCTAAATTTGTCTAAATTTCTGTAATTATTTAAGAAAGCAAAACCGGTATGATTTGTAAATTTTGGAAGTGAAATTGAAAAGTGATTAAATTAATGAATTTTAATTTATTTAATTAATATAAAAATAGCCATTTTGGCCACTGACTCGGATTTCGACGAAACTAGTTTCATCGGATCTGTAACGTTGAATTATTGTAGGATTTTAAGTTTCGTAGCGATCGGGCTTATCCTTTGATCGTACGGACTCGAAACGCCTTGAAATTTTTGAAATTGAATTAAATTGAAAAATATTGATTTGAGCATAACTTCTTCATACGATGGAATTTGGACTTGAAACTTGTTCCATCGCGTTTATAATATTATAAAATATCTTCTTTGATATATGGGTTGACCTAATTTCGTTCCGGAGTCGAAACGGGCTTTTTGGGCCACTTTGGCGTTAGCGCGTATATCCAACTTTATCCATCCATTCTAATTTCTGACCTACCTATATAAGCCCCGTTATAAACCCTAGCAGCCTCTATTCCTTATTTCTATACGTATAAAAACTTCTGATCTCCTCTTCCTCAATGGTTGCAAACCCTAGATCCAATTGCAAATTCAAATGAAAATTCAAACTCCTCATAAAAATTTAGAAAAAATATATATCAAAGCTCTCGATGTACGCATATCAAAACCGCAATTCGTTTTTCGATTCGAATCACCATTTATCCATAATTGAAGGTGAATTCTCGGCCGTCCATTGTGTCGAAATCGACTCTGCCTGATCATCAAATTGATTGTATCGTTGGGTAGAGATCGTTGAGGTGATTCGGTGTAGTTCGTTTTTCAAATCAAGGGCTAGATCGTG
This sequence comes from Allium cepa, assembly GCA_030765085.1. Taxonomy (NCBI): domain Eukaryota; kingdom Viridiplantae; phylum Streptophyta; class Magnoliopsida; order Asparagales; family Amaryllidaceae; genus Allium; species Allium cepa. The sequence continues at coordinate 565,487,211 of CM060941.1, forward strand.
CTATAGAATTCGATTAGGGTTAATTTCTTTCAGCGGCGACTGCAAATTTATGACGTCGATCATCGACGTGGGACGTCACGAGAAGGGGGGAGTGGCCTGAGGTGCAGTCGGCGGTCCGAGAAGGTTGTGGCAGCGTGCGTTCGTCGTTTGGAGGTGGCGGCTGTGGTGTGCATGAACGTCATCGGCCTGTAGCATTTAGGTTTCGTACGCGTCTTTTGCTGTTGGGTCGTGAGGAAGGTGCTAGCGTGGCGGCTTGTGAGAGGGATTTTATTGAAATTCCGAACATTTTGGCGCTGGTTTGGACGAATTCTGAGGCTGTCCAATTTTTGGGTTTAAATTGGATTTAAATTCAATTTAAATTCAAAAAGTGAATGTTTTAACCCACTCACAACTTTTAAAATTTCTTATGTTTGTTAAATTAATTTATGTTGTGATTATAAATTTATTTATGACTGTATGTATATTTTTAATCATCATATCAGTTAATTTGCATTTATTTAAATTAAATCGTTATTTAATTTATTATGGAATATAACTACGAGTTAAATTACCTGTTATATATTATCAGTTATACATTGATATTGATTTATTGTTTTGTATGATGATTGTGATGGATGTATGATTTTATGATGGATGAATGGATGCTTATTTATATCATCATAATCTGCAAGTTGTTATGCATTTATTTTTGATTCAGGATTGCGGTTTGAAATGATATACAACCGCATTTTTATTTTTAAATTGCGGATTGAAATGATAAATATCGGTATCACTTGACCATAGGATAGAAAATTATATACAAGCACCACGGTGTATATATATATATAATTATTTTGAAATGATTTTTATGGTTTTGTAAAGAAATATACGAATTATATAATATTGATTTTAGATGTTATATAAACGTCAAATTTATTATTGATTTTAGCTGTATATAAATAGGCTTGAAATATAAGATAAGCCTAATAATAAAGTTTGATTATTTTATATAATAGGGTTTAATGAATATTGATTTTTGATATTATATAAATAGTATTAAAATGCTTGAATATAAGCTATGTATAAGTTTGTTAAATAAAAATTTAGTTTAATAATTGAGTTTGATTTTATTAAAATAAATGTGAGTAAGTATTTAAATTTTATTTTAATATAGAGAGTACAATGATTTAAATAAATTAAGGTCGGAAGATAAATTGGAGATTTATTTGGAACTGAATTTATTTAAGAATTAAACTCTAAAAGGTTGATGTGAAATTTATTAAATTGAAAATTTTAAAAGGTATAATTATTATAACTGGATTTTTAGGTCTAGGTGGATAAAATGATTATTTCAAGTATAAATGAATTGAAGAAATTATTTAGTATTTGAAATTTGAGTTTTGTTTAAAATGAAAATGGATTTATTATGTAAAATATTTCAAAACTAAATAATAGAAGATTTGATTTTTAAATCAAGATTATCAAATTTAGTTTTTGGAATATTAAAGCCTTGAAATATATCGAAATTGAAATGTTTTATCGAAATTGAAATGTTTCTAAGTTATGAATTTCAAAGTATGATGTTTCAAAAGCGTATAATTTCGAATGTTGGTTCCAAGGCATATAAATTTGAAAGTGCTATGATTTCTTGAAGAAAAAAATTATTTGAAATCAAATTGACATCATATAAATTTGGGTTTTAAAATAGAAATGATATCATATTTATATGGTTTTGAAATGGATATTATATTCTGGTTTTAAAGTATAAACTATTTGAAAAAGACCGCGGTGTTATAATAACAATTGGTTGTTGAAGAGACCGGGATCGGAAATTGTCATACTCTATGCCAACTCTGAAAACCACTTTAACAACCATGTACGCGGAGGAGATTTCAGAATGAAGTAGGATGGTGGCGGTGCTTCCTTTGAGGTAAATACGTGGACCCAACTCCCGTGAGTTGGTATAAGGTGGCTAAAATAGGAGCGATCGACGGGTTAATAGGGTAGCACCTTTGATCGGACACATCCCTTCGATATTATACTTTGACTTTTGGATTGATTCGGTTGTCACTTTTGATTTTTTTTATTTTGGGGGTGTGGCTCGAGGTGGGCGGTAGCTATGGCTATGCGTTACCACCGACCCGGAAGCGTAATTGCTATATCTACCCTGTCATTGCCTAATTGTGCCGAGCCACCTACCCTAGCGCGCCTTATACGATTTTGTTTTGTACCATACCTATGGAGTGCCCTCTGACGACGCCCAGTATGGGGGAGATTACGCTACTGTATAAACTATGGGAATATAAAAGTGTGTTAAGGTGGAAAATGTAAAGCCTTAATGCTATTTTCAATATATTATACTTTACTTTAGACACTATTATAATAGCATATATTACTACATAGTAGATAGTCTAACGGATCCTTAGGAGATGTGAATCCTGATCATCTCTTGAGTTACTACACTCACATTAGACACTGGATAGGAGATGTCAAATCCCGTAAACATCTCTGACGCCGTTCCACTCATGTTATTTACTGTTGATTTAACTTACATAAGATCTTTTAGTTCTGACTCGAGTGTTTTGTCTTTCAATTCACTCGGGTCTGTCCGAGCATTTCAGGATTTGAAGATTTATTTCTAGAGGACGAAGACAAAGATTTCATCATCATTATTATATATATTATATTGTTCCACTACACTGTATTCCGCTGCATTGATTATTATTCACTGGTATGTGCAACTCTGATATGTATTGTATAAATATAATCAAATGTTTTTAAAACAGCTTCATGAACTGTATATTTGATTTATTATATTTTATCATTCCACTGCAAGATTCTATTTTGTTTTTCTTTCCCTGCTTCTTTTTATTTACCCCATAACAATCCGCCCTTTTGTGTGGTTTATCGTCGATTTAAAGCGTGCAGAAAGGCGGGATGTTACACACCTACCCTAGCGCGCCTTGTACGAGTTTGATTTGTGTCGTACCTATGAAGTATCCTCTGGTAGCCTCCCGATCAGGAGGTACTACGGTACTGTATAGACTATTGGCACTATTATGTGCTAAAGGCTATATGGTTAACCCCTTAACGCTATTAAAAAGTAATTTTATTTTACTATTAGACATTATTATAATAGCGAAATATTACTACATAGTAAATAGTTTAACGGATCCATAGGAGATGTGAATCCCGAGTATCTCTTGAGTTACTGCACTCACATTTGACACTGGATAGAAGATGTCAAATCCCGTAAACATCTCTGACGCTGTTCCACTCATATTTTACTGTTGATTTAACTCACATAAGATATTTTAGTTCTGACCCGAGTGTTTTATCTTTTCAATTCGCTCGGTTCAGCCTGAGCATTTCAGGATTTAGAAGACCGTGCTCTGAAGGATGAAGACGAAGATTTATTATTATTTATTATAGTATTCCACTACATTGATACTGTTCCGCTACAGTATTTATTGTTTTCTAGTATGTGTAACTCTAATATGTATTGTATAAGTATAATCGAATATTTTGTAAAACAGCTTCATGAACTGTATATTTGACTACTATATTTTATTGTTCCGCTGCAAGATTCTATTTTGTTTTTTCTTTCCCCGCTTTTTCTTATTTACCCCATAACAATCCACTATTCTGTATGGTTTTAAGTCTGACGTGTGTGGTTTATTATCGATTTAAAGCGTACAAAAAGGCGGGACATTACATCTGGTATCAGAGCTTTGGTTTAGCGATAAACCTTAGCTTTGTGGGGTCTGACTCTTATCAATAGGGTAGTAATACCCTATGATGAGTCGCGGAGAGTATATATATGAGAGAGCGTATTTGTTAGTGTTATAAAAAGGTTTTGATATTGTGTTAATTTGTTCCGTTTTGTATTTATAAATTCTGGTTGATGCATGGGACGCTATGACATCAGTAGGGATTTCTAGACACTTAGTTGGACAGACCAACATAATATTTGTTTTCAATATAGGTGAATGAAATAATTTTACCTATTATATTTTCTATATATATAAAGTTAATTTTCATAAAGGATATATATTTCGTTGTAATATATTGGTTGTTAGGTGGTGTAATCTATAAATATTAGTGAAGTAAGTTTTAAAATAAAATAAATGTAAATTGGAAATTTTAGAACTTAAATTCCAGGTTTTCAAAAATAAATTCTTGTGAATGATTTTGGAATATAATAATAATATCATTAGAAGCATTTTCTGATATAAATATTTCAATATGATTTGAAAGGATTGCTTTAAAGAAGCTTTAAAAAGAAATAAGTTTTGTACTCCCCTCTCTGTTGTTGGAAAATAATTTTGGTGATGAGTGCACGCATCATCCATTCATTTTCAAGTTTCGAAGTGGGAAGGCCACTGTAGTAGTTTTACTACGGATTTATTTTGATAACCAAATATAAAATTTTAATTGTTTTAATTATAATTTGATAAATTGTAGGAATATATTTATCTGTTATTTTAAAATGATTTGAAATTTAACCCGATATTTAATTCTTAAGTTTCCTATTAATTAATAGTTTTAATTGGTATAGTGAAGTGAAATCAACTGATAATTGAAACCTCTGATTAAAATAAGGGATCAAATGCTAGGTTATAAATGAAACAACAAGGAAGTTGAAATTTATAATCAATAAAAGCAAAGGATATAATTATTGAACATCTAAATAATTAAAAGAAATGGGATAAACTTGTATGATTTTGATTACATTCTTACAAGCATTTATAACTTACTAAAGATTTAAAAGTTGAAATGTCTAATAAGAAAATGTAATAGAAATTGTACGAGTAAATTTATGTAATAAAAGTGTTCAATAAATTGCTTTTATTAACAGGTCTTCATGTTATAGTTGTAATAAACTTGAGTTACTATAATAAAATATGATAAAGAGTGAGTATTTAAGTAAGAAACTAGAAACTTAAGTAAATACATGAAATCAAGTAGTAATGAATGAATGAATATGATGCAACAAAGAAGAAACTTACATGACATTAAAATGAAAAAAGAATACTATAAGTAATAAATGAAAATAAATGAAGTAATCACTGAATGAATGAAAGAAAGAAAATGAATGAACAACAATTGTTGTGAAAGAGAATTTATAAGAATAAACTTGAATAATGTTAGAATCCGCCATTGGTTGGAATTGTTGTTTTGGTTTATGGTTGTTTGGGCAAGGATACTTTAAAATTGTTGGATGAATGAATAATCTATTCACTTTTATCTAAGACATTTGAGTAAATGGTATACTTAATAGTTTATTTGTCATTCTATACAATTTAAAAGTGTTTAAGCCTGAACTAACATTTGTTTGTTTAATATGAATGAATGATTGATTTGTATTGATTCTATGTGATGGTTGTATGCCTTGTTGCAAGTGATGGTTGTTTGTATTGATTTGTTGGTTTATGGTTGAAACAACTTCAAACATTTCATTTTATATAATTATTAACTCTCTTTAGATTATATAAGTGAAATACAAGTTATGGAAGCGATTGCTCCTGCTTTTAGTTTCATAAAATAAGAGTTGTTTTCCCAACAAACAGGTATGTTCTCGGATTACGGTCTTATAGCGCTATTATTTTTTTCCGAGTTGGGATATATTATTTTGGAAAATATATGTTATATATTGTTATATTTGATATTATATTTTATTCTGAGCCTTCCAGTACAAAGGAGACTCCACCGAAATTTTTCGTAAATTTTAGACTTAGAAAATTTTAAAATGTTTTCCCACTTTATCAATTTGAATATAAAAAGATTCAATTGTTTATAAATCCATATATTTATTTAAATTATCAAATTCTGTAAACTTATGGTTATGAATAAAATGTTTTGAATAATATATACCGATTTATAAGTTCCTCTTTTCTCTTTTTTTCCTTTTCGGTGACGAAAAGCTTTGAGTGGGGGAGAGTGTAACGACCCGAAAAATTCAATAATTTAAATTTGGTTAAATTAATAAGATTTTGTAATTAGATTTAGAAAGAAGTAAAAATCTTATAATTTATATTGGAGCGATTGTTAGAAATTAAATGTAGCAACTGTAATTAAAATTAACAATTTAGAATGAAATTGCAACTAATAGAAATAATGTAAATTATCATACTTGGTTATAAGTTTAACACAAGAAACAAATGGGAATGTTAAATTAGTAAATTAAAAAAAATATTATAATAACTAGAATGGAATTCAAATTAATATAATAAAGGAAAGTGTATTTTGTTTAATTTGGATATAAACTTTAAAATAAGTAAATAAAAGTAGGCATTTAATTTACCAATCGAATAATACATTGATTAATAGTAACCGAATGTAAATTAATGTAATAAGGTTGATGCAAGTTGATAAGTAACTAAATTAGTGCAATACCTATTAATTGATATAAATTGTAAGTTATAATTGATTGAAATTAGAGAATCGGGGAATAAATTCAAAAGTTATTAACTAAGGAAGTAATACGTGATAAATTGAATAAAATCAATATTATATAAGAATTGCGACATTTGTTTGTGAATAATGAATTCATATGTGTAATTAAAAGTTACGATAATGATTGTTTAAAGTTAACCATTTATTTAGTCTATTAAATTAAAACGGGTAATCAATTGAAATAAATCTGAAGTAAATGTTATGTTCATGTAAATTAGGGTAATAATTGGGAATAACGTAAATTTTATTCAGTGTTTGATAATTAGTTGAATATAACATAAACTTAAGCGTAAATTTAAGGTTATATTAACAATTATTATAAATTACCTAATTAATTGGTCAATGAATTTATTGGAAATCAAGTTCATTTAAATGCTAAGTAAATGAAGGGTAAACAATAGGAACTAGGTATAGAGTAATAATGGACTTAGTATAAAGATTGAAACTAATCAAATTAAAGTTATTTGGAATTTATTTTATTTAATTGGAACTTAAATTTTAATAAATGAATCTATTATAAATGAAATTTAATTTATTACGTTAGTTGAGATTAAGATGAAATTACAGAATAATAATGTAATAAACCACAAACCAATGTTAATTTCATCCGTTGGATAATAATAAATTGAATAATAAGAATGAAAAGTAAATTCGATGGGATTATTGAGAATTCAAAATTATAATTTGTGAATATAATTAAATTTAAAATTTAATGCTGAAATTTATAAACTAATCATCTCTAAATTGACATTTAAATTTGTGTAAATCGTAATAATGATTGAGAAATCAAAAGTGATGAAATTTATCAATTATCGAATTGAAATTGAAAATTTGATTTAATTAATTAATTTTTAATTTATTTAATTAACTGGAAAAATAGCCATCTTAGCCACTAACTCAGATTTCGACGAAATCAGCTTCATTGGATCCGTATCGGTGAATTATTATAGGATTTCAAGTTTCGTAGCGATCGGACTTGTCGTTTGATCGTACAGACTCGAAACGCCTTGAAATCAATGAAATTGAAATAATTGAAATCAATTTGAATTAATATGATTTTGGAATAACTTCTTCATATGATGGAATTTGGACTTGGAACCTATTCCATCGCATTAAAAATAATTTAAAACATCTATTTTGATATATGGGTTGACCCAATTTCGTTCCGAAGTCTGAACGGGCTTTTTGGGTCATTTATCATTTAGCGCGTTTATAAATTGGGTCCATCTATTCTATTTTCAACTTGTCTATAAATACCCGGTTATAAACCCTAGCCTACTTCTATTTCTCTTTTGTCTGTACGTACAATTCAACTATCTCTCCTCCTCAATGGCAGACAAACAAATTCTAGATCCAAATACAAATCAAATTCAAATCCAAAGCAAAAATTTCAAACTCCTCCAAAAAAAATTCAGAAAAAATATATATCGAAGTTCTCGAGGAGCGCAAGCGAATTCTGCTGTTTGTTTTCGATCTGGGTTTTTGTTTGACCGAAAATTAAGGAAGGAGTTTCGGCCGTCTGTCGTGCTCCGGTCAAATGCGATGGATCGGCGATTCACGGGCATCGATGGGTGGAGATCGATGAGCGTAGCTCATCGGTGAGGTTCTTTCGGCAATTCAACTGCTAGATTTTTCTGAACAATTCGATTAGGGTTAAATCAAATTGGCGGTGGCTGGAGATTTTACACGCCGATCGGCGTGATGAAGTGGGATCGCGCGTCCATATGAGGTGGCGCGGCACCTAGGGCGACGACGGCGTGGCCTCGACGGCCTGGGAACACTTGGTAGTGGCGGCGTTTCTAGGGTTTAGCAGTTCGTGTTCGAGCTTCGTGCATGCGGCCGAGGGTTTCAACGTGAGAAGAGATGACGTGGCAAGTGGTGTATGTTTATTTTAATTATTTTCTAAATTAAAATCGTGTAACTTCTAATTGCTATAAAATTTTCATACGAGATCCAATCCACGCGCAGTTTTCTCTGCTAGGTTCATATTGGAATTTCGGACAGTTTGATGCTAGTTTGGACGAATTTGGAGACTGTCAATTTTTGGGTTTGAATTGGATTTAAATTCAATTTAAATTCAAAAGGTGAGTACTTTAACCCACTCACAACTTCTAGAATTTCTTATGTTTGTTAATTTAATTTTTGTTGTGATTATGCATTTATTTATGACTGTTTAGTATATTTTAATCATCATCTCAGTTAATTGCATTTATTTAAATTAAATCGTTATTTAATTTATTATTGACTATAACTGCCAGTTAATTACCTGTTAAATATTATCAGTTATATATTGATATTAATTGATTGTTTTGGATGATGATTGTGATGGATGTATAATTTTATGATGGATGAATGGATGTTTATTTATATCATCATAATCTGCAAGTTCTTTATTGCTTTGTCATTATTGATTCGGGATTGCGGTTTGAAATGATATATAACCGTATTTTTATTTTAAATTGCGGATTGAAATGATAAATATCTGTATCACTTGACCATAGGGTAGAAATTTTTATACAGACACCGTGGTCTATATATAAAAATATTTGGAAATGATTTTCTATGGTTTTGTAAAGAAATATATGGTTTTATGAGATAGTGATTTGGATATTTTATAAATGTTATTTTATATATAGTTAAATTCTGGTTTTAAGCTATGTATAAAATTTATTTGAAGTATAAAAGAAGTTAATAATTAAATTTGATTTTCCTAAGATAAAATATGATTAAGCATTTATCTAAATTAAATTTCTGGAGTTTATAATGACCTAAATGAGAATAAGGTTGGAAGATGAATATGGAATTTATTTGGAATTCAATAAAATTTAGAATTTTAAACAGGTATGATTTTTATAACTTGATTTTTGGTTTAGAGTGATTTAAATGAATATCAAGTTGATTTAAATGAATACATCAAGTTAAATAAATTGAAAGGATATCCAGTTGTTGTAGATATGAGTTTTACTTAAATTACATTGGATTTATTAAGTAGACATTTCGAATCTAAATAATAGTAATAAAATTTGATACATATGGAATTATCAAAGAATTAGTTTTGAAATGGTGGAATATTTAAAGGTTTGAATTATATGAAAATTGAAATGGTTTAGTTGGAGGTTCAAATCGGTATTTGAAATTTATTTGTGGAATTTTAAAAATCTATTTTATTATATAAAGTAATTTAATATTTAAACCATTTAAGTATTCGAAGTTGTATTTCAAAGCTATGGGATTTAAGGTATATAGATTTGAAAGTACTATGATTTTGGAAAAAGGATATATTTTGAAATAAAAATGATCATGTTGATTTGGGTTTTTAAAAACGGAAATGATATCATATTATATAGTCTGAAATGGATATTATATTCTGGTTTTGAAGTATAAATTATTTTGAAATGACCGCGGTGTTATAATAATGTTTGGTTGTTGAAGAGACCGGGATCGGAAGTTGTCATACTCTTTGCCAACTCCGAAAACCACTTTAACAACCGTGTACGCGGTGGAGATTCCAGAATGAAGTAGGATGGTGGCAGCATTTGCTTTGAGGTAAATACGTGGACTCGACTCCCTTGAGTTGGCATAAGGTGGCTAAAACAGGAGCGATTGACGGGTTAAGAAGGTAGCACCTTTTATCGGACACATCCCTTCGATATTATACTCTGACTTTTGGATCGATTCGGTGGCCACTTTGATTTTTGATTGGGGTTGTGGCTCGAGGTGGGCGGTAGCAGCGCGCTACGCATTACCACCGACCCGAAAGCGTAATTGGTATATCTACCCTGCCATTGCCTAGTTGTGCCGTGTCACCTACCCTAGCGCGCCTTGTACGAGTTTGATTTGTGTCATACCTATGGAGTATCCTCTAATAGTCTCCCGTTCAGGAGGTATTACGATACTGTATAGACTATTGCACTATTACTTGTTAAGGGCTATATTGGTAACCCCTTAACGCTATTAAAAAGTAAGTTTATTTTACTATTAAACATTATTATAATAGCGAAATATTACTACATAGTAAATAGTTTAACGGATCCTTAGAAGATGTGAATCCTGAGCATCTCTTTAGTTACTGCACTCACGTTTGACACTGGATATGAGATGTCAAATCCCGTAAACATCTCTGATGCCGTTCAACTCATATTTTGCTGTTGATTTAACTCACATAATATATTTTAGTTCTGACCCGAGTGTTTTGTCTTTTCTATTCGTTTAGGTCAGCTTAAGCGTTTCAGGATTTAGAAGACCGTACTCTTGAGGACGAAAGACGAAGATTATCATTATTTATTATAGTATTCCACTACCTTGGGTATTGCCTCATGTGCCTTGTCATACTTGTATCCCTATACGCGACCACTACGATTTGTTTTGTATTATACCTATGGAGTACTCCCTGATAGTCCACTCGTTTATGGTGGAGTTTACAGTGCTGTATAGACTATAACGCTTATATAAAATGTGCTAAGGGGTTAATGATAACGCCTTAACGCTATTTTCATAGTTTACTTTACGTTAGACATTATTATAATAGCGTATATTACTACATAGTAGATAGTTTAACGGATCCTTAAAGGATGATTATCCCAACATCTTTTGAGTTACTTGTATTTGAGTTGTTATTTCACTTGAGTTGGGTTTATTGATATAAGAATGTTAATCCTGATTCGAGTGTTTTGTGTTTTGCTTTACGCTCGGGTCAGACTGAGTGTACCGGTATTCGAGACTCACCTCTGGAGTTGGAGCTTCGCTTGGAGATCCAGTTATCTGTCCAGATTTCAGATATTCAGTTGATTCTAGTGATGTATTCTAATATGATATTTGACTATTGTATTCGAGACTTCTATTGTATCTTATTTAACTCTATTATATATATAGTAGCTTCATGAACTACTATTCTCTTGTTTGCGCTGCATATTGTTATATTGCTCTGTGTCTGTGATTATTTATTTACTGGATATGCTGAGTTTTGCCAAATATAAACTTACAATCTGGTATGTTGAGCGATTCAATTCCGGCATGTTTAGATGCGAATGGTTGAAAATATCAGGTCCTTACATTTGCTATCAGAGCTTTGGCTCTAGGCAAAACTTAGTATATATGGTAAATTTAATTATGGATTCACTTTCGTTTGAGCTTGAATTCTTTCCTCTTTGATTTGAATTTCCTTTGAATTTTGGAACGTTCCTCAGTTCCAAAATCCATCATTGTCTCTCCCTATTCGTATTCTGGAGTATCACATAACTCCGCTTCAAACAATCCCTATAATAAATCGGCGGTCTCTCCAATCTTCGAATGATTTGTAAAGGGGTGAAACTCCTTTACAATAGGCATTGATTTACTGGAGATTTCTGTATCATCGGTCTACGAAGCTATCTATCCCCTACTATACCTGAATTCTATCCCTTGAGATCCGATGTAGATTTGCCTCAGAATTCCACAATCGATCTAATTCCTGAAGCCACGGTCGACCCGGTTAAGGTTGCCCGAGATTTGTATAAGTCTATTCCCCTTTCTCTTTTGACATTTAATCATCTTATCTTCTATTTCGAACTTATCTTCAAATCAGAATTCTTCTTGATTTGAGTCCATCAAATTTGAATCTCTATCCTTTCTTTGAAATCCATTCTTGTATCGTCGAGCGAGGAAGTGTATTTGTAAATTAATATTAATAATGTTTTATATAATCTTGTGTTGTTTGAGTTGTTGATGTTGATTGGGATTTTCGATCGATTCGTCTGATCAACGCTATCGATAGGATTTCCAAAACACTTGAGCAGAGCAAACTGACATAATATTGTTTTCAAATTTGGCAAATGAAATAATTTTGTATGATTATCTCATATATAAGTATAATTTCTGAAATTGAATTGTTACTGAATTGGTTATCAAAACGATAATACTTGATTTTCATTTATTGTTTTGTAAACCATTGGTTACCAACATATGAATAAGTGGAATTACAAAATATGGTTTATAAATTGATTCAGAATTTAAACGAATTTAAATTAGAATTTGAAATTTTGATTCCCGGTGATTTCAAACTTTGGTTTTAAAATTCTAAAATGTATATTATTTTAAGTATTTTAGAATAGAAATCATTTTCAAAGAATTTTAAATGATTAAATCAGTGCTCACCTCTTTTGTCGCTGGAAAATGATTTCGGTGATGGCGGCCGCATCATCGACATTCATTTTCGAGTTTCGAAGTGGAGAGACCATTCAGTAGCTTTGCTACTCTTTTATTTGGAAAATGAATTTGATTTGAACTTCTTAAGAATGATTTGATTTATAATATATATTATATATATATAAGTATATGATTATAGATTTGATTTGATATATATAGTATATGTATATTTATCTATAAAATGGTTTGAAGTTAATCGAAAAATTTAATCCTTGCAATTATGTAAAAGGATGATTTTAAATAAAAAAATTTTTTTGAATAATTATTTAAATTTTAAATAATAAAGTAAGGAAATATTTTACTTATATAATACTCAATTGCATTCCAATATAACTTACATAAATTATTTAGAATTTAACTTTGTAATTGAATAATATACAATGTAAAATGATGTTAAATGATTTTATAAATAAAATTTGGGTGGTTATAATAAATGCTATACACTTAAATTTTAATTATAAAAAAAAAGATAATAGAGATAAATAGAATAACGAATTAATGGAATAATAAATGAGATTGACAAAAATAAATTTTGTTTTGAGGAATTTATAAATTAAAACAAAATCAACATAAGGAAATATCTTGAATTTAAAAATCAATTATTGAATATTAATTTTTTTAAATTGAAATTTACATGGTTTAAATTTAATTGTTTTATTTTGTTTTTCAATCTATTTTTCTTCCTGGTTGTTCCTATTCTCCTACCTCGTTCCTTTTCGGGGACGAAAAGTTTTGAGTGGGGGAGAGTGTAACGACACATAAATTTTAGTCGTTTTATTTATTTAATTAATTGAATTTTGTGAAATTTTAAATAATGAAATTTGAAATTAAAATTTTATATTTGGAATACGTATATTTAAATATAGGAGATGGTAAACTTGCATCTGATTTTATGAAAGTTTATTTCATTGTGAAATTATATTAAATTCAAGTCAGTTAATAATTGTTGAAAATAAAACATTTTTCAGACCTGAATATTTTTACATAGAAAAATTCTAAATCATCTTCTGGACGAGACACCATTTTTCGTTTTTCCAAATTCGGGCTTCTTTAGCTCCGTCGATCTTATTTTTCAGCATTTTTACTGCATTTTCCGCTAGTAGAAAATTCAAATTTTTATAATTTAGTCGTATCGCCGATAGCTGTGTACCGTTTTGATCGTCTCGTCGTGCCAATTTCCGTAGAATATTCGCTTTGTGTTTCGACGTTCGATGCATTGTGGAATCACTATAACAAGGAACCGTATCGGTACCCGATTTTTTTTTACCTTTTGGTTTTCTTGCCCATTCGTTACTTCCTGAGATAATAGATGGTCACTGGCTCTTTCGAATTCCCAACGACAACGGGTTTTAGCAATTTCAAGAAAATTTAATAATCGACCTTTATTATTCCCTACCTTTAAATTATTGTTTGGTTGCCTTCTCCGTCATTTTATTCTCTTTTTCCAGTCCATAGATTTCATATTTTAAAGTTTTTCTACCGGCTCATCCTTGAAGTTATAGCCGAAGCTTCTCTCCTCATAGCCAACTCACCGTACTCCACCTCAACCTCCTCCAACTCCAACGCCTCCGTCGTTCATTGCATAGCCCACCACCAATAGTCATTATGACACCTTACTTCGGCCATCTCATGCTCGATGCAATAACTACCAGTGGCCACGGACCCAACCACCTGTCCCTTCCACTTTGCTTGCACAGCAACCAAGCCGAGCTACATCGCCGTGCTGCCTTCCTCTATGGCCGCCTTCCCCTTGATTCACGGTTTACTTTCTTGTTCCTTCTATTTCGTTTTCCTCTCATATATATATATATTATTTTATATGAAAATTATCTGATGTATATATCACATTATGTGAGTTTATAATTTTATAATCTATAGTAGGTGGAGTTTATATAACATCATATATTTATTCACAGTAATACGTTTACAAGTATATTATAAAAATCGTGCATATATTATATATTAGTTGCACTTTTTTACGTTTGTCTGTTATGGTCTTCTTTGAAATGTATAATATGTATGTTTATATATTTGTTTGTTAAATTTTTGTTTTATTGAATATATAAAAGTATGATGCTAGTTTTAATGTATAAGTTACGTACATATGTGACCGGTTGCATACATTCTCTCTTGCCCAGTCTTCAAAGTCATATATATATATAAGTTAGTTTTATAAATTATATATATATTGAATTATACATACTATGGGAATATATCTATGTTTGTATATATGTGAATACGCAGTCCCTTGCATGCGTATGACAGTATTCATATTATGTTTCGAATAAATTCACATATGTTTGTACAAGCTGATATAAGTAATGGTATTGACTGAGATATTATATATATTATTATAAAAGTTATAAAAGTTTGTATACATTAGTTTAAAGACATATATGACATTAATACATATATAGATGTTATATATATCGAATTTTTGTTGTTGCTGTGAAGAGATATAACACGTATGAAAGTATATTGCATTTTTTTACTACATACACGTATTGTTATGATTTATATACTAGTTTATATATTGGCTTTTCCAGAGTTCGCATATGATTTGCTTATAGTATTTGATGGTAATAAAAAAATATTTATTTAATATATGTTTTATATAGATATATATTGGCTGCTATGCTAATAAAAATTATGTTTTGACATAAATGGTCTACGTCGGTTGTAGATATGTTTGATTTTATATACATATAAGTCGTGTTATTGTTTAAAAATTATATGTGTGCATATATATGTATATAATATTTTGAAAGAAATAAAATATAAAATATGATATTTTGCAGTGGTTTTATGTATATAATGTGTAGAGTAAATATGTATGTTTTCAAAGATTGGTTTATGGATTTACGTGTATTATATATGTACGTTTTGACAAGCTGTTTCACATATATTGGCTACTGTATATGGTTGTTGCATGTGCTTATTGACAGAAAAGTTTAACCTTTTTCTTTTTAAAAATCCAAGCGTATTATATAATTTGAGTTTCATATAAAAATAATTGTGTGTGTGTGTGTATATATATATATATATATATGTATGTATAGAGTATAAGTGTGTATAAGTATATATTAGTAATACGTAACACACTGTTGTATACAAGCATATTTTGGTTTCAGTGTTATAATCTATTGTATAAATATAGTTTTATATGCAACATGTCGTTTCCTATATATATTGGTTGTGGGTAGATATTTACGTGTAAAAGTTGTAGGTCACACGTTTGCTATATATACACATTGAGCTTTTGATTGTTAAAAATTTTATATACAGATTTCTTTTAAATGTAAGGTATTAATATTTTGATCCTTATCGTATATTAGTTTTTTTTTCTGTATCCGTAAAGTTGTTTGATTTTGATATTGATTTTAAATACGAATTATATAAAGATTTTGGATTTATTAAGGTTTATAAAATTCAATGGGATTATATATATATTCATTCACTCCATCATCGTTCTAAGGTTTATCCTTGCTTGTCGCAGCAAACTGATTTATCGTGCCTGATTCGTGCCCGTGTCTATTACATCGTTCTTTTCCATAGCTGTTTTTCCATCGTCTTCTAGCCTCGAAAGGTGAGCGATCACTCACGATTAATGTTCTTTATTTATTAAATTTAATTCCAATTGAAACGATAATTGAAATATGCTGCTGTTAGTTATTTACACTATTATATACATGCTATTACCTGTATCAGTTCACCTTTGACATATGACACCTTTATCTATTATTATATTGATGATATATGTCTGTTATACTATTATCATTTCTGTTATCACTCTGCAAGTTCCCTATTAGTATAGAATCACTATGGGTTGAAATGATACATACTCGAATGATATGTAGAATAGGAGAAAATCGTTATGGGTTGAAATGATAAACCCAAGCGATTTTCATTGAATTGAATTGGGATTACGGGTTGAAATGATATATATATATATATATATATATATATATATATATATACCCATACATATATAAATTATGGATCAAAATGATAAATATCCGTACCACTTGACCATAGGATAGGAAATTATATATAGACACAGTTGGTCTATATATAAATATTTTGAAATGATTACTATGGTTTTGGAAAGGAATATACGATTTTATATAAATATTGATTTTAGATATTATATAAATGTTATTTTGTATATAGTTAGGTTCTTGATTTTAAGCTATGTATTAATTTATTTTAATATAAAATAAGTATAATAATTAAGTTTGATTTTATTGAAATATAGTATGATTAAGTATTTATTTAAATTATATTTTAATATAGAGTTTATAATTAATGATTTAGTAAATTAAGGTTGACAAGATAGATTTGAAATTGATTTTGATTAAGAAAATATTTAACTAAAATTCGATTTGGAACTTATTGAATTTAAGATTTTTTTTAAAGGATATGATTTTTATAACTTGATTTGGTTTAAGGTGATTTAACGAATATTTCAAGTTTAAATGAATTGAAGGAAATATTTAGTCATTTGAAATTTGGGGTTTTATTTAAATGATAATGGATTTAGTAAGTAAATATTTCAAAATAAATAATAGTAAAGTGAATTTGATATATATATGGAATTATCAAATCTTGTTTTGAAATGTTGAATATTTAAAGCTTTGAAAATATTGAAATTGAATGGTTTATTTATGGTTAAAAATCTGTAGTTGAAATCGATATAATGTGGAATGGTTTATTAAGAAACTGAAATAAATTAAAATGGATGATTTGAGATTTGATTAAATTTAAATTTTGGAATTTGAACCGATTTGTGAAATTTGAGGAAGCAATTTTATTATATAAATAATTTTAAAATTATATTAAAACTATTTATATATGCTACTTTATAAATTTATTTCATATAAACTATTTTAATATAAATTATTTTTATATAAACTATTTTAAATTATAAACTATCTTATTATATATACTATTATTTATATTTAAACAATTAAGTGGGAAGTGTTATGATTCCAAGCATTATGATTTCTAAATTTTGATTTCCAACGTATTATGATTAACAAAGTGTTTGATGAAAGAATGTAGTTTAAATTTAAGTAAATTATTGAATTAAGTTCTGAAATTATTTAATAATTAAATAAAATTGAATTCTTTAATAAGTGAAATTGAGTTTCTTTAATAATTAAGTTTGGAAATCTGTTTAAATTAAATAAATAAATAAGTGAAATTGAATTTCTTTAATAAGAAATAAATGTGATTGATGGAAATTAATATGAGACTTGTAATTTAAGAATTTAATTTGACGAATTCAATTCAATTTATAAGTTTTGATATAATGTAGGTAAACTTAAGTGATTGATTTAATGAATTGGAAATTTAATTAAGATTATTTTGAAATGATAAATTTATTTAATTTAAATGATTACTGAATGAATCCATCAATGAATTTAAATTGTTTTGAATGTTAAATTAACTTAATTTAAATGATTATGGAATGAAACCTATATATGAATTTAAATCAATATTTGAATTGTTTTAGATAAAAATTTAAGTTGAATTATAAAGTTTTGAAACGGTAAATTTAGAAGTTTTGAAACGTAAATTATAGAAATTGATATAGAAAGACAAATGAAATGTTGGCTTTCAAATTCTAAGTGAGATTGAAATTGATTTGGTTTTTGAAATTTATTAAGCGACCAATCGGTGTAATAATTACGAAAGTTATTAAAGAAACCGGAATCGGTTAGGGACATACTCACTGTCTAAACCGAATACCACTTTAACAACTATAAGCGGAGTGTGATCCAGAATGATGTGGTTGGAATGATGTACGTTGGTGATTGAAGAAAGAGAACAATAATGGATGACCTTGACACTTGTGTCAAATTGGAAATGACTAAAACAGGAGCCATGCCAGACCAATGAGGTTAGCCACCTCTAAGCGAACACACTTCTTCGTATACTACTCATTGTTTGTTTTTGATTGGTGCGCACCCTTGATTTGGGAGTGTTTTTCACGATGTTGCGATCGTTGCGGCGATGCGTTCTCACCAGTCCGGTTCAGACAAACAGTAGTTTGACTACCTTGGGTATTGCCTCATGTGCCTTGTCATACTTGTATCCCTATACGCGACCACTACGATTTATTTTGTGTTATACCTATGGAGTACTCCCTGATAGCCCGCTAGTGTACGGTGGAGTTTACAGTGATGTATAGACTATGACGCTTATATAAAATGTGTTAAGGGGGATAATGGTAATGCCTTAACGCTATTTTAATGTTTACTTTACTTTAGACATTATTATAACAGCATATATTACTACATAGTAGATAGTTTAACGGATCCTTAAAGGATGATTATCCCAACATATTTTGAGTTACTTGTATTTCAGTTGCTATTTCACTTGAGTTGGGTTTATTGATATAAGAATGTTAATCCTGACACGAGTGTTTTGCTTTACGCTCGGGTCAGACTGAGTGTACCAGTATTCTAGACTCACCTTTGGAGTTGAAGCTTCGCTTGGAGATCCAGCTATCTATCCAGATTTCGGATATTCAGTTGATTCTAGTGTTGTATTCTGATATGGTATTTGACTATTGTATTCGAGACTTCTATTGTATCTTATTTAAATCTGTTATACATATAGTATCTTCATGAACAATATTCTCTTATTTCCGCTGCATATTGTTATATTACCCTGCGTCTATGATTCTGTGATTATTTATTTACTCTATATGCTGAGTTTTTCCAAATATAAACTTACAATCTGGTATTTTGAGCTATTCAATTCCGGCATGTTTGGTTGCGAGTGGTTTAAAATATCAGGTCATTACAATATTTGAAAATAGTTGAAAACAAATAAAAAAAGACATATGAGCACACACAGTAACTCAAAATCCTACCCTCCGTCAAAACGCGATCCAACTCAGCCTGCCACCCCTGTCCGAAACCAACACGCTGCCTCATGTACATCACCGCGTCGCCAGAGATGATCACTTCCCCACCCAGACGACGCCGCACATAAGACCGACCTTCCCTCGAACGGCGATCGCCAAAAATCAGCAGCCGCCATCAAAAAGGGGAAACCCTAATTGAATTATATAGCATGATCCAACCATCGATTCGCAAAATGAAACATACCGATGAAATCTCCTCGACCATCTCCACAATACTGCATCAATGATTTGACGATCCGACGTAGTTCATCGGAAAGCGATGAACGGCTGAGAATGTTTCACCCAGTTTCGACCACATAGAAAGTCAGATCAAAAAACGAATCACATATTTGACTTGCGCTCTTCGAGAGCTTCAAATCGCTATATAATTGACATTGTTTGAGGAGTTTTAATTTTTGATTTGGAATTTGATTTGAAATTGAACTGGAATTTGTCTGTCTGCCACTGGAATGAGGAGTTGAGAAGGAGATGTACGTATAAACAAATGAGAATAAGGAGTAGCTAGGGTTTATAACAAGGTATTTATAGGTAGGTCATAAATAGGATGAATGGACAAGATTAATTGAACGATACACGACCCAAAAAGATCGTTTCGACTCCGGAACGAAAATGGGTCAACCCATATATCAAAATAAATGTTTTCAAATATTTTAAACTCAATGAAATAGGTTTTAGGTCCTAATTCCATCGTATGAAGAAGTTACGTTAGAATCAGCTAATTTCAAAGATTTCAATTAAATTGATTTCTAGGCGCATCGAGCCCGTACGATCAAACGACAAGTCCAATCGTTACGAAACTTGAAATCCTATCATAATTCACCGTTACGAATTCGATGAAATTGGTTTCTTCGAAATCCCAACCAGAGGCCGCAATGGCTATATTTTAGTTAATTGAATAAATTAATTAAAATCATTTTTCCATTCAAATTCTATAATTTATAATTTTTATCATCTTGGATTACTTTAGTAACCTAATCCTTTATAACAAATTTCCATATAAATTTAATGTTGCACATTACACCAATTTCAAAGTTTAAAATTTCAGTCTCAATATATTTTGAGATTATAAATTAAATTTGCTTTCCATTTATTATTCAATCAATTTCATCATATGATATAGTTATCATGGTTTATATATTAGTGCATTAACATTTCCCAATTTCATCTTAATTTCTGTTTACGTAATATTTAAATACTAAATTTCATTTAATTGCAATTAATCCAATTATTAAATTTAAATTCCAATAAATTAACAAATATTGATATCCATTATTTTTGTTCTGTCATACTATAAATAAAGTTAACATTATTTCCAAATATTAACTTAATTTACATTAACATAATATTAAATGATAATTATTGTAATTGATTTCCAATTTAAACTAATAGGCTAAATAAATAGGTAACATACAATAATTGTTGCCGTTAACTTTTAGTTACATTATAAGTTTATTGCTTTCAAACAAATGTCATAAATACTTACATAACACCAATTTTATTCAACTAGAATTTAATATGTATTATTTCATTAGTTAATTCAATATTCACATTTGTTTTCTTATATTAAATTCATAAGCAAGCGTAACATTTACATTATTTCATTTATTGGAATTACTTTCAAGTTGTTAATAATTAGCTTTAATTATCATTTGTTACATTTCATTTCAATATTCTTTCATTATTAAATTACGAATTTTTATTCCATCCATGTTAAATTAACAAAATCTAATTAAATTAACCATTCTAATTGTCGAAAATTTACGGGTCGTTACACTCTCCCTATTCGAAACTTTTCATCTTCGAAAAGGAAAAAGAAGGGAAGATGAATTAAGTAATCAATATATCTTATTCAAAATATTAAATTTATAAATAAATAAATTTACAAAAACTAAACAATTTAAATAAAATATACCAATTTATAACCATTAAATCCTTTTATATTCAAGTAACAAAATTTTGGAAAATATTTCATAAAACTTTCTAAATCTAAAATTCACTATTTTTTTTGGTAGAGTATCCTTTGTACGGAGAGGCACAGGAGAAATTATAATACAAATAAAACAATATATATCATAAATTTTCAAAATAATATATCCCAACAGCGGGAAAAACAATATAATATCGCTAGAAAACCCATAATTTGAGTACATACCTATTTTTCGGGCAAATAACGCTTATTTTTATGAAATCAAAGTAATAGTAATTGCTACCATAACCTGTATTTCACGTATATAATCCAAAAGAGTTAATAATTACATAAATGTATATTCAAAGTTGTTTCAACCACTAACAACCAAATCAATATAAACAACAATCATTTGCAATCACAGCATGCAATTGTCATATGAAATCAATAAAAATAACCATCCATATCAACCAAAAAAAATAGTTTGTTCGAGTTAAGACACTTTAAATCGCATAGAATAACAAATAAACTACTAATTATACCATCTATTCAATAGTATTAGATAAAATCAATAAATTATTCATACATCCAAACAATTTGAAGTATCCTTTCCCAAAAAATCCATAGCCCAACACAAACAACAATTTCAAACAATAGATCAAGTTCATTCGATTAAATTCCATTTCTCAACGATCATTTCTTTAGTTTACATTTATTCCTTACAGCATTTAATTTCCATTCATTAATTCAGTATTTATTTCATTTATTACTTACAAAATCCATTTTCATTTATTCATATCATATCAATTTCTTTTTTTTATTGCATTATATTCATTCATTCATTGCTTAATTTTCATTTTTTACATTCATTTATCTATAGTACTCATGTTCAATTCAATTACTTAGCATAACAATTCATTAACTTAAGTTTATAATCATCTACTTACAATACTTACTTCCCATCCTTTATATAGTAACATTTCAATTATAACTTAGGTTCATAACAGCTGTAACATCAAATTCTTATTTATAAAAGTAATTCATTGAACATTTCCAATATTTAAGTTTTACTTGTATAATATTTCATTACATTTTCTTATTAAATATTATACCTTTTAAATCTTTTGGTAAGTTATATATATGTTTGTAAGAATGCAATTGAAAGTTACATAAGTTTGACTTACTTATATTTTAATTAACTTAATGTTCAATAGTTAACATTTCTCATTTTCATTTCATTTTTGTTTACATGTTTCAATTTCAAATTCCTTGTATATTTCAGTTATAACTTAGCATATATTTATTATTTTCATCTTTAGAAGTTCCAATTATTAAATAGTTATAATTTTATTCCATTTTAGAAATCTCTAATTTGTAGAAATTTAAGAACTAAATGTCGGGTTCCAATTCAAATCATTTAAAACAATATATGGATGTATACAGTTACAACTTATATCCAATTATATTTAAAACAATTTAAAATTTATATTTGTTTATCAAAATAAATCTGCAGTAAAACTACTACAGTGGCCTTTCCACTTAGAAACTCGAAAATGAATGTCGATGATGCATGCACTCATCACCGAGATTATTTTTCAACGACAGAGAGGGGAGTACAGAACCTATTTCTTTCCAAAATTTCTTTAAAACAATTCTTTCCAATCATATTGAAATATTTATATTATAAAATAATTCTAAATAATATTATTATTATATTCCAAAATCATTTGAAAGAAATTTTCAAAAACCTAAAACTTATGTTCTAAATTTCCAAATTTCATTTATTTTATTTTGAAATCTTATGTCCAATCAATATTTATAAATTTCCCTACCTAACAACAAATATATTAGAAATAAATATATCATTTATAAATCAATATTGCATACAAAAAAATATATATAATAGGTAGACTATTTCATTTACCTACATTTCAAAACAAATATTGTGTCGGTCTGTCCTATTAAGTGTTTAAAAATCCCTATCGATAGCATAGCGTCTGATGCACCAACTAGAATTTATAAATACGAAACGAAATAAATTAACACAATATAAAAACCTTTTATAACACTAACAAATACGCTCTCTCATATATATACACTTAGCGACTCATTCTAGGGTATTACTACCCTATTAATAAAAGAGTCAGACCCTACAAAGCTAAGGCTCTCAATAAACCAAAGCTCTGATACCAACTATAACACCCTGCCTTTTTGTACGTTTTAAGCAGATACATGTGCCAACCCAAACCATACAGAAGGGCGAACTGTTATTGGATGAATAAGAAAAGAGGAGAAAGAAAGAAACAAAACAGAATCTTGCAGCGAAATGTAAAAATATAATAATCAAATAACAGTTCATGAAGATGTATACAAAACATTTGACTATACTTATGAAATACAAAATCAGAGTTACACCTATCAATGGTAAATAAAGTAATGCAGTGGAATAGTATGAATGCAGTGGGAAATATAATAAATAATAGTAGCACAATTCTTCGTCTTTGTCCTCCAGAATCTGAAATGCTCAGGCTGACCCGAGCGAATTGAAAAGACAAAACATTCGAGTCAGAACTAAAAGATCTTATGTAAGTTAAATCAATGGTACATAAATATGAGTGGAACGGCGTCGGAAATGTTTACAGGGTTTGACATCTCCTATCTAGTGTCTAACGTGAGTGTAGTAACTTAAGAGATGCTCGGCATTCACACCTCCTAAGGATCAGTTAAACTATCTACTATGAAGTAATATACACTATTATAATAATGCCTATAGTAAAGTAAACTATTAAAATAGCGTTAAGGCTTTACATTTTCCACCTTAACACATTTTTATTATGTCAATAGTCTATACAGCATGTAACTCCCTGTAACTAGAGCCATCAGAGGATATTCCATAGGTACGACATAAAACAAACTCGTAAAAGGCGTGTTAGGGTAGGTGACACGGCACAACTTGGCTATGTTAGGGTAGATATACCAATTACGCATCCAGACTGTTGGTGACGCATAGCCGCAACTACCGCCAAACTCGAAACAAAATCCTGAGCAAAATCCCAGGTGGCTACCAAATAAATCAAAAGTCAGAATATAGTATCGATAGAGTGTGTCCGATTGGAGGAGCTACCTAACTTGGCCAGAGAATCGCTCCTGTTTTAGCCACCTTATGCCAACTCATGGGAGTCAGGTCCACGTATACACCTTATATAGGATCGTCGCCACCATCCTACATCATTTTGGAATCTCCACCGCGTACACAGTTGTCAAAGTGTTTTTCAGTATCGACAAAGAGTATGCCCATATCCGATCCCGGTCTCTTTGACAACCAATCGCTTATTGCACACCGGATGGTTCTTTTAAATTTTCAAAATCATTTCATAATTGATATCAAAATATCATGTTCAATTCAAACCATATCACTTTCTAAATTATTACTTATTTTCGAAATCATATTCGCCTTTGAAATCATAGTTCGATTATTATATGTCCTTTCAAAATCGAATTCTCAATTTATATCAAAATATCGTGTTCTCAAAAAACTGTACCACTTTCAAATCATATTTCTTCCAAAAATCATATTTCCAAAATAGGTTAAGTTCTTGCTTCAAAATCATCAGTTTGATTAGTTAACATTTAAATCCCAACTTAGGTTATAACATCATTAACCATGTTCACTGTCACGACCCGGATTTTCGCGTTTGAAAGTTGACATCCATGCTTCAATTCGTATCCGAATGCCGCAGATTCAAATGTTCATATCCGATCCGCCGGAGCTTATAACACATTAAGTACAACAACACAGCGGAAGAAAATGAATAATATCATACAACTCCAATGATACAATATCCAACAATATACAACCATGATCTCAATACATATCATAGATCAAATACAAATGCTACAACGGAATAAATAACTTGAACTCTAAAGAAGGAACTCCAACATCAGCAAACTCCATCTCCAAAGCACCAATCCAAAAATAGCTCGAACTCCCAATCAAGTTGTATTAAGCAAGGTCCATCATCCAAAGACTGAAAAAGATTCCCAAAGACTGAAAGCTACCGAATCTACTCTTAATATTTGATTGTTTGAAAAACCCAACTCTAGACTGCCCGTGTGGAAAATTATGGGCACCCAGAGTTTAGGAAGGGAACAATAAACTCCGGGCCAGTCATGAGACTAGTATGAGTAAACAAAAACAGTTGTTTGATAAAATAATTTATAAAGAGAAATCTGTTCATACTTTTTGGAAAATGAAACTGTCATAAGGCCTCCCCCCACACACACAATGCAAGTGCACACTTGGGGAGATTTCTCCTTCTGACAGTCAAAATGCTTGATACGCAAAAACCATTTGATATTATTATTAGTGCATCGTGCAGAAAACCTTTCGAAAATATAATATTAATCTTAGCCAGCATACCACATTTGGTCATATGCCTACTATAGCTGCCATGTTCAATAGGAGGTTACTACCATACTCCATGGCAGGTTATACAACTAAAACCGTACAGGGCACGTATTGTTTCTTTAGATTTCCAACAAATGGTCAGGCTAAGGAACTTCCTACACCGAACGGAACGCCTCTGTAAGGACGCCCCCGAGAACCTAACCGAATCTCTGCTAACACAAGGCCGACGCTACCTCATGCTTTAACCAAGCTATAATATAGGTAACTACCACACAAGTATGCCATCCCCGGTCATTACTGACCTTTATCCGAGGCGCCTCTCAACCAACAAGCACAAAGCAATAAGTTTGTAGCAACCACATAGGTTAAATATCTAGGATCCATACCATGATATCACCTTTATCGAGAAGGAAATTTTTACCCGAAAGTCTGGCCGGGCAACTAGACAGACAACACCAGGACGCTCAGTGTATAAGGGCATTCGGCATCAGATGGACATTCGACATGTTATGAGCATTCGGCGTCGTATCGTTCGGGGAGCGATAGCGCTCGGCATTTCAGAGGTGCACTCGGCATTTCAGAGGTGCACTCGGCATCGAGGTACGTTCGGTATTGAATACCGTTCGGCCAAATGGAGACGCTCGACATAAGATCATTCACAGATCAAAGATCGCTCGGCCTCCTGGTACGCTCGGCGAAAGCCATCGTTCGGCGAGCCTAGATGGTTCGGCATCCCAACTCAGTTCGCCCGAGTACGTTCGGCGACCCTAGATGGTTCGGCATCGCAGCTCAGTTCGGCCGAGTACGTTCGGCGAGCCTAGATGGTTCGGCATCCCAGCTTAGTTCGACAGAGTACGTTCGGCGAACCTCGATCGTTCGCCATCCCAACCTGGTTCGGCATAAGAACATTGTTCGACATAGATGCCTTGGCTCGGCATCTCACCGTTTGGCCTCCCTGGTTCGGTGCGCAGAGCTAGCACTATTTGGACAAAGTTATTCAGCTACCAGGCCCACCAGGGAAGTCCAACCCACCTCCGCCTATAAATAAAGTGGCAAGGGCACAGAAAAAGTGGAGATTAGAGAGAACACTGGGGAGACTCTGCCATTTTCAAGACTCATTCCAGGCTTATTTCTTTTAATTTGCAATTGTATTCTAATAACTAAAAACAGATTTTATCTGTAATCACCCATCAAGAAAAAATCAGTGGAAATCAACTTCAAAGTGGACGTAGGCAGTTACGCCGAACCACTATAAATTTGGTGTTCTTGTTCTCTGCATTTAAACTTACACTCTATTCTCTGTTTTAATTTACTTTCTTCATTAATCCCTCTACACAATCTTTCTAAGGGTGTTAGTGACCAATTTTGGTGCTAACATTTTGGTGCTTTCATTGAGAATTTGAATTCTCAGGCTATTAGGATCTACTTTGTAGCTACTGGATTGCATAAATCCCCCAAAGGAGATCCATAATCATCTATAAGGCATCTGTTGGTTCCACTCAGAGTTACAACCAACAACTCTACCATGGGAAGACCACGAACTAGATCAGCCTCTCAAAATGCAGACGCCCACGAAACCGCTAGCGTGCACAACTGGGAACTAGCAATCAGCAAACGATTCAAGGTGTAGGACCCTCCCACCAAAACCAAGCAGAAGTTATTTCCCGAGAAAAATTCAATGACCTGATAAGAGAACTTTAGAAAAGTATAAAGCAACTTGCTGAGCAAATGCAAGCCAACGCTGACCTCATGACTCAACTTACTCAGCAGCAACATCAGAATGCTGGAGGAAGCCCTGTCCCTTACTCTAAAGATGATAGCTCGACTTCTGTTGATGATCCTCCTAGGAGTAGACGCTGTAAGGTTGAAGATGCATATGCAGGTGCTACTGATCGATCTACTAGAAAGCAAGACCCAAATCGGACGAGACATCAACTTGCACGGTCCCATGGAACGGAACCCAACCTCCCATCTCTTATACAAACCTCGGATTCGACGGTTATGGTCAGGAAGTTGATGAAAGAAAACCAAGGTCTAACTAATGAAGACTGAGGAGTGACTAAGAGTCATACTCCCTTCATGGATACCATTCTATAGGCCGAATACCTAAGAAAGTTCAGCATGCCCACCATTCCCCCCTACGAAGGGAAGACTGACCCCTGGCAGCATGTGATGAGGTACGGATGGATGATGGATTCTGCAAGAGCTAATGACACAACCAAGTGTAGGTATTTCCCAATCACCTTGTCCGGGATTGCCACCATGTGGTTCACTCGACTCCCACCACGATCTATATCCAACTTCGATGAATTAGTAATGAAATTCATTGAACAATTCAGGATACACACCACTCGTCCAAAGGACGTGATGTCCTTATCAAGTGTAACTCAAACTCCAGGAGAGTCATTGAAAGCATACTTGCAAAGGCTTCATGTTGCTGCTACCAAGGTGAGCAATCCTAACGACCACGCGATTTTGATGGCAGCAATGCGTGGAGTGGATCCGGATTCTGAATTTGGAGATTGGTTGGCAGGAAAGCCCCCAGCTACGTTGGAAAGTTTTTATTCGAAAGCTCATCAGTTCATAAGAAGGGAGGGAGCTTGGTGGACAAGGCGAGACAAGGCATCAGGGCCCGTTCAAGAGTCTGTGAAAAGTAACGTCACCATGAAACAAACTGGAGATACTTATGGAAAAATTCAAGTTAACGTCCAGGACAAGCCCGGGCACTCTAAAGGATCCGGAGGTGGAAACCTCGGAAAGAAAAAAGAGATAGGGAAATGGAAATCAAGAATCCCGAAATGCAATGAATACACCCATTGAACGCATCTCTTGAAAACATCTATCTACCAACTTGCAACACTTTCCCATATAGAAAGCCGCGTCCAAAGGAATCGATGGAAGAACAGAAGCGGACCGGGAAGTATTGTCGTTTCCATGAGTCTTATGGGAACAACATGGAGGAGTGTAGACACCTCCATGATGCTATAGAAAAGCTAATTAGATAGAAGAAGCTGCAGGAATTTGTAAAAGACCAACAGGATAGGAGGCAAGAGACATCAGACCTTGGACGCGGGCCAGCCCCACACCAACCGGAACAACCTACTCGGACTGTGGGTGGATTGGTTATTAACATGATTGCTGGCAGACCTCACCCTGCAGACTAGAATTGGAAGGAGATGGAGCGATATGCTAACTCCTTAAGACATGCGGAGTACGAATGTTGTTCGAACGTGGAAGATGGAACTCCTGCAAAGCAGCAGCGCACGATGAATGATGATATCGTATTCAGGAACAGAGATGCGGATAAGGTAGAGGCTCCCACCATTGACCCAATGGTCATATCTGCGACCATCGGGCCGGCATTCGTAAAGAGAATTCTAATTGATTGTGGAAGTTCCGTTGACATCATCTTCCAGAAGGAATATGACCAAATGAAGCTAGAGACCAAGGATTTGAAACCATCCAAGGCCAGAATCCATGGCTTTAATGGCACAGCAACTGATGCAATAGGATATGTGGAGTTACCAGTTGAACTGGGATAAGGTGAACGCAGAAGGGTGCGAATCCTACCATTCATAGTACTGGACATTGATTCCCCGTACAACGTATTTCTGGGTCGTCCAGCCCTGGAAGAATTTAGGGCAGCTTTGGCCCCTTGGTGTTTGACATTAAAATTTCCAACAGACAAAGGGGTTGGAGTGGTACACGGTGACCAGGCAACCGGTTGTGCATGCTATGTAGCTAAGCTCAGAGAGGCACAATGTAGGGAGAAAGGAAAGGCTGCGGATAGCTCTGTCCGCATCCAAAGTTCTGACGATTGACAACTAGCGCTCGAGCGCTGGCTCGGGCTGCATTCTCAGATCCATAGAGACATACATCCGAGAGACGATGATGGGGAACCCAGGGAAACAAATGTGGCACCGGCTAGACTAACCATCGACATCTCAGTTAGCCGTAGCGACCCATCACGAGTTCTCAAAATAGGATCACAGCTCGACCCCGTGGCAGCTGAGAACCTTACTGACTTCCTCCAAGCAAACCTTGATGTTTTTGCTTGGACGCATTCTGATATGTGCGGGATTTCTCCTACAACCGCGAGTCATATGTTGAACATCGACCCGAGACATGTTCCTGTGAAACAAAAAAGGAGAGGCATGGACCCGGAGAGGTCCATGGCTCTCAAATAGGAGGTGGACAAACTCAAAACCAATGGGTTCGTCTGCGACGCCCTCTACCCCGAATGGGTATCTAACCCGGTGTTAGTAAAGAAAGCGAATGGAAAATGGAGGACTTGTGTTGATTACTCCGATTTAAATAAGACATGCCCGAAGGATAGTTTCCCGCTGCCAAGGATTGACCAAGTCGTCGAGTCAACTGCCGGACATGAGTTACTATCATTTATGGACGCGTACTCTGGTTACAATCAAATTCCGATGCATATCCCAGACCAAGAATACACCAGCTTTGTCACAAACATGGGATTGCTATGTAGTAATGCCATTTGGATTGAAGAACGTAGGAGCGACTTATCAGTGCCTGGTGAATCAAATGTTCAAAGATCAGATTGGAAAAACGACGGAAGTCTATGCAGATGACATGCTAGTGAAGTCACGGCAGTCAAACGACCACATCCGAGACCTAGCGGAGATGTTTGAAATACTCAGGCATTATGGAATGAAGATCAATCTTTGAAATGTTCATTCGGCGTAGCATCAGGAAAGTTTCTGGGATTCATTATGAATGCCCGGGGAATCGAGGCTAACCCAGAGAAGATCCAGGCTATCTGAGATATACAAGTACCCAGAACCATAAAGCAGGTGCAAAGCCTGAATAAAAAAGTGGCTGCGTTAAGTCGATTCATATCTAGAGATACAGACAAGTGTATTCCCTTCTTCGACATTATAAAGAAAGGAAAGAAAAAGTTCGAATGGATATCCGACCGTGAGGAAGCATTTCGGGCTCTGGTAAGGCACTTGGAAGTCCCCATGTACTGTCCAAGACGATAAATCACGAAATGTTGAAAGTAAACTTGGCGGTATCCCAGCACGCTATCAGTACAGCCTTGGTCCGCGAGGAAGACCGGATTCAAAAGCCGGTTTACTATGTCAGTAAACGCTTGACAGGGGCGGAAAGAAATTATCCAAAGATTGAAAAACTAGCCTATTGCTTGGTGATCGCCTCACACAAGCTTCGCCCCTACTTTCAGGCACACTCAATCGGTGTCTACACTAACCAACCCTTGCGACAGGTACTCCAACGTCCAGAAACTTCCGGAAGGATGCTGAAATGGAATATTGAGTTAAGTCAGTTCGATATTACCTATATGTCACGGAGGGCCATACAAGGATAAGCACTAGCCGACTTCATGGCTGAATTCACTGTGCTAGATGAACCGAGCAGTCACTGAATCATATCCCCGATGTGGCATCTAAAGACCGTTGCTCGGGGGCAAGTATAATCCTCATAACTCCTCAAGACCGATCAATCTGCTACGCTTTGAAGTTCGAGTTTGCAGCAACAAATAACGAAGTCGAATATGAAGCATTGATTGCTGGCTTGAGACTTGTTATTGAACTGGGAGTGAAGTCACTCGAAATCTTCTGTGACTCGCAACTGGTA
The DNA here is from genome assembly GCA_030765085.1 of Allium cepa. Classification (NCBI taxonomy): domain Eukaryota; kingdom Viridiplantae; phylum Streptophyta; class Magnoliopsida; order Asparagales; family Amaryllidaceae; genus Allium; species Allium cepa. The sequence continues at coordinate 565,518,696 of CM060941.1, forward strand.
GTATATCAGGTGCGGGGAGATTATCAAGCGAAGGGACAGAGATTTTCTCCTTACCTTGCTCGGGTTCAAGAGCTGCTGGCGAATCTGGAATACTACGACATCTTGCATGTCCCACGCGAACAAAATAGAGAAGCCGATTCATTGGCAAAATTCGCAAGCACTGGCGATGCGCGGCAAATGGGATTGTTCCATGTTGAGACCCTATATGCTCCAAGTATAGATGTGATGGAGATAGATTTCACGTTAAAGATCAAACTTGAGAAGGAATCGTGGTTGACCCTATCAAGCAGTACCTGCTGCAAGGGGATTTGCCTGAAAAGAGGAGCGAAAGACGCCAAGTCCTCCGTAAGGCTTCACGTTATGTAATACAGGATGGTATAATGTATCGGAGGGGATTCTCGACCCCACTACTCCGATGCATTGCCCATGATGAGATAAAATGAGTCCTGGAGGAAGTCCATGAAGTAGAGTGCGGCGACCATACTGGGGGGCAGAATTAGCAAAGAAGATCCTCCGCTATGGATACTACTGGCCAACCATGAATCGGGATGCTGCAGACTATGTGAGAAGATGTGATAAATGCCAGATATATGCAAAAATCCCAAGAGCTCTCTGCCGATGGAACTCACACAAATGGTTAGTCCCTGGCCATTTGCGGTGTGGGGGATTGACCTAATCGACTCTTTACCCATAGCCAAAGGAGGCGCGAAATATGCAATAGTTGCGGTCGATTACTTTACCAAATGGGCAGAGGCAGAGCTATGGCCATGATCACCACCAAGAAAGTCATCAACTTCATTGTAAGAAATATCATATGCCATTTTAGCCTTCCCCGGACCATTATAACAGACAATGGAACTCAATTCGAAAGCAAGGAGTTCAAAGAATTTTGTCAGAAATATGACATTGAGAAAAGGTTTGCAGCAGTTGCTCATCCGAAGGCGAATGGACAGGTAGAAGCCGTAAACAAAATAATCAAGTCCATATTGAAAAAGCGTTTGGAAAAGGCCACGGGCAAGTGGGTAGATGAACTCCCAACGGCGCTTTGGGCCTATAGAACCACCCACGAGACCGCGATTGGCCACACTCCATTCGCATTGGCATATGGCACAGAAGCTGTCATACCCGTGGAACTTGAAGTTCCATCTCATCGAGTAACTCACTATGACCCTGCATCGAACCGGGAATTCTTATTGGAATCATTGGACTTTATTGATGAAAAACGCGAAGAAGCCGATTTGAGAGCAGCCTCATACAGACACAGAGTCGCTAAATATTATAACAAGAAGGTCCGACCAAGAATGTTTAGTGTGGGAGACCTCGTGTTGAAATGAGTTTTCCCAATCCTGTCTCATATGAATCCCGCGTGGGAAGGTCCATACATCATCGAGCGGAAGCTTGGAGAAGGAACTTTCAAGCTAGCGACCGTCGATGGTGCGACATTCCCCCGAGCGTGGAATAGCGAGCACTTGCGGCGTCATTATAGTTAGTGTATTTCTTTCATGTATTAGTCGCACTTATTTCCAGTATGCTTTTATTCCTAATTCTTGGCATGTAATAAAGCGATTTGGCTCGTTATTATTAATAAAGGCTTGAAGCCATCTTTCCCATGAATTATTAGTGCCTCTACGAATGATGATCCTGTGGCGGGAAAATAAAATATTATATTATCCCGGCTAACGTACGAACACGCATAAACGAATCAAAATCTCCAAGTCCCCGAAGTGCGGACTGGAGTACTCTATGTACCCGGAGCGCGGACTCGAGTATAAACGACTTCAAAATCTCCAAGTCCTCGGAGTGCGGACTGGAGTACTCTAAGTCCCTGGAGCGCGGACTCGAGTACAAAAAACTAAAAATCTCCAAGTCCCCGGAGTGCGGACTGGAGTACTCTATGTCCTCGGAGCGCGGACTCGAGTATAAACGACTTTAAAATCTCCAAGTCATCGGAGTGTGGACTGGAGTACTCTAAGTCCCCGGAGCGCAGACTCGAGTATAAGCGAATAAAAATCTCCAAGTCCTCGGAGTGCGGACTAGAGTACTCTATGTCCCCGGAGCGCGGACTCGAGTATAAACAGTAAAAATTCTCTAAGTCCCCGGAGTGCGGACTGGAGTACTCTATGTCCCCGAAGTGCGGACTCGAGTATAAACGACTAAAATTCTCCAAATCCTCGAAGTGCGGACTGGAGTACTCTATGTCCCCGGAGCGCGGACTCGAGTATAAACGACTAAAAATCTCCAAGTCCCCGGAGTTCGGACTGGAGTACTCTAAGTCCCCTGAGGGCGGACTCGAGTATAAACGACTAAAAATCTCCAAGTCCCCAGGGTGCGGACTAGAGTACTCTAAGTCCCCGGAGCGTGGACTCGAGTAAAAAGACTAAAAATCTCCAAGTTCCCGGAGTGCGGAATGGAGTACTCTAAGACCCCGGAGCACGGACTCGAGTATAAACGACTAAAAATCTCCAAGTCCCCGGAGTGCGGACTGGAGTACTCTAAGCCCCGGAGCCTGTAGATTGCAAAATAAGAACATGCAAAACAACATAAGAAAATAAAAGATAAATCACATCTCAAGCTCTCAAATTTTGATGAAAATTATCTGGTATTGGAAATTTTAAGAATTTAAATTTTATTTAAATTCTATTTCAATCTAAATATCGACAAATGTCGATATTTGAAGAATTCGATGGTTTTAATTGATTTTCGTTTCAAATAAGTTTATGAAAATTCTTTATAAATTATGGTTGATTAAATAAATGTTTTTAAGACATTTTAAAGGGTTTTTAAGCAATTTTATTAAAGTATTTTATAAATAAATAATCTATTTGATAAATGGATTTTTCCTTATATAACGTATTTAAAAATCTCTAAAAATTGTTTAAAAATCCCGTTTTCTCTATAAAGTTATTCTAAATATATTATAGCCGATTTTCGGCATATAAGAATGAGAATTAAGCGATGAGGCGAAAATACATGTCCCATACCACGTATTTTTGCCAAATCGTTTAATTCTCATTCTTATACGCCGAAAATCATCTAAATAGGCTATAATATATTTAGAATAATTTATAGAGAAAGCAGGATTTTTAAACAATTTTTAGAGATTTTTAAATATGTTATATAAGGAAAAATCCATTTATCAAATAGATTATCTATTTATAAAATACTTTAAAAATCCCCAGAGTGCGGACTGGAGTACTCTATGTCCCCGGAGCGCGGACTCGAGTATAAACAGTAAAAATTCTCCAAGTCCCCGGAGTGCGGACTGGAGTACTCTACGTCCCCAGAGCGCGGACTCGAGTATAAACAGTAAAAATTCTCCAAATCCCCGGAGTGCGGACTGGAGTACTCTACGTCCCCGAAGTACGGACTCGAGTATAGACGACTAAAAATCTCTAAGTCCTCGAAGTGCGGACGGAGTACTCTAAGTCCCCGGAGCATGAACTTGGGTATCAACGACTAAAAATCTCCAAGTCACCGGAGTGCGGACTAGAGTACTCTATGTCCCCGGAGTGCGGACTTGAGTATAAACGACTTCAAAATCTCCAAGTCCCCGAAGTGTGGACTGGAGTACTCTAAGTTCCCGGAGCACGGACTCGAGTATAAGCGAATAAAAATCTCTAAGTCCTCGGAGTGCGGACTGGAGTACTCTATGTCCCCGGAGCGCGGACTCGAGTACAAACGAATAAAATTCTCCAAGTCCCCGGAGTGCGGACTGGAGTACTCTAAGTACCTAGAGCGCGAACTCGAGTATAAACAGTAAAAATTCTCCAAGTCCCTAGAATGTGGACTGGAACATTCTAAGTTCCCATTGCGCAGATTAAAAAAAAAGTTCTAAGTGCTTGAAGCATGGGAAGAAAACGAATAACTCTCAGCGAATCAACGGGCTATGTGAAGACAAACCCAGAAGTCTATATTATGCACAACAGCATGGATTCAAATCACAATCACAAGGAAAACTGAATAATAAGAATATTTTGAAAAGACAGAAAAGGAAACTAAACTTGATTCAGGAAAAGTTTTCTGCTACAAGTACTTCAAAATTCGGAGGCAACGGTCTATCTACAAGAATTACAAAAATTATTACATGACTGAAATTGACTCTCGTTGAACGAGGACAGCAGTCATTTCTTGTGCTTCTTCAACTTCTTCCAGGACGACTCTTCCCTAGAGCATTTACCCTTGGAACCTTTCCTTGATGGAGGAGTACCAACTGAAGAAGTAAGGGGAACATCCAAGGGCTTGGACCTGCCAGGAAGGATGACCTTCAATGGCTTGTTCAAGGGATCGTCTAGGTCCACTTCACGTGGCTCAACCTTGACCTCGGCTATATCTATTTTCTCTTTCTCGAGCCGCTCCTTCATGCTCAATTCAGATGTATGCTCAAAGGCGCCTGTGATTTATACTTCATAACTCCCAGAGGAGGAATCAGACTTGCCTTCGTCAAGCGCCCTGATCACTTGAGCATCTGGCCCACTCACCAGCATGAGCAGCCCCACCAGTCTTTTCTGCCTCCTTGGTGACATCGCTCCTCGGAGTGGGATCGGTATCAGAACGACCTACACAAAATCAGAGAAGATGGGCATTAGAATGCAATAGTGCTTCACAAAGAGTAACGGCTTTCAAAGTCTCAAAGTGAAAGGTTACCTACCAGGCCCTAGCAAACTCTCTGCCGTCAAAGGAGTTTCGCCCTCCATGATAGGAGACAAAACATGAACGCCCAGGCTGGGGGCTTCCGGATCATAGCCAACGTGCTGTTCAAAGGGATCAAGTATCAGCCGACCGGTCGGCTGGGAAGGCACGTGAACAGGATACCCGACCCCGGATGGACTGGCGACAACTTTTTTCCCTTTCCTCGAGAGGGAGCCTTTGCAGTAAAGGGCCTTGGCTACCGATAGGTCCGAAGGCTCATTTTCCTTCAGAAATTCCTTTATCAAATCCTCCTCGTCAACCTCCTCGACACTGCGCTTGGCCTTCCTGATCTGAAGTAAGGTTTCTCACGCCTCGAACAATGATTCAAGATAGCCATCGCCCAAAAAAGTTAAGTCACGGTGCATGAGCACGCAGGCGTTGAATTCGGTAATGAGTGGGTCGAATGCGGTTTTGATCTCTTCTCTACCTTCTTCCCTAGCTGCCTCAAGACGGGAGTCGATGTCCATCAACGTCATCTTCTTGCCCTCTTCGCGGGCCTCTCCCTTTAACAGCTCAACCTTGAAAAGCTCGCCGTCGAGTTGTTCTTTTAAAAGTCGGGTGGTGATAATCTTATCACAGTATCGCTATGACTCTTCTTGGGTAGCCGTTTTCTCATCTTTCTCTCTGCGGAGAAGCTCTTTAAGTTCCCTGACCCGGGTGTTGAACGCATCCCTCTCCTTTTGAACGGAGTCCTTCTCTAAGGCCAAAGCCCCACATCATTGAACGCCTCATCAAGCTCTTTCTTATGAGTTGATTCCAAGCGAGTGAAGGCCTCAGCAGTATCCCTGGCACTCCGATGGGCGACCTCAAGTTCGGACTCATAAGTGGCGATCTCTTCGTCCTGGGCCTTAATGATGTTTTTATCGTGGATGGCCTCAAGCTTCAAATGGTCTATTTCATGCTGGCGCTCCACGGAGACTTCTAAAAGTTTCTCAGCTAGGTGAACGAACGCATCATGTTGAACATAGACGTCGTTGGTACAGGCAATGGCATTTTGCTTAACATCTCCAGGTATAGGATGAATCACCGGAAGGAACTTTTACCCATCGAAGCAAATCTTAGGAAACATAGCCTTGAGCTCGCTCAATCTCTCTGATACTGTTGGATCCGATGCAGGAATAGGAGGAGACGACTTTGAAAGTTCGCCCCTCCTATGAGAATCTCGGGACTGTCGAGTGGAAGAAGAGTCAGAGGGTTGATCTCGAGGGATGTCAGATTGCGACCTCTTGTAACCAGGATTATCCTTACTTTTCCCCGAATGAGAAGAGGGGTGTCGATGATGCTTGGGCTGGTAATACGGTTTCTTTCGAGATGATGAGTCTCGAAAATGATGGTCCCTATCACCATCACCGCCTCTATCTCGACGTCCCTTGGGACCCGAGTCCCGTCCGGACAGATGAAAAATAGAAGAACCACGGAGATGATCGAATCCGTGTGAGCGCCCCATGTCACCTGCATGAAGTTCAAATAACAACGAGTAAGCAAGGAGAGATGTGACAACAAAAATTTAAGTGCGAATTGAAGTGCAAATGTTCGTGTGTGTCCTCGTGTTTCCCCCCGACGGACCAGTAGCCTTGCTAACAGGGGTTTTCTCTCCCTGGCTTTGGATTGGAATGCTCACATCGCATTTGAAGGGCGAATGGAACTTGAACGCCTCCAGATCGCCAAAATAATAGTTGAGCAGATCCTCCGGAATGGAGAGGTTCGAAAGGCCCTTTAGCGAACTTTTAACGTGCTGTGAAGAAGCCTCCTTCTCTGTCGGGATGAGCGTAACTTTGGAAGTTTCGCCAACTTTCTCCTTTCTAATCTTATATGTCATCGTCTTCTTCCCCTTCGAAGGGGAAGATGACGTTTCAATATCGTGCACTTCGACCAGCAGATCCTGAGTAGGACCTGCATTCTCACCTTGTGTTTCAGGTGCTTCACCCTCTTTGATTTCCCCCTCCTCACATGCACCGGGGGTGTGGCATGACGACGATTCAGCCAACTTCTTCCCTTTACCGGATGCAGGCTTGGGGATGGAGACGCCCTCAGGAAGGCTCATCCGACGACCTTCTGCTAACAGCCCGAACCTTGACAGTGACTCATTTGAAATGAGGGTTCAGATGTCTCGTTCCTCGGCAGGAAGAGCCCTAATAGCCTCAACAGCCTCTGAATAGCCGCGGCCCTCGGGACGTGGATTGATATCTGAAAAAATTAAACATGAGTTAGAAAAAGCATCGCCTCAACCGAAATATGAGCATCACTCTAAAAAGAATACTTACTTCCTTCAACCCATCTCCTCGCGAAACCGGGAGGGCAGCGCACGTAGAACCATTCCTGTTTGTACAGGGAAAACATACTCCACGCTTCGGTTATAATTTGGCACTTGTGGTGCGGCTCGAGGAACACGAAGGAGGGGCTATCTCTCCGCTTCTTGATCATATAATGATATCTAATGTCGCCGGGAGTTGGAGGCTAAGACAGCCATAAAAAGGAGGTAGGTCCCGTACATGAACGCATGACTGTTTGGGTGTAGCTGTGACGGGGCGACGTCTATGTATCGCAACATATCCCGAAGAAATAAATTGAACGGAGGCACGCTGTCCACCCAGCACATGAACTTATTGCAGGCGGTGTATCCGACTGGGGGCAGGTATGGACGATCATGGCCCGATGGAACCAACACGTCGGCGAAAGGGATTCCATGAATCGAACATATTCGCCGGAGCACGGCTTTGTTAATCTTCGAAGCCTATGAATCGATCGGATTATCCAAAAGAATCGTTGACTCTAGGGTATCAGGAGCAAAATCATAAGCGGGGAGGTCGACGGATTAGAAGTGTATACGTCCCCTTGTTTGGAAGACGGCCAAGGCCTATCTAAGATAGTAGCGGAGATGGATCTTTTAGACATCTTCAATAAATAGCGGATCTGACAAAACATCTGTGTGAACTATACTGGAAAAATGATCGACGTTAGAATTAACAACACGAATATTCCCCCCACGTGGTGTGTGAACTAGTGCAATCAATCTTGCATAAGCATTGAAAATTTGGAAGTCGCAAGATTGCTGATATAAAACTAAGCTTAAAATCATCGCCTTCGAATACCGTCATCGCTGACCGTCCCCAAAAGCCTTCCTTATGGCGATTACAGTTTCAGGTTCAGAAAACGTTAGAGGAAGTTATCCGGTTACATCGAATTAAGTTCAGGTTTATATCTGTTGTGAAGGTTGTCAATCAAAATTAGTTTGATATACAAGCATGCTGGAGTTTCTGTCCTTGTTCAGTTATGAAGTTGGGCAAGGCAATTGTTTGGTCGGTTTAAGTTATGTTCGTCCAATAGAATACGGTAGCCATTTATGTTCGTTCGGCTTAAGTCATGTTCGGCCGATAGGGTATGGATCGGTATTCATGATCGCTCGGCCAAGATGTCGACCGGTTAAATACTGACCGGCCAGGATAGCATTCGGCTAAAATACTGTTCGGCCACAATATCGAATGGCCTCCTGTCCTTTCCCCACTTCCCTTCAATTTTCCCTCTTCAGCCTCGTTCGGCATAGGGAGTTAGTTAACCATTGCGAGGCCAAACCGTACAACTCCATCTCACTTCCATCGCCATGCATCTCCAGCTAACTCCCACTTCCGAGCGCCTCTACCATCTATTTCTCTCCTCTCCATTCCACCCGTCGTGGAATCGTTTAAGGTATAAATACAGATTATGGCTTTAAGTGAAGACTTACGAAAGCTCTTACCAAGAGGAATGATGGGAGCTTCGGAAGGAATTGTGGGAAGGACGCGCTCGATTCGGGGAACGGAAGAGTAAAACTTTAAAGAGATAAGTTGCTTGCTCTCGAAAAGTAAGAAGTGAGAAAAAGAAGAAGAAGTAGAGCACCAGGTTTTATGGGAAAAGGAGAGGAAGTCGAAACGACTCTGACCGGTAGAACCGGTCAAAGCACGAAATACGCTCGGCAGAGAGGAAAGTTTGACATGGGTCATCTTGTTCGGCATTTGAGTGTCGTTCGGCCTCGGCATTACGCCAATTTATAGTTCAAAGCACATCATGTTCGACCACACAATGCACTTTAGGGGGCAAGATGTTACCCGAAAGTCTGGCCGGGCAACTAGACAGACAACACCAGGACGCTCGTCGTAGAAGGACGTTCGGCATCAGATGGACATTCGGCATGTTATGAGCGTTCGGCGTCGTATCGTTCGGGGAGTAATAGCGCTCGGCATTTTAGAGTTGCATTCGGCATCGAGGTAATTTCGGTATCGAATACCGTTCGGCCAAAGGGAGATGCTCGACATAAGATCATTCAGAGATCAAAGATCGCTTGGCCTCCTGGTACGCTCGATGTGACGACCCGTCTTCCAATACCCATAAAGACGTATCATCAATAAGAAAAGAAAGAGATAGAAATAGAAAAGATAGAAGAAAAGAACAACAATCATCAGAATCTCACAGCGGAAACGAAACAAAATATAATAGTACACATATTCATTACATAGTTTTTTACATATCAGAGTACATAAAATAATACGACTTCATTACATCTGACATTCATAAGAGTCTACCAAACCATACAACCCAAAACATAACATCAAAATGTCACTACAACGGAAAGAGATAGATAAGTATGCCTGGAGTCCAGCTCAAGCTTCCAAAACATTTGCCAATCCCAACCTAATCACTTGGCTACTCATAAAAATTTGAGTACCCAAGAGTTCATTAAAAACAAAATAAACTCCGGGTCAGACATGGGTCTGGTGTGAGTAAATAAGTTAAAGTTGTTTAACTTTAAAATCATTTTGGAAATAAAAGGTATCACATAAGACTCCCCACAAATAAATACGGGTAAGTTTTTACCTTACGCTAACCAAAGCATTTGATAGGAAATCCAGTGATATTATAATAGGGTCTAGGGTTTTCAAGTACATATAAAATAGCCGAAATTGTTACATCTATTAAATTCCAGCTACTAGCCTCGAAAGCGGGTAATACAATCAAAACCGTAGGGTCTCGTAGGGAAAATGGGTTTCCATCAATGGCAGGGATACTGGGGTATTGCCCGTCACAGTACGGGGCCTTGATCACCATACCGACGACCACTCCCGATCCCCTGCAACACAAGGCCATAACCATCCCTTACTGGACAGCTCCAAACAAGACAACCTTGTAGTTGTGGCCAACAACAACTGCCCACATAGCCGAAATAATAAGGGACTTCTATACAAAGGAAAATCTCGTCCTACTTGGGCATGACCCACTTAGCCTTGCTGCACCTCTCCTGTTTTATCCATTCCTGGTTGATGAGGCTTGTGGCTATGATTGCCTTTAGAGAACACATCTCTTAAAATGCTCAGCGTCCACCTGACGATGTTCTGAAAGCATTCAATCCATACAAGTTCGTTCCGATTCGAACGAAACCGAAGGCATTATCTCGTTACACTCATTTTGGAATCACCCTCGGAGTTAACGACAATAATCCTTGCACTCTAAAAAATCCATCTCGATCTTCCTTTTAGATGTCACGACCTAATGTTTAACTTGGATCGATGTGGTTTTCGGAAAATCAAATTTGATTCTCGATCCCGGTCTCATCGAAATCCAAACATGTCTTAAAGGTAAAGTTGTTTAAAGATTTAAACAATTCAATTCAATTTTAAACATTGAATCCACACAGCATTATCCACAGATAATAACAATCATTCAACTCAGATAAATACAAATCTCATCACAGAATATCTTAGACTATCATCCAACAGATATTAACCAATTCCAGATATTCAATCCAAAACAATCATCCATAAGCAAGCATACCTCTAATTCATATTATAATTAATTTAATTAATTAAAATTAAATTAATTAATTAAGAATTAATCACATTACCTTGCTTAACCAATCATTAATTAATCACAATCATTTAATTAATTAATTAATCACTTCTTAATTAACCTCATTATCAATTAATTAATCTTTAATTAATTAATAATCCTTTAATTAACTATTAATTAATTACTATAATTATTCACTATTAAACTTGATTAAAAATTAATCATTTCTAAATTGGTTATTAATTAACCCTTAATTTATAATTAATTAATCTTAATTAATTACATATAATTACAAATTTTAAATTAATTTATCTTAATTACTAAATTAATTATAAACTAATTAACCTTAATTTATTTAATTAATTAAATCTTAACGACTAATTAATTAACTATTAATTGTAAATTAATTAATATTTAATTACTTTATTAATTAACTCTAATTAATTAATTAATTAATTTTTAATTACTAATTAATTAATTACTAATCACTTAATTAATTAATTAATTACTAATCTCTTATTAATTAATCTTTAATTATTTAATTAATTATCTATTAATTATTATTTAATTTAATTCTTAGTTATCCATTTAATAATCAATAATTAATTAATTAAACCTTAACAAATTAATTAATCTAAAATTATTAATTAATTTGACCTTAATTACTTTATTAATTAAAGTAAACTTAATTAATTTTTGAAATAAAATAATTTAATTAATTACTAAAAATTATTACATAATTAAAACATTCCACTTTGTTTAAAACTGATTACCTTTTTAACAGTTAACTTAAATGAATATAAAAATCATTTTTAAACTTAACTATCAAAAATATAAAATACTTTGAATAAAAATATTCAACATTTCATAAAGTAGTTGAAATAAAATTTAAAGTTTTAAACTTAAAACAAATTTGAAACCTTTAAAACACTACTGGCATTTGGTTGACTCGACCAACTCGAACAAGCTCAAGTACCAACCCTTACTCTTCCCTTCCCTCTCTTCTTTAGTTAAAGCTTCAACTAACCCAAACAATACTGGAAAGAAACACTCACTTTTCCCCAATCCCTTACATGAGCAACAACAGCATCACCCCTTCACACAACTCGAGCCAAAGCCCATTCGACCCGAATGTTGCTTCGAGTCACCTCAGCCCACAACACTCACTGACACAATCACTGTCACGTGCACGTGCACGACTCGCCGATGCCGTCGCCACCATCCACGACGCTACGCACAGACCCCACATCGACCTTGATGCGAACTCCCACTGTTGATCAGCAAATACGCGATCCAATCAAAATTTAGGTAATCGCCCCCATTTCTAGAACCAGGCCCTACCAGAAAACTCACCGTAACCCTCGTCCTCGATCATCATTCGCCACGCGACCTCGGTCACAACACCACAACATCACGACGCAGCCATACCCAAGCGCACTCGAGACTTGATCCACTCAAACACCCACAGTCACGAAATTTCGATTGCAACCAAAAACAGCAGTAAAAACCCTAGAATCCCAAAATCCCCATTCTTTAGTGAAAGATTATCACTTCCATTATTTTTCTCGTGTTCACCGATCATCCATACAACTTCGATCCAAAGCACGATCCCTAGAATTGACCCAATCACCAGAATTTTGCTCAAAACCCAATTTCGGTTAACAACAAAATTCTTCCTCAAATCGAATTTTAAAATTCTGATTTTTATCTTAAAAATCATGTTATACAAAGTAGATTCAAGATGTGAATTCGATTCGAAAAAATTAAATGCATGATTTTATCATGATATTAATTTTTTTTACTGTATTACCCTGATTCGGCAGATTTTTAAACAGTTTCTTTTTAAATATCAATTTAATCCTTAATTCATGTTTAAATAAAACTACTGCATTGAAGATTCTAACTTAACAATGATTAGTTAAGTAGGATTTGAAATTCTAGTTTAAATTTACTCTGTATTTTGAAATTACAGAGATGCATCAGGAGATATAAACATGCATACTTAAAAACAAAGTATCACAAAGATTTCATCTCTATATTTACATGCAAGTCATACAACATCACAGACATACACATGCACAAAATTTATTTACTAAAATTTTCTGTTTTAAAAATTTACTCACCCGTTTTGTTTTTAAGCAGAGACCAATTGATTCTGGAAAAGAAATGACTGCAGTTTTTCTAACTTGATGATGTTGCTTCAGTCTTAAATCAATCAGCACTTTAATGGAAGAACTTTGAATTCTACTTCCAGAAATTTGATGATTTTTTTACAGGAGCTTGATTTTTTTTCAGATTTGCTGAAACTTGTTTTGCAGATTTACTGTAATTTGTATTGCATTTTTTTCTTAGATTTTGAAGTGAGGTTTGAATGTTTGATTGAATTTTGGTTGAAAGTGTGAAGATTTTCGAGAAGTTTCAGATTTGTTAATGGAGGTGTAATTTTTTTCTTGCTTTAGAAAATTGGAATGATAAAATTTAGATGAAGAATAGGAAATAGCTTTTTATAGAATAAATTTTGTTTTATAAAAATTTAAAGAAAATAAATTAAAATGGTGACACTTGGCATTACATATTGTTATCTCCTTAACACATGTTATAAGTGTGTTTTAAATTTAAACAAGTTTAATCTTCATGCAAAAGAAATTTTAAAATGTTTTTATTAATTGATTTTCTAGATTTAAATACATTTTTAATTCATATAAAATCAATTCTTCTTAAAGAAATAAATATAAAACAAATTTTATATTCTAAATAAAATCAAGGAAATACGCATTTAAAATCAAAGTATAATATAAATATAAATAACTCTATTTTGAATTTCAATTTAACAATTCAAACTCAAATTAAATTCCAAATTCAATTCAAAATCAAATTTGATATGAATACAATTTTAACACATCTATTTCCCGTTGTATATATTAATTTTAGTTAAAATCAATATACATTTAAAATCCATTCACTATTATTGTTTAAAATAAAAAATTTATCAATTTAAATTAATTTATTAAAAAGATTATCATATTTAAATTGGGTTTGAAATTCCGGAATATCACATTCCTCCCCCCTTAAAAGAATTTCATCCCCGAAATTTAAACAAAAGATAATCAAAAATTTCATTTCATTTCAACAATTCAATCATATATATCATCCATTCATAAGAAATCAACAAACAAAACATCCAAACAACAATACATCTAATACAAACACCACTAGCTATCCGGACACATATCCGGATAAGCCTCCCTAAAACTATCCAGAGTCTCCCAGGTACAATCTCTGGGATCCTCACTCTACTGGATTTTAACGAGCTTCACTATCTTGCTTCTGAGTTGCCTCTCGTCTTGATCAACAATTCGAACAGGATGTCTGACAATTGATAAGTCCGGCTCAACCTCTAAGTCTTCCTGCACAACTGGTTCCACAATAAGAGATGGATCATGCACATATTTCCGTAGATGAGATATATGGAAAACATTGTGAATTCCAGTCATCCGGACTGGCAATTCAATCCTGTATGCTACGGTACCAATCCTCTCGAGCACTCGGAACGGACCAATATATCTCGGAGCGAGTTTCCCTGTCTTCCCAAATCATACTGCTCCTTTAATAGGGGAAACTTTGACAAAGACTAAATCACCAATCTCGAACTCCAATTGTCTTCGTCTTTTATCTGCATATTTCTTTTGACGATCCTGAGCAGCTCTCATTCTTTTCTTGATAAGCTCGACTTTAGCAGATGCTTCACGGATCAGATCTGGTCCAAGCACAAGATGGTCTTTCGACTCTATCCAACAGGTTAGGGATCTACACGGCCTTCCATACAGTGCTTCATAAGGAGCCATCTTGATACTTGCTTGGTAACTGTTATTATAAGAGAATTCCATTAGATGTAGATGGTCTTCCAACGATCCACCAAAATCCAACACAAAGGCTCTTAGCATATCTTCTAGAATTCGATTTAGCCTCTCTGTCTGTCCATCTACCTGGGGATGATATGTTGTACTCAATCTCAAACTTGTTCCCATTACTGATTGCAATGCCTCCCAGAATTTGATGGTGAAGACAGGATCTCAATCACTTACAATACTGACTGGAACGCCATGCCATCTGACTATCTCTCTCAAGAAAATTTCTGCCAGAGAAGCTACAGTACGGGTTGCCTTAACTTGTATAAAATGGGCGCTCTTGGTTAGACGATCAACAATCACCCATATTCCTTCACTCCCCTTCTTTGTTCTAGGAAAACCGTCGATGAAGTCCATTGAAATCAACTCCCACTTCCACATCGGAATCTCCGAAGGTTGTAACAAACCGGTTGGCTTCTGCTGATCTCCTTTAACTTGCTGGCAGATAACACAACTACTAACAAATCTAGCTACATCTTTCTTCATTTACGGCCACCAGAAAACTCTCTTCATATCCTTATACATCTTCGATATTCCTGGATGGATATTTAATCTGGAGTGATGACTTTCTGACAATACTTCCTGCCGCAGATCCTTATCATACGGAACACAAATCCTTCCGTTGATCCTCAGTGTCCCTTGGCCATCAATCTCAAAACTAGGACACTGACCCTTCCTAACTCTTCTGATAATTCTTTTCAACATTATATTAGATTCTTGCTTGCTTGAAATTCTTTCCAGAAGAGATGCAACCACTTCAAAAAGAGATAGAACTGCATTTCTGCTAAGAGCGTCTGCCACAACATTCGTCTTTCCTGGAGTATACAGAATATCCAAATCAAAAGATGGCAAGAACTCGACCCATCGCTACTGTCTTAGATTAAGATCTTTCTGAGAGAAAAGATATTTCAACGGTTTGTGATCCGTGAATAACTCGAACTTTTCTCCTAAAAGATAGTGCCTCCATATCTTTAAAGCAACAACATTGGCCAACAGCTCTAGATCATGCGTAGCGTAGTTCCTCTCATGTGGCTTCAATTGCCGACTCGCATACGCAATTACCCTATCATTTTGCATAAGCACAGCTCCCAATCCAACAATACAGGCATTAGTATACACTTCAAACTTGCTCTTCCCATATGGAATAGCCAATACATGAGCACTTGTCAATCTTGCCTTCAGATTCTGAAAAGCCTCCTCACATTAGGTGTCCACTTGAATTTAGCTCCCTTCCTTGTCAGCTTTGTTAAGTGAGAAGAGATCCTAGAATAATCCCTAATAAACTTCCTGTAGTAACCGGCTAATCCCAGAAAACTGCGAACTTCTGTTGGTGTCCGAGGCTGCTTCCACTCCAAAATAGTCTCAACTTTCGCTGGATCTACAGAGATTCCCTCACCAGAAACAATGTCGCCCAAAATTTTTACTTTTGATTTACAAAAATGACACTTAGAAAACTTCGCCTTCAGCACATGCCTTCTCAGAGTTTCCAAAACTATTCTCAAGTGCTGCTTGTGCTCTTCTTCCGACTTAGAATAAACCAAGATATCATCGATGAACACCAAAACAAACTTATTCAAAACATCTCTAATGACTCGGTTCATCAGATCTACAAAGCAGGCAGGAGCGTTGGTTAACCCGAAAGGCATAACCAACCACTCATTGAAACAATTAGGTCCCCTAAATGTAGTTAAGGGAATACTGTCCTCAGCTACCCTTAACCGATGGAAACCTAATGCTAAATCTAACTGAGAAAAGACTGAAGCTCCATGAAGCTGGTCGAAGAGATCATCAATACGAGGAAGAGGATACTTATTCCGAACGGTCACTTTGTTCAATTCACGATAGTCTACACAGAACCTTAGCGACCCATCCGACTTAGTGACAAATACTGCAGTCGAACCCCAACAAGAAAAACTGAGTCTAATCAAACCCTTCTCCAACAGATCTTGAGTTTGCTTCACTAGTTCTTCCCTCTCCCTTGGAGCCATCCTCCTACTAGGTTGAATTACGGGTACTGCTCCAGGAACCAAATCTATACGAAACTCTATTTCTCGGTGCGGAGGCAAACACTTAACTTCCTCGAATACGTCTGAGAAATCCCGGACTACTTTAATATCTTCAACCTCCTCTTGAGAAGTATCAACTCTATGTAAAAGACTACTCAAGTTAATTCCAGAGTTATCACATATTACTCTGGCAATCCTACCCAGATCAGTTTTCAACGAAACTGTTCTCTTATCACAATTTAAAACAGCCTTATATTTGTCAAGCCAATCCATTCCCAATATAAGGTCAAAACCCTTAAAATCCAATACATAAGGGTCACATGAAAAACTGTGGGATAGATCGGAGATTCTCAAATTCTTATAGATCCTATCTAATTTGGTTACCTCTCCTATAGGATTTGATACATATATGGGATTGTCTACGGTATTAGGGGTAAGAAAGAAATTCTCTACAGTTTCCAGAGAATAAAACTCAAAGAAGCACCAGAATCAAACAAAACGTTAATATATTTTCCATCTAAAAGTAAGGTACCTTTTAAAACTCCATTGCCCTTAGACGAGTTTGATGGTGCGCCTTCTAAAGCAAATACTTTGTTCTGCTAGACTTTATGAAGGAGCGGGCAATCTTTAATCATGTGTCCCGGTTGATGGCAGTTAAAGCAAAGAGACTTCTGAACTAAAGCTGACCCTGGTCCACTATAATGCTTTCGCTATTGCTGTTGCTGAGACTCTCTTCTGGGACACTTATTTGCCAGGTGACCTTCTTGCTGACAAATATAACATTTGCGTGGTCCATAGTTGTTTCCAGACTTTTTCTTGTTTTTCTTCTTCCAATTAGGATTGAATTTTCTTTTATTAGGATTAGAAGAATTTCCTCCAGATGCAGCTACTCGCGGCTCAGATCTTTTGTTCATCAAGTCTTCATATCTTAGCGCCATATCAATAAGCTCCACAAAAGACCCTTAATGTGCTGTCATTCTTTCATGATATTCTGGCCTCACCTTGGACAAACATCTCGTTCTTCTTAAGAGGGGTGTCTATAAGTCCTAGACCATAGCAAGATAACTCGTTGAATTTAGTCACGTATTCAGTTATAGACATGTTTCCTTGTTTTAGATTCAGAAAATCCTGATAAAGCCGAGTTCTCCCTGCAACAGGCATGAACTTCTCCTTAAACATCTCCTTAAACTCTTCCCAAGACATATCGTCCTCTGAGACATTCGCAGTCACTGAATTCCACCAGACTGCGGCACCACCTTGTAATTGCCACGAAGCCATTATTCTCTTCTGCTCATTCGATAACCTCATGCTCTTAAAGATTTTCTCACACGAGCGAAGCCATGCTTGGATCTCTATTATAGTTTCTGACCCTTGAAATGGTTTTCCTCCAAGATTAACGAAGTCCTTTCATAATGCAGCAAAACTGACTGAAGACGTTACTGGATTAACAGCCTTATTATCAGTCTGCTCTCTCCCATTACTGGTTGATGCACTTCCTACAACCCTTCCCCTTCGGCCTCTTAAACTCATTCTGGATACCTGAGCAGGTAACCCAACTAATTTAGATAGGGATATACTTATATAAGAAAATTACAAATGCGCACTCTCAAGATAGATTCTATTCCAGAGCCTAGGTGTTTCTCAACCTATGCTCAGATGCCAACTGTGACGACCCATCTTCCAATACCCAGAAAGACGTATCATCAATAAGAAAATAAAGAGATAGAAATAGAAAAGATAGAAGAAAAGAACAACAATCATCAGAATCTCACAGCGGAAACAAAACAAAATATAATATTACACATATCCATTACATAGTTTTACATATCAGAGTACATAAAATAATACGACTTCATTACATCTGATATTCATAAGAGTCTACCAAACCATACAACCCAAAATATAACATCAAAATGTCACTACAATGGAAAGAGATAGATAAGTACGCCTGGAATCCAGCTCCAACTTCCAAAACATTTGACAATCCCAACCTAATCACTTGGCTACTTATAAAAATTTGAGTACCCAGGAGTTTATGAAAAACAAAATAAACTCCAGGCCATACACGGGTCTGGTGTGAGTAAATAAGTTAAAGTTGTTTAAATTTAAAATCATTTGGAAACAAAAAGTATCACGTAAGATTCCCCATAAATAAATACGGGTAAGTTTTTACCTTACGCTAACCAAAGCATTAGATAGAAAATCCAGTGATATTATAATAGAGTCTAGAGTTTTCAAGTAAATAGAAAATAGCCGAAATTGTTACATCAATTAAATTCCAGCTACTAGCCACGAAACTGGGTAATATAATCAAAACCGTACGGTCTCGTAGGGAAAATGGGTTTCCATCAATGGCAGGGCTACTGGGGTACCGCCCGTCATAGTACGGAGCCTAAATCACCGTACTGAGGACCACTCCCGATCCCCTGCAACACAAGGCCGGAACCATCCCTTACTAGACAGCTTCGAACAAGACAACCCCGCAGTTGTGGCAACAACTGCCCACACAGCCGAAATAATAAGGGACTTCTAGATAGGGGAAAATCTCGTCCTACTTGGGCATGACCCACTTAGCCTTGCTGCACCTCCCCTGTTTTAGCCATTCCCGGTTGATGAGGCTTGAGGCTACGATTACCTTTAGAGAACACATCTCTTAGAATGCTCATCGTCCACCTGACGATGTTCTGAAAGCATTCAATCCATACAAGTTCGTTCCGGTTCGAACGAAACCGAAGGCATTATCTCGTTACACTCATTTTGGAATCACCCTCGGAGTTAACGACAATAATCCTTGCACTCTAAAAACTCCATCTCGATCTTCCTTTGAGATGTCACGTCCTAACATTTAACTTGGATCGATGTGGTTTTCGAAAAATCAAATTTGATTCCCGATCCCGGTCTCATCGAAATCCAAACGTGTCTTAAAGGTCAAGTTGTTTAAAGATTTAAACAATTCAATTCAATTTTAAACATTGAATCCACACAGCATTATCCACAGATAATAACAATCATTCAACTCAGATAAATACAAATCTCATAACAGAATATCTTAGACTATCATCCAACAGATATCAACCAATTCCAAATATTCAATCCAAAACAATCATCCATAAGCAAGCACATCTCTAATTCATACTATAATTAATTTAATTAATTAAAATAAAATTAATTATTTAAGAATTAATCACATAACCTTGCTTAACCAATCATTAATTAATTAATCACAATCATTTAATTAATTAATCACTTCTTAATTAACCTCATTATCAATTAATTAATCTTTAATTATTTAATAATCCTTTAATTAACTATTAATTAATTACTATAATTATTCACTATTAAACTTGATTAAAAATTAATCATTCCTAAATTGGTTATCAGTTAACCCTTAATTTATAATTAATTAATCTTAATTAATTACATATAATTACAAATTATAAATTAATTTATCTTAATTACTAAATAAATTAGAAACTAATTAACCTTAATTTATTTAATTAATTAAATCTTAACACTAATTAATTAACTCTTAATTATAAATTAATTAATATTTAATTACTTTATTAATTAACTCTAATCAATTAATCAATTAATTAATTAATTCTTAATTACTAATTAATTAATTATTAATAACTTAATTAATTAATTACTAATATCTTATTAGTTAATCTTTAATTAATTATCTATTAATTATTATTTAATTTAATTCTTAATTATCAATTTAATAATCCATAATTAATTAATTAAAACTTAACAAATTAATTAATCTAAAATTATTAATTAATTTGACCTTAATTACTTTATTAATTAAAGTAAACTTAATTCTAAAACTTAATTAATTTTCAAAACAAAACAATTTAATTAATTACTAAAAATTATTACATAATTAAAACATTCCACTTTGTTTAAAACTGGTTACCTTTTTAAAAGTTAACTTGAATGAATATAAAAATCATTTTTAAACTTAACTATCAAAAATATAAAATACCTTGAATAAAAATATTCAACATTTCATAAAGTAGTTGAAATAAAATTTGAAGTTTTAAACTTAAAACAAATTTGAAACTTTTAAATCATACTGGCATTTGGTTGACTCGACCAACTCGAACAAGCTTAAGTACAAACCCTTACTCTTCCCTTCCCTCTCTTCTTTAGTTAAAGCTTCAACTAACCCAAACAATACTAGAAAGAAACACTCACTTTTCCCCAATCCCTTACACGAGCAGCAACAACATCACCCTTTCACACAACTCGAGCCAAAGCCCATTCGACCCAAACGTTGCTTCAAGTCACCTCAGCCCACAACACTCACTGGCATGATCACTGTCACGTGCATGTGCATGACTCGCCGACGCAGTCGCCACCATCCACGACGCCATGCACAGACCCCACATCGACCCTTATGCGAACTCCCACTGTAGATCAGCAAATACGCGACCCAATCGAAATTTAGGTAATCGCCCCCATTTCTGGACCAAGCCCCACCAGAAAACTCACTGTAACCCTCGTCCTCGATCATCATTCGCCACGCGACCTCGGTCACAACACCACAACGTCACGACGCAGCCATACCCAAGCGCACCGAGACTCGATCCTCTCAAACACCTACAGTCATGAAATTTCGATTGCAACCAAAAACAGCAGTAAAAACCCTAGAATCCTAAAATCCCAATTCTTCAGTGAAAGATTATCACTTCCATTATTTTTTTCGTGTTCACCGATCATCCATACAACTTCGATCCAAAGCACGATCCCTAGAATTGACCCAATCCCCAGAATTTTGCCCAAAACCCAATTTCGGTTAACAACAAAATTCTTCCTCAAATCCAATTTTAAAATTCTGATTTTTATCTTAAAAATCATGTTATACAAAGTAGATTCAAGATGTGAATTCCGATTCAAAAAAATTCAATGCATGATTTTATCATGATATTAATATTTTTTACTGTATTACCCTGATTCGGCAGATTTTTAAACAGTTTCTTTTTAAATATCAATTTAATCCTTAATTCATGTTTAATTAAAACTACTGCATTGAAGATTCTAACTTAATAATGATTGGTTAAGTAGGATTTGAAATTCTAGTTTAAATTTACTATGTATTTTGAAATTACAGAGAAGCATCAGAAGATATAAACATGCATACTTAAAAACAAAGTATCGCAAAGATTTCATCTCTATATTTACATGCAAGTCATACAACATCACAGACATACACATGCACAAAATTTATTTACTAAAATTTTCTGTTTTAAAAATTTACTCACCTGTTTTGATTTTAGCAGAGACCAATTGATTCTGGAAAAGAAATGACTGCAGTTTTTCTAACTTGATGATGTTGCTTCAATCTTAAATCAATCATCACTTTAATGGAAGAACCTTGAATTCTGCTTCCAGAAATGTGATGATTTTTTTATAGGAGCTTGATTTTTTTGGCCAGATTTGCTGAAACTTGTTTTGCAGATTTACTATAATTTGTATTGCAATTTTTTTTTAGATTTTGAAGTGCGGTTTGAATGTTTGATTGAGTTTTGGTTGAAAGTGTGAAGAGTTTTGAGGAATTTCAGATTTGTTAATGGAGGTGTAATTTTTTTCTTGCTTTAGAAAATTAGAATGAGAAAATTTAGATGAAGAATAGGAAATAGCTTTTTGTAGAATAAATTTTGTTTTATAAAATTTAAAGAAAATAAATTAAAATGGGACACTTTGCATTACATATTGTTATCTCCTTAACACATGTTATAAGTGTGTTTTAAATTTAAACAAGCGTAATTTTCATGCAAAAGAAATTTTAAAATGTTTTTATTAATTGGTTTTCTAGATTTAAATACATTTTTAATTCATATAAAATCAATTCTTCTTAAAGAAATAAATATAAAACAAATTTTATATTCTAAATAAAATCAAGGAAACACACCTTTAAAATCAAAATATAATATAAATATAAATAACTCTATTTTGAATTTCAATTTAACAATTCAAACTCAAATTAAATTCCAAATTCTATTCAAAATCAAATTTGATATGAATACAATTTTAACACATCAATTTCCCTTTGTATATATTAATTTTAATTAAAATCAATATACATTTAAAATCCATTCATTATTATTGTTTAAAATAACAAATTTATCAATTTAAATTAATTTATTAAAAAGATTATCATATTTAAATTGGGTTTGAAATTCCGAAATATCACACTCGACCAAAGCCATCGTTCGGCGAGCCTAGATGGTTCGGCATCCCAGCTCAGTTCAGCCGAGTACGTTCGGCGAGCCTAAAGGGTTCGGCATCCCAGCTTAGTTCGGCCGAGTACGTTCGGCGAGCCTAGATGGTTCGGCATCCCAGCTCAGTTCGACAGAGTATGTTTGGCGAACCTCGATCGTTCGGCATCCCAACCTGGTTCGGAATAAGAACATTGTTCGACATAGATGCCTTGGCTCGGCATCTCACCGTTCGGCCTCCCTGGTTCGGCACGCAGAGCTAGCACTATTTGGACCGAGTTATTCAGCTACCAGGCCCACTAGGGAAGTCCAACCCACCTTCACCTATAAATAGAGAGGCAAGGGCACAGAAAAAAGGGGAGATTAGAGAGAACACTAGGGAGACTCTGCCATTTTCAAGACTCATTCCAGGCTTATTTCTTTTACTTCGCAATTGTATTCTAATAACTAAAAACGGATTGTATCTGTAATCACCCATCAAGGAAATTAATGGAAATCAACTTCAAAGTGGACGTAGGCAGTTACGCCGAACCACTATGAATTTGGTGTTCTTGTTCTCTGCATTTAAACTTACACTCTATTCTCTGTTTTAATTTACTTTCTTCATTAATCCCACTACACAATCTTTCTAAGGGTGCTAGTGACCAATTCTGTTGCTAACAGAAATCGACATACCCTAGGGGTGCGACCCCTAAAAACTTTGCTGCATCTTTCCTGTTTCGACCATTTCCAGGGAGTAAGGTCCGATGAGGTCTCGTCCCCAAACCTACGCTTTTCACAAAAGCCATGCTTCGATCAACAATTGATCAGCAACATTCAGCAGCACTCATCATGCCACACTACCAGATTGGGAATGTATCACTAGTAACCATCAACTACATAACCTCTGAGCTCGTACGTCTCAGAGAAGGGTGTTAAGCTAAAAGAATAAATCTCCGCCACCAAACAGAAATTTATTTGACAGAAACCAGCTTCATATCTCAAAGTGTAATGTCAAACACACATCCATACAAGTTTGTTTCGGGTTCGAACAGAACCGAAGGCATTTCCAAAGAAGCCTTGCAATCTGGGTATCCCCAATCCCGATCGGACTCCCTATCACATATGGAGATCTCTATACCGCAGCTACTCAGTACAGAGTCATTCGATAGGTTATCCTATCGTTCTTGAAGACACGCGGTCTTCACCACCGGTCTTCAAATGCAATCCATAACGTCGTATCATTATTCGTAATGAGTTGTATGATAGAAGGCCCTCTCCCGGCTAAACCGAATAATGAGCGCAATATTTAAAAACCATATGGACAATGGGATCTCAATTAAGTGACAACTTAAACCCAAAATTTTTCTTTCAAATGGTTTGAATAAATTACCATTTTTAAATATTTAAACAAAAGATTTACTTCACAAAGTTCACCCCTTTTTCACAAAGATTCATTCACAGATTTCAAAATAATTTCCACTTCAAATCGGATTTACTCATCCAATCTTTAAATCAAAGATTTAATTCATAGCTTTCAAAACAATTACACTTAAAAACTTGAAATTCTTTCAATACAAATTGGAAATCCTTTCTTTATATAAAACTAATATTGTTTGAAAAGAAAGGTTTTCATTTTGGAAATACCCGATTTCATTTATACGAGTAAAAGTTCTTGGGTTAAATTCAAATTCCCAAAACAATACTTTAAAATGGTTTAAAATCCATATGAGCACATTTATAACTTGTATAACCTTTTTAATCCATAATCTCCAAACATAGAATTCAATTTCAAAACTTGAATTCAAATTCAAATCAATTTATTTAAATTTCAAAACTTTATCGAGTTATTCAAAATAACTTTAATCTTTAAAATCCCTTTTCAAAAGCTTTTCATATTTAATCCAATTTCATTTCCAAAACTATTTTGGATTCAAAATTCAATTTGAAACCATTTCAAAAGTCTATGACTTAACCAATTTCCTCGTGCAATCCATATTTGTGTGTATTGTGTAGTCCAGGGGTTTTACACAATAGTGCAACAACATCAATCATCACAAATTCAATCACATCAATATCGATAAGCGGTATAATCTATAATGCTTATCTTCCATTCATAGATTCACAGATAAATAATATAAATTTATCATAGATAAATAAATAAATTATACATAGGTCAATTAATAGACAAAATATCACAGATCAACCAGGACAATCAATTCAAGGCATCTCATATCATAGAAACATTCATAAGCAATCCAAGCATTCAATCATCATTTATGGGAAAGATTAATTAATTGTTTAATCCTTGGTTAATTAAATTTGCAATTGAATTAATTCCTTATGAATTAATTACTTAACTTAAACCAGAGTAATAAATTACTAACCCTGGTTAATTAACATTAATTAATTACAAACCATTTTGATTGATTAACCTTTAATCATTTATTAATTAACCTTTAATAATGAATTAATTAACCCTTAATTATTAATTAATCAACCTTAATTAATTAATAAATTGGCCCTTAATCGTTAAATAATTAACCTTTAATTAATTATCCTTAATTAATTACATTAATTAATTAACCATTAATTAATTGCCATTTAAATAATTATTCTTAATTAATCCTTAATTAATGACTATTTAATTATCCTTAATAAATTATGCTTTAATTATTTGATAAATAAATTCTAATCATTAATTAATTACTTTTAATTAAGTAATTTTCTTTAAATATCAAAATTAATAATCCTTTAAGATAACACATTTATCTTAATTAATTTCATAAAATTTAACTTAACCCTTTTTAAGTTAATTTAAAGTCAAACTCATAATCTCAAGATGAACCATTTTATCTTTATAATCTTATTTTAAATAATCTTAAAAATGGATTATCATCAACAAACAAGTTAACTTAATATCTTCAAGTTAATTACAAATCAAGAACATTGTTTAGGATAAACCATTATCCCTTAAATCAGATTCTTAATTTAAAACTATTAAATTTTGCTTTCAAAATAAATTTTACAAAACCGAACTTAATTAATTTTAAGTTAAATGACTATACCACTTTTATTGATCAAAATTTAATTAAACTTTTATTATATAAAAGAGATTTGTTTAAGAATAAAGTTTTAAAACTTATTTTATTTAAAATTCAAAAACTTATTTGTTAAAAGCTTCGGACCCAAGACGATCCCTGGTTAAACCCGAGCCCATCTTCGAGTTAAACTTCAAAACCCCCGATCTACCCTTTTTCTCTTTAAAAACTTTGATGTATATTTAAAATTTTAAGTTTATAAAATCAATTTGAATCACTCGTTGAAATGCTCGAGTTATCTCATCATCATACCCGAGCCAAACTCATAAATCCCCGAGTCAACCCCACAGCCTATTCTTCTTCTTCTCCCTTTCCTTATCACTGACACACACATCTCGTGTGCACATGTACAGATGAACTCCACAGTTTCGATCATCGCCAAATCCCTCAACATACCACCTGCAACCTACCTTAACCTCCTGATCACCAAATTCCGATGAACTCACCAGAGGACTAAATCGAGCCTCTCGAACTAAAAAATGGTACCAAAACCCATCAGATAATCACCTTATGCCGATGATCCCAACATCGTGACTCATTGCCAACCTCATCATAGATTCACCATGACGTAATGCTTCGATCCAATCACGAACGAACGCCTCCGATGATCAACCGAAGCTGCATGAAGCTCATAAGTTACCTCGACCTAAATGAGTCTTCGAACCCTAGTTTGTCATCGTCTGATCATCTCGGCCAACTAAAAATTTAGTGACCATTTTCCAAGTGACCCACAGCCAGCAAGCTACCCTCACCCCTAAGCTCGTCGACAAACCATTATTCGTTCATCGGGATTTGGCAAAAATGCCCATTCCTATCAACTCCAATCATCACGATCATTAATATGTTAAAAATCATGATACTATCTTTGAAATTCATTATTTACCATTTCGAATCAGGCAAGATAATCAAAACAAGGAATTGAAATGGTTGATTTCTGATCAAATTTGATTTTTCTACTGTGATTTCCCAAGTTTGAATTTATTTCTAACTAAAAAATTCTGAAACCATTTTTATAATTAACATTATACTATAGCAATAAATTTTTATTTTAAAATCAGAGATTAATATGGATTGTAGATGAAGCGCTTGATTTTTAAAACAAAATTCTGAATACTGTAACTAATAGAGGCCAACATATTTACATATATAGGCATGTTTATACTACACAGAGATGCTCATCTATTTTCAGAAAAACAAACATTCATGCCAAACATAATTCAAGTCATCATCACAAGCATACAAAAATCAAGCAGATCAGGTTTTAAAAATAAGATTTGCTCACCTTGCTTTTGAAGAACAGAGTAGAAGATTTGTTTATAAATTTGAAAACTGGGTATTTTTATGCATTGATGCTGATCTTTGCATTACTAGCTTTACGTTGAAACTGCTTCCTGGTTGAAGACCTTTGAGTTTGACATGGTTTCAAATTTTATTTTTAGGCTTTTGAATTTTTTCTATAGCTTCATGTTTTGATTTTCTTTCTAAATTCTTGCCTTTGCTTTGAAACTAATTTGTTACTTGATGTTTGAATCTAGTTGAAAGAGTGGTTCAGGTTGTACCTTCCAGATTGATTGCTTTAGATTTTCAAATTGAAACTGTTTGGTTTGAATTGCATTTTTGAATCAAGTTTTGTGGCTTTCAGGCTTTGAATATTTTTTTTTCTTTTTCAGGTTTTGGATTGTTGTTTAGTTGAGGCTTTTGTTTGATCTAAGTTTTTGTTTCCAGATTTTCTTTAGTTTGAAACTTTTTGAGAAAGGAAAATGAGAGAGAGGGATTAGAGTGGTTTATGTAAATCTTGTTTTCTTTTTTATTAATTATTTTTACGAATGAGATAAAATAGACACTTTTATAATTTGCATGGCAATATTACTAACACTTGTTAATGCATATATTTATTTAGCTACAAATGTTTAAATATGTGTCAATAGGCTCACACTTGTATTCTTTTTATTTTAAATGCTTATACATGTCATTTTAAAATAATATTTTTTATTTGTGTTTAAAATCCCTACTAAATTTTAATTTATGAATCATGCTTATGTTTTTAAACCTTTTGTTAGTATAAATTATGTACCATGTTCTATACTTTTGTATTAACAACTACATTCATTTCAAATATGAAAGAAAACGTCTTTAAATCCTTTTATAAACATATATATAAGTTTAATACTTTTTATTTTTATTTTACATTTTCATTCATACATTATATTTTATACTTTTATAAATTTTGTTTTAGACCTTTAGTTAATACATTTATAACTTAGTTCATAAATAATTTTAAAAGAAAGAACTTTAAATCTTTTTGTCAAACTTAGATGTTGTATACATATATATAAATTATACTTATATATAAATACACAAAACTTGATTTTTCTATAATACTTTGATTTATATAAATCAATTTTATTTCAAAACATTGATTGATTAAATTCAAAAATTTAAGGATTTTAAAATCATTTAATTTAACCGATTCGGTGTCCGTATATAATTCTCTACCCCAGGGTCAAGTGATACAGATATTTATCATTTCAATCCGCAATTTAATAATTTACCGTTATATATGATTTCAAACCGCAATCCCGAATATAACGAACTTGCATTTTATAACATTCAACCAATATCAACAATCCACATCCATCACAATCATCATCCAAAACAATCAATAAATATCAATATAGAACTCATAATCAATAATAGGTATTTAACTGGAAATTTATAGTCAATAATAAATTAAATAACGATTTAATTCAAATAAATTCAAATTAACTAAGATGAAGATTTAAATGTACCAAATAGTCATAAATAAATTCCTAATCACATTATAAATTTAATTTAACAAACATAAGAAATTTTAGAAGTTGTGAGTGGCTTAAAACACTCACCTTTGAATTTAAATCGAATTTAAATTCAAATAAAACCTAAAATTTCAATGGTCTTAGAATTCAGTTAAACCGGCATCACAATTTTTGAAATTTCTATATGATCCCGGCGGATTAAACCGTTTCCAAATCCGAACTCATAAGAAAAGGTAATGAAAATTAGAACGATGCGATTAAAATTTGAAAATAATTAAAAACAAATAAAAAAGGACGCATAAGCACTCGTAGTAACTCGAAACCCTACCCTCCATCAAAATGCGATTGAACTCAGCCTGCTACCCCCGTCCGAAGCCAACACGTCGCCTCATGTACATCACCGCGCCGCCAGAGATGATCGCGCCCCCACCCAGACGACGCCGCATGTCAGGCCGACCTTCCCTACGAACGCCGTTCGCCAAAAATCAACAGCCGCCGCCAAAAAAGGGAAACCTAATTGAATTATAAAGCATGATCCAACTATCGATTCGCATAACAAAACATACTGATGAACTCCCCTCGGCCATCTCCACAATACTGCATCAATGATTTGGCGATCCGACGTAGTTCATCGGAAAGCGTTGAACGGCTGAAAATATTTCACCCAGTTCCATCCACACGGAGACTCAGATTAGAAAACGAATCACATATTTGACTTGCTCTCTTCGAGAGCTTCAAATCGATATATAACTCGATATTGTTTGAGGAGTTTTAATTTTTGAATTTGATTTGAAACTGAACTGGATTTTATTTGTCTGCCATTGGAATAAGGAGTTGAAAAGGAGATGCATGTATAGACAAATGAGAATAAGGAGTGGCTAGGGTTTATAACGAGGTATTTACAGGTAGGTCAGAAATAGGATGAATGGACAAGATTAATTGAACGATACACGACCCGAAAAGCCCGTTTCGACTCTGGAACAAAAATGGGTCAACCCATATAACAAAATAGATGTTTATAAATATTTTAAACTCAATGGAACAAGTTTCAGTTCCTAATTCCATCATATGAAGAAGTTACGTTAAAATCAGCTAATTTCAAAATGATTTCAATTAATTTCAATTAAATTGATTTCTAGGCATTTCGAGTCCGTACGATCGAAGGATAAGTCCAATCGTTACGAAACTTGAAATCCTACAATAATTCACCATTACGGATTTGATGAAATTACTTTCGTCGAAATCCGTGCCAGTGGCCAAAATGGCTAAATTTCAGTTAATTGAATAAATTAATATTAAATTAACTAAAATCTCTTTTCCATTCAAATTCTATAATTTATAATTTTTATCATCTTAGATTACTTTAGTAATTTATAATCCTTTATAACATATTTCCATTTAAATTTAATGTTGCACATTACACCAGTTTCAAAGTTTTAAATTTCAATCTCTATATATTTAGAGATTATAAATTACATTTCCAATAATTCAATTAAATTTGCTTTCCATTTATTATCCAGTCAATTTCATCTTATGATATAATTATCATGGTTTATATCTTAGTGCATTAACATTTCCCAATTTCATCTTAATTTCTATTTACGTAATATTTAAATATTAAATTTCATTTAATTGCAATTAATCCAATTATTAAATTTAAATTCCAATAAATTAATAAATATTGATTTCCATTCTTTTTATTCAACCCATTGTCATACTATAAATAAAGATAAAATTATTTCCAAATATCAAATTAATTTACATTAACATAATATTAAATTATAATTATTGTAATTGATTCCCCATTTAAACTAATAGGCTAAATAAATAGGTAACATACAATAATTGTTACCGTTAAATTTTAATTACACTATAAGTTTATTGCTTTCAAACAAAGGTTATAAATACTTGCATAACACCAATTTTATTCAATTACCATTTAATATATATTATTTCATTAGTTAATTCAATATTCACATTTGTTTTCTTATATTAAATTCATAACCAAGCATAACATTTACATAATTTCATTTATTGGAATTACATTCAAGTTGTTAATAATTAGCTTTAATTATCCTTTGTTAAATTTCATTTCAGTATTCATTTCGTTATTAAGTTAATTTTTTTTATTCCTTTCATATTAATTACCAAATTCTTATTAAATTAAACATTCTAGTTGTCGAAAATTTACGGGTCGTTACACTCTCCCCCGCTCGAAACTTTTCGTCCCCAAAAAAGAAAAAGAAGGGAAGAGGAATTAAGTAATTAGTATATCTTATTCAAAATATTAAATTTATAAACAAATAAATTTACAAAATTAAATAATTTAAATAAACTATACAAATTTATAACCATTAAATCCATTTATATTCAAGTAACAAAATTTTGGAAAATATTTCATAAAATTTTTGAAGTCTAAAATTTACGAATTTTTTGGCAGAGTCTCTTTTGTACGGAGAAGCTCGGAAGAAATTATAATATAAATAAAACAAATATATCATAACTTTTCAAAATAATACATCCCAACAATGGGAAAACCAATATAATATCGCTAGAAAACCCGTAATCCGAGAAGGTGCCTATTTTTTTGGCCAAATAACGCTTATTTTTATGAAACCAAAAGCAGCAGTAATTACTTCCATAACTGTATTTCACTTATATAATCCAAAAGAGTTAATATTTATATAAAATGAAATATTTATAGTTGTTTCAACCACTAACAACCAAATCAATATAAAAAACAATCACTTGCAATCACAGCATACAATTATCATATGAAATCAATAAATTCAATCATCCATATCAACTAAAACAGATAGTTTGTTCAGGTTAAGATACTTAAAATCACATAGAATGACAAATAAACTACAAAATATACCATCTACTTAATAGTCTTAGATAAACTCAATAAATTATTCATACATCCAAACAATCTAAAGTATCCTTTCCCAAACAATCCATAAACCAACACAAACAACAATTCCAAACAATATACCAAGTTCATTCTTTTCAATTCCATTTCTCAATAATCATTTCTTTACTTTACATTTATTCCTTACAACATTCAATTTCCATTCATTCATTCAGTGTTTATTTCATTTATTACTTTCAAAAATCCATTTTCATTTATTCATATCATATCAATTTATTTTTATTGCATTATATTCATTCATTCATTGCTTAATTTACATTTATTACATTCATATATCTATAGTACTCATGTTCAATTCAATTACTCAGCATATCAATTCATTAACTTAAGTTTATAATCATCTACTTACAATATTTACTTCCCATCATATTTATATAGTAACATTTCAATTATAACTAAGGTTCATAACAGCTATAACATCAGATTCTTATTTATAAAGGTAATTCATTGAACACTTCCAGTATTTAAGTTTTACTTGTATAATATTACTGTTAACGAAAAAGTTTTAAACGCTAACACCCTGGTGTATAAGATGTGATTGTGAAAGCACCACCCGTTTGTACGGGAAACAGAAATAAGCAGAAAGTATGTAGAAAAACGGTAAGAGACACAGTATTTATAGTGGTTCGGCTTATAATCCAGCCTACGTCCACTTTAATCTTTTCATCACTAGTTTGATTACAATTCTTTACAAGATCTTTCAATTACAACACACTTCAAGTGATAGGATATGTGAAACAAGTAGCTCAAGCTTTGATGTTGACAATCATCTTCAAATCCATGGTGAATGTGGATGATTCCTTCATGGAGTTCCTTTAGAAGTTTGTTGGATCTAAAAAGCTTTGAAGTCGTCTGGAATTCGGCAGAGTAATGGCGCTTGAAGAGAATGAGCCCAAAAGTCCTTTGCATGTTGGAGATGGTTTCATATTTATAGAGAGTTCTGGGCGGAAAAAATGCTAAGTCCTAACTCGTGGCCGACTTAAGATAAGTCGTGTTCGACTTAAGGTAAGTCGTCCCCGGGTCACTGAGCCGAGTCTATGGCAGTTCCCCTTTTTTGAACCCATCCCTAAGTTCTAAGTCGTGTGCGAGTTATCTGGCTGCAATTGCTAATTTCCCTTCTTAAGTCGTATACGACTCTTTTTATGTCGTAAGTCGTAGTCGACTTAACCAATTGCAACTGGTTTAAAGCAAGTCTTAACTCGTAGACGAGTTAAGAGGTGTGTCTTTAGGTCGTATCCTCCTTAAGTCGTATAACTTTTTTAAGTCGTAAGGGTCTTAAGTCGTACAAACTGCAGTTATCATTAAGTCGTAGGCCATCAATTTCCTTAAGTCGTAAAGACCTTAAGTCGTTAGCTTTTCTTAACTCGTATGCCTGCTAACTCGTAGAAGATCTTAACTCGCAGAGGATTAACTCGTAGAGGCTTAACTTGTGGAAGATCTTAACTCGTACACTTGCTAATTTGTAGATATGCTAACTCGTAAAGGCTTATCTCGCAAGTAGCTTAACTCGGGTACTCCTTAACTCGTAGGCTGCTTATCTCGTAAGCTTGCTAACTCGTAGAGGTCTTTAAGTTGTAGGAAGTTGCTGACTCATGTATCCTTTAACTCGTACATGCCTTGAGTCGTACATGCCTTGAGTCGTACATGCCTTGAGTCGTACATGCCTTAACTCGTGGACCTGTTAACTTGTGAACGAGTTAGGGTTAACATTTGCCCCTCGAAGCACACGCTTAAATCGTAAGTCGTGTGCTTCGACTTATCATAACTCGGTCATGTCGTTTCAAATCCCAACCTTTCCAGATATAAAAGCCTGAGTCGTCCTTTTTCTCATCACTTAACCTTTTAAACTGCTTTCTGCCATTAACGCATCTTCAAGCTCTCCGAGGCGATTTCGACCCGATTCATCTCTGATTCTTTCTAGCATCAAACAATCGTAAGAGATCTTGCTTCAAACTTCGACCGTTAACCATTGTTACTTTATGTATTCAGTTCATCATCTTTGGTTTGCCCCATTCAAACCCTGCGAATTCTATTCGAATTGATTACCGATGAACTAAAATTCATCTGATTTGGCCTATGGTGATTCGCGCTTTGGGGCGATTCATAGTGTAACGAGTTAAGGTTGTCGCTGCTGAAGAAGCCAAGGATGAACAGGTTAAGAGATTTGAAAGGGAGGCGAGTTGGTCGAATAGGTTGATTGAAAATAACAAGGGATCGTCTCATATATGACTCGGCTTCTTCCATGTGACTTAGCGATTTCCATGAGCCGTAGCCGAGTTAAGACTTGGAGGATTTCTAGTTGTTTTGGATCAGAGCCTTTCTCCTGTTCCCCGAGTTACGACTTAGGACTTAGAGGATAAGCAGCTTGATGTGTTTGATGGCTGAGGATAGGAACGACTCATCCCTTGAGTCGGTTGCGACTTAGTACTTGAGTCGGTTTTGACTTAGCACTTGAGTCCGATACGACTTAGCACTTGTGTTCGATATGACTTAGCACTTGTGTTCGATACGACTTAGCACTTGTGTTGTTTTTTTTTTTTTTTTTTTTTTAGGATCTGCTTAAACCTTGAATTGTTGCAGTGATGTTGAACTGTTGAACTTTGATGCCTTCTTTTACAAATTACTTTGACTCGCAAGTTAACAACCTGTCCAATACAACATTTACAGAAAAACCGGGGCGAATATACTGCCATTGATCGCCCTCTTCGAATGACAGATTAGCTAATAACAGTCATTAAACTTAAACAGATTGTGTGAATGAAGTGCTCAACTTATTAACTTCAAGTAAAATACTAAAGCAATACTGAAATAGTCAATTAAAATTGACCAGCTCGCATTAATATTATACTTGAACTAAAGACTAACAAGTTCTGAAATTTTTGTAATCGATCAATCGTCGACTAGTTTTATTTCAGTTATATTTACTTGTTATTATTATTTTTTTTTAGTTTTTTGCACAACACTTCACACTTTTTTAGGAAACGTGCACCTTCATATTTGAATATCCAGTTGTTTGTGTAGAATGACTTCTCAGGAAGGTGATACAACAGTTCGGACTGGAGAGGTAACTGTTCTTCCGGCTCCACTGGTTAATCCTCCCGAAAGAGCTCCTACTTCACTATCATACAAAGTTTTTCGCCAGTTGTGTGCTCAGTTTGGTATCGTTGAATCAGATGCCATTCTTCCCGAAAGAAATAACACTGCCGATATAGCTCCTTCTGGCTTTGTGACAATTAACCGGCAAATGTGCCTAAGTGGAGGCATTCCTCCTTTCAACGACTTTTTCCAACAACTTCTCCGTCAACTGGCCATTGCTCCATCCCAGCTACACCCCAATGGCTATGCCATTCTAATGGGGTTGTGTGTGCTTTTTAGGAGAACACTTGATCGACTTCCAAGCTTTGGTGAAGTTTGTTATCTATGCTCTTTTTCTCGGACTAAGGATCATCCTTCCATTACTGTTGTGAGGAGCGCCCGAAACCGCAAACTGATTGTTGGCCTCCCTGATACTGCTCACGGGTTTTTAACCCAATTCTTCTATGTTCGTTGCCCTCCGGGGTTTTATGGTGTGTGGAGAGTTGGAAGTAAGGGCGTTCAGCTTTATTCCTGACACATGTTTTCCTTATAAAATCTTTTCATAGCCTGAGTAGTTAGATGTTAATTTCCCTTTTTACTTTTCAGCGCTTCCACCTCCTTCTAGAGACCCAGGCTATAAGCAAATTTTTGAAAGATTGAATGCTGTGCCAGTAGAAGAGAGGAATATAAAGTTTTTGCTGAGAGATGACTTTTTACATCAATACGGGCTTCTTCACTCTTCTCGCTATACTCAGCCTCATGAAGCCCCGACTGAAGTTCCCGATTCCCCGACTGAAGCATCGGATGCCCCCGTTACTATCGAACAATCTTCATCAAAAGAGTCTAACATCGAAGCTTCATTGGTGAAATGTTCCACCCCTACCGACATTATGGGGTCATCTAGTAAGACGGCACTTGCCCCGATTGAGGAAGAAGAAGAACCTTCACAGCCTCTCGGGGGATTAGCTGATGTAGGAACTGAGAAAACAAGTCTCACCGAGCATGATGGTGACGATGTTTATGATGGGTTGAGCGACATAATAGTGACCTCACAGGAGCTTTTTAGAGATGACGTGTCTAAAACTATCTCTCCTATGATTGAGGCGACGTCCCTTCTTCGACTAACACCAACACAAACACCAACTCCTCATACCCAAGCTATCATCACCCCTACACCAATGAGTGGTTTGTAGCTTAATGCGCGTAGCTTGCACATCACACAACACTTAGGATTTTTCGGCATTTGTTCATATTTAACTTCTTTTCTTCGGAAGTTTCTAAGACTTGCTATTTTTGCCTTTTCAGATTCCTCTATGGGGCGCAGCGGCAGCGGTTCCTATTACAAGGACTTTCGACGCTATGGAGGGCGTGGCAGCTATGACTACAAGCAATACTATGCCGATCCCAGAGAAACCAATGAGCAGAGAGCTGCGCGAAAAGCTGAAGAGAGGAGAAGGTATGAAGAACGTCATGAGGGAGCGGGCACGCGACATGAATCCTTCCCAAGGGATGATGACTCCCATAAACGTAAAACGCACGATGATAGGGGGAAGAGCCATATTGAGGATTCGAGAAAGCGGACCAAACTTGGCGAGGAGCACGTGCCCGTGACATCTGAGAGACCTGGTGCCTCAGTTTCTATTGACATCCCTTCCAAATCTCCTGCTCTTGAAGGAAGTGCCATCCAAACACTTCTCAACAGGCCTTCATACCATGTTGAAAGGGGGCCCCCGACTTTGCAGAGCCGATTCCCGAACTGGTGTTTGAGGGGGGTACGCTTCGACCTTGATTTGGTCCCCATCGACAAAGAAGCTATGTACAGAAATCTCGATGCTGTCAAGCTTGATATCGATAGAATGTCTGGATGGCAAAAGCTGGTTGATGAACTTCAAAGAGTTAATCGGGCTAACATCGAAGCAATGCTGACCATGGAAAATGACAAATCAGAATGGCAGAAGATTCTTGATCAACACAACGCTGAGATGAAGGAGATAGCCGAATACAATGAAAAACTCGAAGCTGAAGTAAAGCAGCTCAAAGATGATCTTGCCTCTTCTACTAATACTTACACCCAAAGAGAAGAGGTATTGCAAAAACAAGTGCGAGATGCGCACGCCAGCCAGAGGGACGCTGAAGCTAAAGCTGAGAGGTTGGAACAAGCTGTAGAGAACCACCGCACTGATGTCACCCAGCTGCAGAATAAACTGAGCGCCCGGGACATGGAGATTGAAGCGCTAAAAGCCCAACTTGCTCAGACCGAAAAAGATCGAGATGAGGCCATGGCTGGCAAAATTGCAGCCGAAGAAACTGCTCAGACCATGGAAAACGATATCAATTCGACTTTATTCGATTTTTATTTACATTGTGTCTTGGGACGCGGCAGCCTCTCTTTTCTTGGTCCTAAGTATGAAATCACCCTGGCCGAGGTGTGGGAAGCTGCTCTTAACATGTTTAAAGACGCCGGGTATGGCGATGAAGATTTTGAGGCGCGTTACCTGGATGAGGGAGCTCGCGCTGCTCTTGCGAAGGGGCGAGAACAACTTGCCAGGATGAGAACTGGAATGGCGGAAGAGGAATGTTCTGGAAAGGAATTAACGCTTATTTCCTCTGTCCATCCTCCAGTTTCTCCTGTGGTTGACATCACGGGTTCGAGCTCCTCTACTCCGCCTGCAACTAAGACAGTAACTGAAACTACAAGTGCACAAGGCGGGGATGAAGGTGGTGAAAGCAACGAAGCACAGCGATATGAAATCAGCCTCAGAGATCCAACTACCCCAGGTAAACTTGACACCGGACCAGCTCAAGTGGTGAACTGCTCGTTCGCTCCTTGTGAACTTGACGATCTTCTTGATTATTTTTCAAATGTCAATGAATTCCCGACTTTTGATGAGCCGTCATCCCCTCTCTTTTCGAAAGATACTGATATTTTAAGTTTTTTCTCCTTTGTAGAGAAAGCACCGAGTCAAACTCAAGCTTCTTCTCCCCCGGTGATCCTTCCTCCATCTCTTCAAGTGGCGCCTCCCTCTGCTTCTCAACCTGGGTCACAAGAAGAACAAATAGAAGCTCTCCATGGCCTGGATGATCCCGTTGCTTCGCAAGAGCAAAAAGATGAGGGACTTGAGGGAGGTGACATATCTCCGGAGCGGACTCCTTCTGACGATATAACTTTATCTAAACTTGTCACTCCAGGAAGTGAGTCTTCCTCAAAGAGGAGAAGGAAGCAAGGAGCATCAAGGAGGAGAGGGAAGATAATCACTGCCACTGAAGAGGAGCCAGAAGTTGGGCCAGCTGCGCCTACCTCTCCTTCCTCCCTTATACCCACTGGTCGACCTGAAAAGCTGATCATTCGGCCGGGTAAAGGGTCTAAAGGCAGCAAAAAGAAGTGAAGATCTTCAGTTTCTAGTTTTTTGTGTTTTGCATGTACTGGCCGAGAATTGTGCGGGTACCGGCCCCCGCTTTTCTTTATTTTGAAACCTGTACCTGCGTTGTAATTGAATAAAATGATTCCTTGAATAAAATGATTCCTCGTTTGTACAAACTTTTGTTTGAATTAAAGAATACATTTGTTATTTGTTTTGGCATGAGTTTATTTGATATTGCAGCGAGCTTATGGTATGTTACTTGAGCGTTACCTTTTGCTGGTTTAGTTATACCATATTGTGTGTAATTATACTATATTGCCCCCATTCCATAAGTATGCTGCAATATTCTATACCTCGAGGGGACTTACACTCTTATTTGCTAAAGAATAATTATTTTATTCTTTAAAGAAAATTTTATAGAGTACAACTCCCTTCGTATAAGTTTTTACGCTTGGTCGTTCGAAGAAATCACTTTTTTCTTTTGCTTATGTGCATATCTCATCAAGTGAATTCCTCTATGTGGTAAAGCGGACCTCTGAAGGGTACTTTAACTTCTTTTCTTTTTACGATCATTTCCCACAGTAGGCAAATTACTTTTCCTTTGAAAGTTAAAGTACGCTTTTGATGAGGATTTTTTTTTTTTTTTTTATAGAAAGTTGTACCTCTGAGGAGGGATTTTTTCACGTTTCAACACTTGGAAGTTTTATTTCAATCTCGGTGAAACGTGTACCTCCAAAGAGTTATGCTTTAGAAATCCTTTTCACGTTTCAACACTTGGAAGTTTTATTTCAATCTCGGTGAAACGTGGGTTTCCAAAGAGGTCTTTTTTCTTAATTGTGTTCCCGGGAGGGGGTTGTACCTCTGAGGAGGGATTTCTCACGTTCCAACACTTGGAAGTTTTATTTCAATCTTGGTGAAACGTGTACCCCCAAAGAGTTGTGCCTTTGAAGAAAGCCTTTTCACGTTTCAACACTTGGAAGTTTTATTTCAATCTCGGTGAAACGTGTGCTTTCAAGAAGGTCTTTGTTTTTACATTTCAACTTTGGTGAAGTGAAATTCCGAAGAGCGGCTGCTACACTTCAACTCCTGGCGAAATGGGCCTCCGAAGAGGGCTTTTATTTTGTTTACATTTCAACTCTGGTGAAGTGAAATCCCGAAGAGCAGTTATAACACTTCAACTCCTGGTGAAATGGGCCTCCGAAGAGGGCTTTTATTTTGTTTACATTTCAACTCTGGTGAAGTGAAATCCCGAAGAGCGGTTATAACACTTCAACTCCTGGTGAAATGGGCCTCCGAAGAGGGCTTTTATTTTGTTTACATTTCAACTCTGGTGAAGTGAAATCCCGAAGAGCGGTTATAACACTTCAACTCCTGGTGAAATGTGCCTCAGAGAGGGTTTTCATCGCCTGGAAGTTACTCTCTCATGGTTGGAGGGTCATGACTCCTCCAATCTTTTTTGTTGAGTAGAGAACTTTCTTTTTTGTGGCATATGACCCATTAGAGGTCTTTTATTATCCGAAGAGTTGCGCCTCCGAAGAGGACTTGTGGCGCTGATGGTAGCTTTGGTTGTTCCTCTGTTCACTTGCTTATGCCTTTTCAGCGATCCCCTTTTTTTTTTTTTTTTTTTTTTTTTTTTTTCAAGTTTTCATCCCCCTTTTTCTCACAAGTGGCTTGTTTAATCCAAGGAAGTGTACTTCATTGCCAGGCAAGTTCGTGAGAACGGGCACTAGCTTCCTAATTGGATGTTTGTTTGTTTAAACAATCTCAATTTATCAGCAAGGGCTCGTTCCTATCGAAATCATTAGCCGTTCAATTGAAGCATTTCCTATCTAGGATTTGAATTCGGGGTCTTTGTGACTTGAAATTTGTTTGTTGAATGATGGTGAGAATCGCTCGGTCTTATTATGCGCAAGTTTTATCTCCACTGTCTGCAAAAATTTAAATCGATATTTCAGCAATACATTTTGTGTATTTTTATATCGAAAACAAAGCAAACATATAATGATAATAAGGAACACAAGATTTATAGTGGTTCGGCCATGAAATTGGGCCTACATCCACTTTATATTCTTTCATTATTTACTTGCATCAGTTTCACAATTGCTTTCAATTACAGGAATCATACATTCATAATTCTTTTTACAATGTTTCAACAAAATTTTCAAGTAAAGTATGGACGCAAGTGATTGCTGTTCCATGCCCTTGGAATTTGATCTCCATCAACTGTGGTGAGCTTGAATGTGCCGTCAAGAAGTTTCTGACCTATCACATACGGTCCTTCCCAATTTGGCCCAAACACACCTGTCGCAGTCATAATTCTTTTTAGGACTAGATCTCCAATTTCAAAGCTGCGTTGACGAACTTTGGAATTGAAATGTCTGGCTATCCTTTGCTGATGAGCTGCAACTCTGAGGTTAGCTTCATCTCTTTTTTCATCAAGGAGATCCAGCGCTTCAAGTTGCAGCTTTTCATTTTCTGCTTGATTGAAATGGATTCTTCTGTGTGAAGGGACCTCTGTTTCAACCGGGATCATTGCTTCCGATCCGTATGCTAACGAAAAAGGAGTATGCCCAGTTGCAGTTTTGTGAGTAGTTCTGTATGCCCATAGTGCAAGTGGTAGTTTATCGACCCAACCACCTTTTGCTCTTTCGAGTTGCTTTTTGATGGTTGATTTGATGATCTTGTTCACTGCTTCCACTTGCCCGTTTGCCTGCGGATGAGCTACTGCCGAAAAGCTTTTCTGGATTTTGAATCGTTTGCAAAAATCCTGGAATTCCTCACTTTCAAACTGAGTACCATTGTCTGTGATTATTTTTTGAGGCACACCGTATCTGCAAATGATATTCTTGGTCACAAAGCTTATCACTTTCTTAGAAGTGATAGTAGCCAATGGTTCAGCTTCAGCCCACTTAGTAAAATAATCAACCGCAACAATAGCATATTTAATCCCTGATTTAGCGGTTGGTAGCGGCCCAATGAGATCCATTCCCCAAATTGCAAATGGCCATGGACTGATCATCTGTGTGAGTTCGGTAGAAGGTGCTCTAGGAATTTTGGCATATCTTTGGCACTTGTCACATTTTCGGGAGTAATCTGCGGCATCCCGATTAATTTCTGGCCAAAAATATCCGTATCGGAGAATTTTCTTTGCTAATGTTTGACCACCTGAATGATCACCGCATTCTCCTCCATGCACTTCAGTTAGGATTGTTTTGGACTCTTCCCGGGATACACATCGAAGCAATGGCATTGAGAATCCTCGTCTGTATAATTGACCATCCTGGATTATATATCGAGAAGCTTTTCTCAGTAGCTTTTGTCGTTCTTTAGAGTTTTCTGGTAAAGAGCCATTGAGTAGATACTTTGTTATTGGAGTCATCCATGATTCTTGCTCTTGCGACATACTCATAACCCAATCGATATCCATTTCATCAATGCTCGGATTTGACAAAACTTCCACTGGAACTAACCCTAAGGATTGGGCTTCGCCAGAACTTGAGTATTTTGCGAGAGAATCTGCTTTCATGTTTTCTTCTCGAGGAATATGACTTATCGTGTAATGGTCGAATTCACATAAAAGTTCCCAAGCCTTTGACACATAAGCGGGCAGATTTCCTCCTTTCGTTTGAAACTCCTTCTTGACTTGGCATACTATAAGCTGAGAATCACTGAAGATCTGTAACGCTCGAATGTTTAGTTCTTTAGCAATTTTCAAACCAGCGATCAGAGCTTCATATTCTGCTTCATTGTTTGTTGAAGGAAATTCTAATCTTAGCGCATAGCATAATGACCGGCCTTCAGGAGTTTCAAGAACAATTCCAGCACCTGAACAGTAATCATTTCTTGCGCCATCTACAAACAACTTCCATTGGGTTGGGGAGTTCTCGATTGTTTCTTCCTCGCTGTTACCCTTGTCTGTAAATTCTGCAATAAAATCTGCCAAAGCTTGTCCGTTGATCGCTTTTCTAGGATGATAA
Source organism: Allium cepa (assembly GCA_030765085.1). NCBI lineage: Eukaryota > Viridiplantae > Streptophyta > Magnoliopsida > Asparagales > Amaryllidaceae > Allium > Allium cepa. The sequence continues at coordinate 565,560,564 of CM060941.1, forward strand.
GTGATGTCATATTGGCTCAATTCAATATTCCACTTTAAAAGGCGGCCCGAAGTCTCAGGGCGAAACAAGACTTGCTTTAAAGGTTGATCAGTGAGGACTTTGATAGGATGAGCCTGGAAATATTGCCTCAACTTTCTTGAGGCAATCAATAGACAATAGGCGAGTTTTTCCAACTTGGAGTAATTCATTTCTGCCCCAGTGAGTCTTTTGCTGATATAGTAAACTGGATGTTGAATCCTTTTGTCTTCCCGTACCAGCGCTGCACTTAAAGCATGAGATGAAACTGCCAAGTATATAAGAAGATCCTCGCCATCGCCGGGCCTGGAAAGTATTGGAGGCGTTTCCATATGTTGAATCAATTCTTCAAAAGCTTTCTGGCATTCGGGAGTCCAGTCAAAGTTTTTCTTTCCTTTCTTTAGAGCGTCGAAGAATGGAATGCATTTATCAGTAGCTTTGGATATGAACCGACTTAAGGCGGCAATTTTTCCATTGAGACTTTGCAATTCCCTCTTTGTTTTAGGAGCTTTGACTTCTTTTAGAGCAGTGATTTGAGCTGGACTAGCTTCAATGCCCCTAGCGCTCACGATGAAACCCAAGAACTTCCCAGATTCTACCCCGAAAGAACATTTTAAAGGGTTAAGCTTCATTCCGTATCTTCGGAGAATTGCGAACATTTCTGCTAAGTGTTCGATGTGATCCACTGCTTTCTTAGATTTTACTAGCATGTCATCAACGTAAACTTCCATAGTCTTTCCCAACTGCGGTTTGAACATAGCATTAACCAGTCTTTGGTATGTTGCCCCCGCATTCTTCAACCCAAAGGGCATAACTCTGTAACAGTAAAGACCGACATCGGTGATAAAGCTTGTGTCCTCCTGATCTGGCTCATACATCATGATCTGATTATATCCGGAGTAGGCATCCATAAAAGACAACAATTCATGACCCGCTGTTCCATCTACCAGTTGATCGATCCTGGGTAATGGGAAGCAGTCTTTGGGACAGGCCTTGTTTAGATCTGAAAAGTCGATGCACACTCTCCATTTACCATTGGCTTTCTTAACTAGCACTGGATTTGAAACCCAATTTGGATAGGTAGATTCTCTGATGAAATTATTCTCCATGAGCCGGTCAACTTCCTCTTTCAATGCTGTCGACCTTTCTAGACCTTGGATTCTTCTTTTCTGCTTTACTGGCGTGAACTTTGGGTCAATATTCAGAGCATGTACCGCAACTTCTGGGGATATTCCGCACATATCGGCATGGGTCCAAGCGAAAACATCCAGGTTTGCTTTCAAAAAAGATATCAAGGCATTCTGAACTGACACATTAAGTTGTGAACCCACATTCAGCACCTTGTTTGGGTCCTTCAGATCAACGGGCACCGGTATCGTTGTTTCTGCTGGTACCACCCTACTCTCCCCCGCACTGGCCTTTCTAGGATCCATCACTTTTCGTGCCCCGCTATGCTCGCCAGTGCAGGGTCCGCCCTGTAGTTGCTATAGGGTTGGTGTTTTGATGCGGATTGGGGTTGCCGCATCTTTCCCCATTTCTCTCTTCCTTGTTTCTCGCAGCTCTGTCATATAACATTCTCGCCCAGCGTTCTGGTCTCCTTTAATAACTCCTACCCCATTGTCTGTAGGGAATTTAATAGTAAGACACCATGGGGCAAGGACAGCTTTGAATGCAGCAAGAATAGGTCGACCAAAGAAAGCATTATAAGCAGAAAATTCATCTACTATCACAAAAGTCTGCTTGCGAACTACTTTTCTTTCTCCTTCTCCGAGTTCCACAAGCAAGTCAATGGTTCCTACTGGTTGCTTTGGCTCCCCAGTGAAGCCAACAATCTTCTGAGATGAGGCTTGCACATCCGCCATCGGGATTCTCATCTGGTCAAACGTTTTCTTGAAGAGGATGTTGCAAGATGCGCCGCAATCAATAAGAACTCTTCTGACAATAGCCGGTCCAATACCGGCCGAGATGACTAACGGGT